>VZTX01029673.1:0-64453 GCA_013400915.1 Pardalotus punctatus | reverse complement strand
TGCACCGGCGGGAGCCGCGAGCGCGCCCTGCCGCAGCTGCGGGAGGAACGGCGTCCTTTGGGAATGCCTCAGGCAAGGAGCTGCGGGCTGACCCCCGGGAAAAGGGGGCTCAGCCCTGCCGGGAGCCGGGAGAGCCCCTCCGCGCCCCGCTCTGCGCTGCGTTTCCACCCACGCGGCTTCTTGCAGATGGATTTTTCTGTTCGCTGCTGGCTCATCCACAGCGCTTTGCTCTCAGATCACTTCCGAGAGAGAACGGGAGATTCTTCACTCGGTTGCGAGTTTAGAACAACGATGGTACCCATCCCATCCATGTGTCTTGGAACATCACTGATGCTCTGGTCTGTCTCTTCTTTCCAAACGTGAGCTTCCTGCCCCAAATTGCTTTGGAGATTTTTTTTCTGCTTCAGTTCAATGCCTCACTGAAAATATCATTAGGAAAAAAAACCCGAGAGAGTTAGATAAAAAGTTACAGCAGTGTGCAACTCCAAGACAAAATGTTTCCTGGGGGCATTAATTTTAAATTTATATTCAAATCTTATATTTAAAAAGAAAGGGAATTAAATGCAGTGTGTCTGTAGTAGAGGCTAGGAGAGATACGACCCACTTTTTGAAATTCCTAAAAATTGTAACAGAGATTTGTTTACGCTAAGAAAGGTGAACTGTTTGGATGTTACAAAATATCTTACCCTTCAAAAACGTTGACTTCTTCTATAAGCATGCATGGATTTTTTGTTTGCTTTGTTAATATTTTAAATATATTTAAGTTATGGCTTAACAGTTAGTTCTTAAAGAGCTCTTATTTTCTAAAAGCTAAGAACAAAATGCTTCCATGTTCTTGGAAAGTAAGAGAGGCACCAAAGAGAAAGAAACTATCAAAAATTATGTATATGACATTTGTCATTCTAAATCAATTTCTTGAGGTCAGACGAGGAAAGAATCTAATGTCAAGCTAGAATACGTGAAGAAGCAAACAAGATGAAATTCAAGGATTTGCTTTTTAATTATCTGAAAGAAATGCAGACTTATGTTTTGACCTCAACCACCAAGCATGACTTGACTTTCTGTTTCTTTCTCAACATCAAGTTTATCTGTTTACAACACAAGTCTTATCTTGTGCAGAACACAGTTCCTGCTCTCTTGGTGAACTCCCAGCTGCAGTCACTGCTGTAAAACCAGTGAGCATATGGAAGCCCTCTCCTCTTCTCTAGTGTGTTGCCAACTCTGCACTTCTTCCTTTCTCAAAGATTTACAAGCTTAGCGTTTCCAGAAGGTTTGAAGATGTTCTGGAGGTGCTGCAGCATACTTGTGCCATAGTCCCTGTGGCATTATTTAGGCACGACAGAGTGATGTTGACCTCTTTCTAAACACAGGATAACTGGAACTATAATTACTAATTAAAAAGGGACAGTACATTCATGCTACCTGAAAACTTCTTTTCTACTAAAGGCTGGAAGGACTCTACAAATTAAGAGTAACAGTTTAATAGAAAACAACCTCTCTTTAGTTTTAGGGAAATGTGTCCGTTTGTAGGATAGAGCACAAAACTGTGGTAAGACAAAGTGATCTGAGACAGACTGTAAAGGGTTTGGGGGTTTGGGTTTCTTTTTTTCTTTCCTTGCCTTCCTGTAACTAAAGATTGCTGTATCTGTCAGAAGAGGAAACTGATTGCTTCCTGTCAGATATAGCTCTGCACTATAAATGTTGATGCATTTTCAGCACACAAAATACCTTACCTTTTCCTGCTTTGCACAGGAGGCTTTCTCACCTATGTGGACTGGCATACCCATAAGGCTGAAATGATAGCTAAAGGCAAAGTATTTTTTGGCTGTATCATCACTGCACTACAGCTTTAACTTTTGCAAGCTGAAAAGACCATTGTCCTTGGAGGCATTTTACTCCATCCTTGTAGGGAAACCTCTGCTCCTTTGCTCCAAAGAATCCTGCTGCTCTTAGTCATCTGCTTCCCTCGTGGGGAGCCTTGCTCCATCCTTCCTGCTGGGACTCTTGTATCTCCGGCAAAGCCCAGGGCTGTTTGGGGAGGGCTGGGTCAAATTAGGTCAAATAGGACACAGAGAGTAGAGCCTCCCAGGCTCTGTCTGCTTGTGGCATGGGAATGAAATGTTTAAGAACCTTCAGGCTCTGCGTGATGACATGCTGCAACAGAGGGCTGGCAGCTTTGGCTGGCTTTAAAAGAAACTTAACACCAACTTTTTAATTATCTCTCTTTGGCTTGATACAATCCAGTATAGCCAAGATTTCTCTGTTCAGACTCAAATACTCAGAGATCAGTGCACTGCTTTACTATCAGTCCATGTACACTGTGTGAGATTTTCTTCATTGTCTTAAAATCTAGATTATTTTCTTTCCTCTTCCTTTTTTCCTTAAAAAAACCCTTTAAATTTTGGGGAATGGTTTGGAAATATCTTGGCAGGGAAGAAGGGTATTTAGTCTTGAAAGCCAAATGATTCAGCCTATTTTGAATCATCTGAGTGATGGATAAAAAGTACTTTCTCTCATAAACCCTTCTTGCATGCCACCACCTTCCCCAAACACCCACACTCCACCTGTTTGGGAGGCACTTGCTGTCCTGCTGCTGCCACTGGCAGGACTAAAATTAGGTAGCATCCCTGTTCCTGGATAGGACTTTTGGTATACTGTTAATGCACCCTTTTTTAATTTCTTCTCCCACTCCCTAGGAGTTTCTCTATAAATTTAGAGCAATTTGTAGAGCAAAATTCCTATCTCCCTTAGTGGCCTGGCTTTGATCCTCAGGATGCAGACATGCCAGAGGCTCTGCAGAGACTTGGCTGGAACAAAGTGACTGCAGGTTTCCAGGCATCATGGGGGATTCCTGCAGCATTTCAGGTCAGTGCCACTCCCTACAAGCACACTAATTTTTCTGGATGCTTAGAAGATGTATTTGGTTAAGTTTGGTTTTTGGTTTTGGTGTGTTTTTTTGTAAAAGGAAATTCTTTGATAACATTAAGTAAATTGTAACAGAAAAAAATTACTTAAAATAGTAGTCAGTGCCAATGAGAGGTTTATTACATTTGTCTTTTTTCTAGTGAAGGTCATGATGAGCTTTTTGGCTCAGACTGCTCCTGTGCTAGGGCCTGTCTCTTTGTTCCCATCATTTGGATGGCAATTGTAGCACCAAAGTAATTTTGAGATTTTAGGTGCTGATACAATTCCAATACACAGTAACTGGATGTGGGTTTGCTGGTGTACTGCTCTACACTTAAGGACTTCTTCAAAATGTAAATAACCCCTCAGAGAATCAGGGAATTGTTAAGGTTGGAAAAGACCTCTAATTCATCAAGTCCAGCTGATAACCCAGCACCACCATGTTCACCACAAAACCATGTCTGTGAATGCCATATCCACATGCCTTTTGAACATTTCTAGGCGTGGTAATTCCACTGCTTCCCTCAGCTGCTTATTCCAATGCCTGACCAACCCTTTCAGTGAAAAAATCTTTACTAATATCCAAGGAACCTCCCCTGGACCAACCTGAGTCCATTTCTTCTCATCCTATCACTTGTTATCTTGGGAGAAGAGATTGACCCCCACCTCACTACAACCCTCTTAGGAGCTGTAGAGAGTGATAAGGTTCCCCTCAAGCCCTTCATGAAGGGCACCAGGGAACCCCCTGTTAACTTGCTTGCCCTTTTCAATCCTTCAAGTAACAAATAGATCAGGAGCTGAAGTACTGATCTCCAACAAGCTGACTTGGCCAGTTGGAGCTTACAGTCCCACACTGGGGGTGTTGGTGGTGTTGGACCATGAGTCTGCTGGATGCAGGGGTTCCCTCCCACATGATTTACTGGAGACTGTACTGAAATGGCATCATCAAAAGGGACTGGTGTGAACGTGGCAGTGCTTCCTTGTGGTACCAGCTTCATGGAGAGGGAAGCTGGAGTGACTGCAGGTGGCTTTGGAACTACGTTCCCTGGTGCTCTGTAAGTACAGTGTGAGCCCAACTTGTTCCATGTGAGGAGATGCAATCAGGAGAGGCCTGGGTCAGCAGGATGAACCTTTGCAAAAATCGTCTCGAGCAGATGTAACAGGCTCCCTATATAGAACATTAATGACTATTTCCCTCAGGTTATAATGGGACAAGGATGTAAACAATAGACTTTTTTAAAAATTTTAATGGGATCAGGGTTTGTTTGTCAAGGCATAAGGAGAAACAATTACATGTCTCTCTGTACCATGTAGACAGCAACACACCAGATGCAGGAGGAAGCTTGCATCAAACTGCCAGAGGAGCTGATGTTACAGCCAAAGTTTGATTCTGTGAGCTGCAGGAAGTAAAAAAAAGAAAAACAAAACCCCCAATTTTTTTAGTCATTTATGTTTTGGACATCTAATTCTGCAGTTTGAAATCTAATAAGTCCTAATGGTGCAGATACTGCTTCAATGACATTGTGCAGAAGCCTTTTCTCTCGTGAGTAGTTTCTCTTTCCTAGTGACCTGCTTAATAGCTCAAAATAGAACAGGTCTAAAAACTTCCCTTTCTTTTAGGACTTCCATTGGCAGACCTCACTGTAGGAGATCCTGCTAGCTCTAAACTTTACAGCTGTTGATGCATCTCCCTCTTTTCCAGATGGGAAGAATATGTCTAGACTCTGTTCAGGCTATTTTTTCCCTTTATTCTTGAGCAGATGTGTTAAGTGTCCATGGTGAGATGAGCAGAAATTCAGTGCATGTGGGAGGTAGAACAGTGACTGAATAACAGATCTTTGCCTGATGCCAATAAGTAAATCTGCAGGACTGATAGGTCTTTTGCACAATTCTCTAAAGAGAAGGAATTAGTAAAAATTAAGTATTAGAGAAATTTGCTTGTACATTTGCATTTAGGTCTCAAATAGCTGTTTGTTCCTGAAGTGCTGGTTGGCTGTGGGAAGTTCCCTGTTTTCGTTGCCTGTTCCCTCTTCACACCACCATTATTTTGCCTGTGTTCAAATCCCACGCATCTGTGATTAAAAGAGGGACTGACGTGCTCACTCTCAGCCAGCATATAAGGGTAGGATTATTCCTCCTGCTTACTATGTAGAAGACAAATGTATTGCAACTGAATCACTCTTTGTGGGCTTGTGGTGGTTTTACTTGGCCCAGTTTTTGCTAGTGGGTAGGGAGGGGCACAAAGATGGCTCCTGCAGCAGATTTCAGGCAGGCTGCTGCTCGTGAGATTGGACCCACGCCAAAGAAGTTCACACAGGACTGTCTCTCGTGGGAGGGACCCCATGGCTGAGTAGAGGACTCTTCTCCCTGGTGGACTGACCCTGACCAAAGGGAAACCCCCTGGCTACAAAGAAGTGCGTGCACCCATTGTTTTGATTTCTTCTTAAATATGTTTTCACAGAGGCGTAACTAACATTTCTACTTGGCCCAGGTTTGGCCAGCAGCATGTCCATCATCTTCAGAGCCATCAGAGAGTGGCTCTGCTGGACAGGGTGAAAAACGTCCAGAACCTTCACACAGGACACACAGGAGCCATCTTTGTGCCCCTCCCTACCCACTAGCAAAAACTGGGCCAAGTAAAACCACCACAGGGCACCATCAGGATCTTTGAAAAACTATGGCTCCTCTTTCTGCCAAGATACGGCAGCAGGGGAGAAAGTAGCACCATCCTTTTCTTACCTCTTAACTTTCACTATAGAAAGCAGATCTGACTTTTTTTCTTCAGAGCAATTTTAGTTCTGTCAGAGCCTGTACTGTGCTTGTCAGTGCCTTACATGCAGAGGAGACAGCCAGCTGCTTTCCTTCTGCTCTTGACACCATATGAAGGGCTCTTGAAGGGGCCCAAGGATCACTGCATTGCAGGAGATGGATTATGCAGAAGTTGGGATCTCTCACTCGTGTTCCTCTGGAGCAGAGCAGCAGCAAGCAACAAGGGCTTCTGCAGAATTCACTATGCTGCAAGAGTTCGTAACTGTGGGGGAAAGCTGCCCTAAAGCAATCCCCTTCCTGCATTGTCTCTTAGTTGTGTTTCGTGCTAGAAAACAGCAAGCCAGGTAGTTCATTGAAAGACAAGGTGCTCAGCCCCTCTGCACGTGCTTCATAGGCAAAGTCACAATTGATGCAGGTACATGATCTGAAGAGATTCTTCATCACAGTTCTGGACCGTTCTCACCTGCATGGTCCTTCAGGTGCCCATGCCCCTCCCAAACTCCATTCCTTAAACCTTTATATCGGTGCTTGTTCTTTCTAGTGAGTCTGCTCCTGTTTGAAGCAGTTGCTTGGGCAGTGGCACAAGCTAGAATCCTGAGTGCATTTGTTATTTGTCCCAGAAAGCTTGACCTCCGGAGACACTCTTGCATGGGACTGGTAGGGTTTGGGAGAAAATGGGCATCATTATCAATGTAATCTGGGTGCTTGCACATAGCATTTTTATTACTCTGTTGTATTGGTAAAAGCCTCATTTGGCTCTAAGGTTTGCTCATCAGACCACTTCACATTGTGTTTGCTTTTCTGTATGCACAAAAAAAATCCCCATCACAAACAATATACTGATACTTAATACCCAGCTAATAAATACAGATCAAATGCTTGTTCCAAAACTCAGTGTTTGGTTGATTGTAATGTTTGCTGTTGTCAGTAGTCTCGTAAATCTTATCTCTTTTATGGGATTGCTGCATATTTTTTAGATGGGTCCCTAGGCAGTATCTGCTTCTAATCACACACGGCAAGAGTTCAGTAGCTGATGCTGAGATCCCATTTTCCACAATATACTCCACAATTCACCCTCAGCTCAGGGTGAATGCATGGCTGTGAATACTAAGTGAGACAAAAATGTTCTGGGATCTTTCTTTTGGAATAAAATCAATTTGTGGGTTTCAGAATCTATGTTGGCTTCATAAAGCCATAGTGCTTTATTAATTTTTCACACTTTATTTTTGGCTGTATGGATTTTTTCATGTGGAACAAGATTGACAGGGAGTGAAAAGATTAACAAGGGGAAGACAGAAAGTCACCTCTGTGAATGGAGCCTCCAGAGCAGCAGAAATGCTGAATGGCTTTAGTCATAATGATAGCTGAAGCCTAATGAATCAAGAATAGTACTACACAATCCCAAAATGGCTCTTTATCTAGAGCAGTTGAAACTTGCTAGTGGTCCAGTTAGGGGGGGAAAATGAAGTAAAGTTTATTAAAATAAACAGAAATATTTCTTTTCTTTCTTCTCCCTTCCCCCTCAGCTTGTGATTTCACCTGTACCTCTGTTGTTACTTGTTTGCTATTACTTCCCAGATGAGGGTGACTATTTCCCTCTGTGTTTTGGATCCTGCTAGATGCCCAAGCCCACCCCTGACACCTTTGTACCCACATAGTTCTCTTAGAATAGTTTTCATCAAGGTTTTGCCAACTAAAAAACAGTCATTGGGAGGACATTACAGAGGCTGTTCTTTCCTTGCAGATATCTGTCTCAGGCTGTTATCTTCTTTAATACTCCAGGAGCCAGATTGTCGTTGTTGCTACAGCATTCACAGCAGACAACCTTTTCAATTCCCTCCCAAATGTATGGATTAGTCTCTGTGCCTGGGTAAAGGCAACAAATAGTAAAACAATATGTAATTTATTAATCAAAATGTACTTGCTGGCACCAGTTTTTTCCTTGGAAGTCAGTCAGCAGTAAGTTAGACCTGTTCAAACAAGAGGGTTTAGCCCCAGCTGTTTAAAGTATGAAGAACTGCTCAAACTGGAAACACTGCATCTTCTTACTTAGAATCTTTTTGCAAGATTATATTTAATATTTAACAGTGCAATAAATGTAAGCAAACATAAGAACTAAAGCTCCTATTCTTGTGTCTTTTTTTTAAAAAAAGTTGATTTCCAGGATTGTGAGGCTCAAAGCTGCTTCTTTTCACTGCTCTGGCATGTTACTGGTGTTTTAAACCATTGCTTGGTAAAGCAAGAATCCAACAGTTTGAGGTGTGTGCACTTGCTCATACCCTGAGCTTCTCTCTTCAGATGTTTTAAGGCAAAGGTATGAAAAGTGGGTTTATTGCCATGTCCCATTAGCGTGTCCCAGCTGCCTGGATAACAAGAACAAAAAGACACAAGAATCTGAAGAAACACACTTCCAACTTAGGTCCTGAGCTTGGCAGCCTAGTAGTGGATGAGAGTTTAAGGACTTTAAAGGGACAGCAGTAGACTAAGGGCAGCTCATAGGAAAAAACTAAACCTCCAAAGTCTGAGGGCCCAAAGGGCACTGCCAGGTTCTTGCCCTCTAGTCACATGTAGTTCATGTTTTAAAGAGCAAAATCTGTCATATACCAAGTTTACCAGAAGGAGAAAACCTACAGGCTTTGTTCTATGAACAAATGTCTTAGGACTTAGCATGTGATTGCATAAAATACCAAGAAGTGGGAAGACCTTTCATTCTTTCATTTTTCCCTGTTACTCTATTTACTTGTTTGCTTGTAGGTGTGTGGAAGCCTTTTATATTTACTTCCATGCTGGCAGAGTTGAAGAGCCCTATGTCAGCATCACAAAGAAGAGGCAGATGCCCAAGGATGGGTACACAGAAGAAATTGAGAAGGAAGTGGGACAGGCTGAAGGCAAGCTGTGCACACACAGGTCTGCCTTCAGCAGGGCCTCCGTGATCCAGGCATTCCTCGGCTCAGCGCCCCAGCTCACGCTCCAACTCTACATCTGTGTCCTGCAGCAGGAGGTCACGGTTGCCAGAAGTAGGTAGAGCTGTTGTTATGACCTTTTTGGTATTTGGGTGGGAGGGCTTGGCAGGAGTTGGCACCTGTGTGAACTTGAAGGTGCATTTCCACTGAAATACAAAATAGCTCTTGTTGTATCTCCAAGGCCCTGAGAGGCCAGGGATCTTTACCAGCTTCACAGCTAGGGAGGCTGAGGCTAAGGTGACAGGTTAATAATTGAAATAAAGTAAAATATAATAATAACAATTATAATAATCATAATAACAATGATGATGAAGGGGTGGAGAGGGGTGAGAAGGGTGGAGGGAGAGAGGGAGAAGAATAAAACCCAAGAAAGACAAGTGATGCACAAGCCATCCCCCAGCACCAATCGGCTCCTCCCAGACAACTGCCCCCCAGTTCATACACTGAGCATGATACCTATGGTATGGAATATCCCTCTGGATAGTTTGGATCAGCTGTTCTGGCTGTGCTTCTTCACAGCTTCTTGTGTACTTCTTCATTGGCAGAGCACAGGAAACTGAAAAGTCCTTGACTTAGAGTAAGCACTGCTGAGCAACAGCTAAAACATCAGTGTGTTATCAACATTATTCTCATACAGAATCCAAACTCAGCATTGTATCAGCTACTAGAAAGAAAACTAACTCTATCCCAGCCAAGACCAGAACTTCATAGCAGTAGTTTATTGGAAGACATTGCTCCTTACAGTTTCTGAGCTCTTCATAACTAAGGTAGGTTCTTCAAATAACCATGGCATTTGTGATGTCGGATGAGGACAAAGCAATTAAATCATTTGCTGAATGGTGCAATTAGAAAAGTCTCCAGTTGCTTTCCTGTAGATAGCATTTACTTGAGAAAGGTCACCTTTTTATTGTATTTCTTTTATTACTGGTTCTGACCTTCTTGGTCATGATTGCCAAGGAGAAGTCCCGTGTTCCAGATGATCAGAGAATTGCATATTTAATAATAATTTGTAACGCTCTATTGCTTCTGGCTTTTTCAGTCGTTGCTGAGTTGTGAATCACAGACTGATAAGTGACCTTCCACTGGTGAAATGAACAGAGATAAGCTGGCTCACCAGAGAGTTTGGTGAACCCACTTGCAAATGCAGGAGTTATTTCATGCTTCCCCGGAGCATCTCCATGCAGATGTAGTTCTAAAATACAGAACTGTAAAGAAAAAAAAAAGCGTTAGGAACAGTGGCAATGTCTGTTAGAGCTTATTCATCAGAAAAACAAGACTCCTAACCATGTGCTTGTTGTGTGTATCTTAGCTGCTGAAATACTGAAACTTTCTGCAATCTCTTTATCTCTCTTTATCCAGCCAGTCCAGTTCTTATTCCACACTTCAGATGTGTTCAACCTCCCTGTTCTTTGACACTGGTCCTCCAAATTTCAGGCTGTCTTCCATTTTCATCTGTTATAATTATCACTGTCTTGTATTTTGATTTCCACATGTTTTGTGCTCACTGGTCTGTTATTTTTCTGGATTCCTACATACCCTGTCATTCTGTGTAAATTCTGTGTGTTCAGGTGTAATGAGGTTGGTATCACCTGAGAACCTAAAGCTGTTTACCATCATGCTGGGGGCATGGCTTTTTCCTGTCAAATCTGTTTGAAACTCCTTATTGCTTCCAGTATTAGCTTGAACACTTCTGAAAAGAGTGTACATCCTTGCCTAGCCCTTTGTCAGCCAGAGCCGTGCTGCATATTCCTTGTGTATTTCATGGTATTCATTAATTTCTGTGGATTTTTTCTTCTGGATTATTTGGGTCTTGCCAGTGTCTGGCATTCTTCAAAACTGTCATTTCACAGTCTCCCAAGAATGTAAGACCAGGACAACCAGAGAGTTGCAAAAGCAGGACCAACTCACAAGGTTAGTGATGAGCCGCATAAAGCTCTGATGACTGTTTAGCATGAAATGTGTAAAAATGTTGGATGTAATACAACATTGAAAACCCACATGTAACAGCCTAATCTGAGTCCTAGTTCTATTCTGTATATATATTTTACTATAGTGTCTCTAATAAATTTTAGTAATAGGTACATGAGAGGTAGCTCATCTAGAGCAGAATTCGCTGTCTTAGCAATTTCTGAAGTGGGAAGGACCAGGTCTTGAAAGGACTTCTGAGGTAATAACAAAACACAACAAAGGAAAACAGTGCCTCCCTGGATGACTCTGTTAGTGTCCACCTCTGATTTGTAAGAAAAATGCAGCCTTTTGGGAGGAAGAAGGAAGAAAATAAATGCCACCTTTATAAGGACTGTTAGAGGATTTGAAACTGTTCAAGGGGAAGATACTTTGCCTTTTAAATTTGCATTTCTTTGCCTGCTCAGGATGAATAAAAGCAACAGTGTCACCCTCCCACATTTCCCTTTGTGGTTGCTTCAAACCATCTTTCTCACAGAGTTAAAAGTGATGTTTGAAATGAAGGTTTGGTGACAGTAATGAGCTTTTAGGAAAGGAGCAGGACTGGACTAGTGTATTAAACCAGAGTCAGCATGACCTATTTTCTGTCAATGGAGAAATGCCTCTTTTGAAGAGTTGAGTTTATAAGATAGGTTTGAGATTAATATAGATTCCCTAAAGTGAAATTGGGGAATGAGATCAATGTTTCAGCTTGTCAAAGCAGAAAGCAAGCAGAGTTCCAGGACAGCAGCACTCCGTCACCAGTGGGTAGATCTTTATGTTTCTTTGAGGATATTCTTTTGCTTCATTAGCTGCTGGAATTTATATTCTTTCACAGCTCAAAACTACAGGAAAGATTTTGTAAAAAGCCACAGGATATCAAGCAGTATTCTTGACTGAACTCACCTGCTCTTCTGCATTCAGCCAATGTTTTTCCAAGACATGGCATTTAAAAATTCTTAGCTCAAATACAGTGCTGTAAGGAAGATGTTTAAAAACACCTAGTAACAATTTCAACATAAACATTTTTTAGAGAATATATACAAAGCCAAACTGACATGTAAAAAATTACCATATAAAATGGTAAATGCTTTTCACCTTACAGAGTGCCTTAGAGAATTACATATAAAGACTTCATTAATTATTTTCCAGAGTAATTCAGAGGTGTTTGTGGATCAGAATGGAAGAGAGATTAGCTGAAGTGATAGAGAAAATTCTCTTAGAAAGTTTTTAGAAGTCTTAAAATACGCTTGTTTCTTTCAAAGAACTGCTTAGAAATTAATAACTATAATTAGAAAAAAAAAACCCAAGCCCTGATAATCTTGGCCATACACCTATAGCAAAACAGGGAATCCAGTTTATTTGTAGGATATTGGCACATAAACTAATTGAAGTTGCAAAAAACACTGGTTGCTAAGCATTGCGAATGTAATTGACATAATTAAGAATTCCCAACTCTTATTATTTAATCTGACATGTTATCAGATATTCAGCATGTTGGTAAAAATTGTGAATGTTTGTTTACATAATTGTGTATGCAAATACTAAAAATCCTGTAGGCAGTTGGCACTTGGTTTATTCTCTGTGTTCAGTGGTCATGTCCATTTGTACCTACTTAATACGGCGAGACAGGATGCCCTTCTGCAGTGCCAGGTGACATCTGGTCTCTGCCTTCACTTTCTGCAGAATTGAAATGTTGTGAAACCTTCCTTTCAGGGATTCTGGGTAGGTGGGAGATACTGAAGACATTTTTAATAGGAGTGTTTTTTTGAATGCATGATACAGATGGTTGTATAAAGAAAATTGATGTATAGGAAAACACAGTGCAGACATGTGAGTAAATATCTCTCTACACAGTCAGAGACAATGCAGACAGTGCTGGGTTTAAATTCCTTTGGGTTTCAATTTTGAGCTTTTTTGTGATTTTTTTCAACACAGAATTTCACAAGCACCAAGTTATCTGCATGTCCTAGTTACTCCCAAGTTTCAGCTTCTGTTTTGTAGTTTTTCATCTTTGTGGAAAGGGGAAAGCACCCCTGTGCCTTGTGGAGTACTGGAGGAGTTTGGGAGCAATTGGATAATCTTATGACTGAGCTGTAAAATTACGAAGGACAGTATGTGTATGAACAGCCCTTGGCAGGAGAAGGAGGGAGAGACACTTCTGACTGCTAAGTACCTTCTTATTCCTACTAGCTACTTGGAAAAATATCAAACTGGGACAAAAACAGGAGGTAGGATTAGAGTAATGTGCTGAGTTTGACTGGGGTAGAGTTAATTTTCTTCACACTAATATAGGCAAGGAATGGCTCTTGTGGCATTACACCCTGCTGGGAATCCCCAGGAGCGCAGTGAAGACGACTGCACCTGCCCTCCTCTGATGCAATGTCTGCTGCTAAGCTGAAGGTCCTGATTTTTTCTTTTCTCTTTGTAGGTATTTTTATGGTCCTTTCTCTCCTGTCAATTGTTTATGGCGCCTTACGCTGCAACATCCTGGCCATTAAGATAAAGTACGATGATTACGATATCCATGTGAAACCTGCTGCCTACCTCTGCATATTCATGTGGAGAAGCTTTGAGATCGCCACGCGCGTCACGGTGTTGGTGCTTTTTGGTTCAGTCCTTCGAATCTGGATTTTCCTCGTTGTGCTACTGAATTTCTTAGGTTTTTGCTTATACCCATGGATTATCTTCTGGCTTAGCAAGTCGCCATTTCCCGAGAACATAGAGAAGGAATTGAGCAGGTTGGGCACTACCATCGTCTTGTGCCTTCTCACGTTCCTGTACGCTGGCATTAACATGTTCTGCTGGTCAGCGGTGCAGGTGGAGCTCAGTGATCCTGACCTGATTAGCAAATCCCAGAACTGGTACCAAATGACTGTGTACTACATCATGCGGCTGATGGAGAATGCCTTCCTCCTGCTGATGTGGTACATTTATAAAACAGACTTCTACCTGTATGTCTGCGCCCCAATGTTGGTCCTGCAGCTCCTCATAGGTTACTGCGTGGGCATCTTCTTCATGTTGGTGTTCTACCAGTTCTGCCACCCGTGCAAAAAGCTTTTTTCCTCCAGTGTTACAGAAGCTTTCCTGTCCTGTTTCAAGATCCTCTACTTTATTTGCCAGCATCACAAATCCACTCTACTAACAGGCAAGGTGGCAGAGAAATCTCCTGAAAATACTGATGAAGCACGGGGCAGTAGCAAGACAATAGATTCTCAAAACGGGAATATTCATCAAAGTGTTTCTTCCAATGCCTAGTACAACTGGAAGCAAGTAGGTGCCTTTGGAAGGTGGCAGATCACCTGCTGGGAACATTGTGTATCTTAGACACTGTGTCTTGTGGATGGGGCTTCTTTCTTGCAGGTGTAGCACTGCATGATGGCTGACAAGCCTGTTTTTGTGGAGAACAGTGTATGAGTATTTGTGTCTGTGTGTGTTTGTGTATGGAGAGCAATCGTTGTTTGTAGATTTCTATTTCAGAGCCTTGTTGCACATAGGTTTATTGTCACATGCTTATTTTAAATCATTATTGGAGACATCCTTCAGAAACAGGCCTGATGCTCATCTTACTCAGGAAGTCTGAGGATGGAAGGCAATGAATTTTATTTCAAATAGGATGTCCCATGGCATGCCACTGTAGCATGGAAACAGAATTTAGATCTGGACTATGTACGGACTGTAGCTGTGGTCTGCTTTGATCAAATTGCAGACTATTTTATACTCTAATCAGTGTAATAAGATAATACTTCTCTCAATGGTATAAATTGGACTTGCACAATGCACTGTAGGCATGGTTGCCACGAAACAGCCAATTAGCCAGCACTGACACAGAAATGTGACTTTCACTGAGGATGGACAGAGGGGTTATTGGCTTTGCCCTGCTTCACCCTTCATGTTTACTGCTTG
This sequence comes from Pardalotus punctatus, assembly GCA_013400915.1. Classification (NCBI taxonomy): domain Eukaryota; kingdom Metazoa; phylum Chordata; class Aves; order Passeriformes; family Pardalotidae; genus Pardalotus; species Pardalotus punctatus. Next base: position 49,967 of record VZTX01029673.1, on the reverse strand, counting down.
TTAGTAAGGGAATTAAATTTAACACATTAATTGTGATGTTCTGGAATAGCTCATTTTTCTTCCATTATCACTTATTTAATACTTTCTGATGTTCTGGTGTCAAGGTGGTGTTCCCTTTATGTAAATAACTAGAGGTTGGGCAGACAGTGTGTACCAGTCATGTAAGTGCTCTCCAGTGCACATCTCCGGGGAGTGATTCACCTGATCTTAAAATGTGGGTGATATGAATCATTCTCTGGAGACCTGTTACTCAGTGTTAACCAGATGCCTTCACAATTAGTTTTGACTATCCATCTCCCTTTTGGATGGCTGAAGTTAGAGAGATGAGCACTACCCTGATTGCCAGGGGTTTGGTAGTGTACCAAGTAGGCAGCTCACTGACTTTTTGTAGGGGGATCAAAGACAATTCCTTCTTTTTGAGCTGTGATTTGTTACGGTTAGTTTAATATCATTAATTCAAAACCCTCTGACTTCTTTACCTCAGAAGTATCACAACCTTGAAGTCTGAAAGAGAAAATGGAAATCATTGACTTTCTGTTCTCAGCAATACATCACCACAAATAAAAGTGTTTCTGTATTTTACAAGTTGCTGAGAAAGCTTTAGCAGATGTACACCCAAGAATTTAGTGAAAATACACAAAACCATATGTATTTTCACAAATTAAATGAAAGCTTTTTGCACTTTGTTTGCTTAGCACCTTCCTAACATTTCAGTGTTACACAGTATAGCTGCTCATGGAAGCAAATAATGATGACCCAAAGCATCTCCCAGCGTCCAAAGCTTAGGCTCCATTCTGTCCTCATGCAGGATGTGAAGCTCTTTGGTAGGGATGACATCAGCATAATCATGTTAGAAGTGTCTCAAACTCAGGTCTGAGGTCATTTATAATGAAATATGTCACCTACAGTGCTGCAAAACCTAACCTGCTTTTATTTTTTTTCTTTACTACACTGTAAATTAATGTCTTCATATTTCAGTTTTATAATGGAATTATGTGTTCATTTTGCTTAATATGTGTCTTTGTATGGTATGTGTATGTAGATGTCATTAAATTATTGGTGGGTGGTAATGGGATTTTTGGCCTAATTTTGCCATGGGAATGTACCTCATATGTGGGGAAGGCACCAAACACCTCTGTTCTAATTTCTCTGAGGAGAATAGAATTGTGAAGTGACTCCTTGAAGACACAACTGTGTTTCTCTCTACCTTTATATGTAAAAGTACAGTATAATATTTCTCTGTGCTTTTCTAGATATAAAAGACTATTGCCTTTTTTTTTTCAGTAGTGAGTTAAAGGAGCGAAGTAGAATGTAACCCTTTCTTCCAAACCTGCAGTGTTCAGCCCATGGGCTCAAATTGTCTCGTGTTCTTAGCCAAAACTGAGTACCTGTCTTTATAGATGGACACTCATCAATCTCAATAATCAGGGAATTACAGTGATTGCCTGTCTACAAATGTACCCAGGCCTGAAATGTTAGTCTTCAGGGGAAAATTTAGGAAGGGACTTCATATGTAGAAGTAGCTCATATCTAAAGAGAGACTTAAAGCAGAATTTGGACTCTGTAAGTGGTGGTGCAGCTGTGATTGTGCCATTTGGAAACAGTGAAAGCTTCACAAACCTTAGCCAGGTTGGTGCTACAGTGAAACGTTGGTGCTACAGTGAAGTCAAATGTAGGAGAGTTACACAGCCAGGAGCCCAGAATGAATCCACAGTGAGTACCATTAAACCTCACAGACTACTGTATATGCATATTCAGAGTGTGTGCCATATTATTTTTATACCAGTCTCCTGAAGTGCATGCATAGGGAGCTGAATATTTAAATCACTGTTATGACAGAAAAAAAATATTTATATTAATTATATTGCTGTCCTGTGGCTTTGCCTTAGTGGTGCAGAATAACCAAATAGAGTTCAAACACTCCAGCAGCACGAGGGGCTGTTGCCTGTGCAGTGCCTCGTGCGCCATGGCCTGGGATGGAGCCCAGCCAGCAGCGTGGCTGCTCAGGTGTTCACCCAGCTGTGCTGCCACTGCTGGTAGAAAGGTGTGGGAGGGAATCTGAGAGACAAAGATACTGTTGTTAGACCAGGGTTTTAAGGGACCAGCTGATTTTTCTGAAGTGTGCTGTAAAGCTAAGAGAGGCAGTTTTCTCAGGATAATGACAGTCTGGAGGGTGGTGTTATCAGTACACCCAGTGGCTGCATGGAGAGGACAGTGTTAGCTACAAAGTCTGTCTGTGTATGACTGAGGGATCTCTTGCTGCAAGTTCACTGTGGTTTTTCTCTCCTCTGAATGTCAGAGGGACCTGTGTGCTCCATGGAAGGGTTTAGGGCTACTGCTGAAAACTATACTCTTGAGTAGTCTTGCGTCACACAAAGGATTGCTCAGCAAGGGTTATTCATGTGTATAAGAGTATGCAACATCTGACACATGGGTTTTCTTTTATACTTGTAAAACAACACAAATTAAAATGTTGAAACTATCCCTTAAAAGTTGTGTTGGTATCAGTTCTTAGTCTGCTGCTTTCAGAAATCCAGAGTAAAGGTTACAGAGCACGCTGTCATCTGTCACCACGCAGCAGCAGAAATGTTTTGAAGACCTGACAGAAGAATTAATCTGTGATTGTTTTAGGAGCTCTTTACCTCCAAGCTTCCATTGCTGTTTAGCAGAAAATTTTGTAAGAGGGGGGCAGTTTAAGAGACCAGTGTTGTATGGAACAAGATTAGTACAGGTTATTCATGTATGGTATGAGAATATTTACTGGTTTACATTGGGAATTGGGAGGAAATCATTCCCTTATAAAGAATATTTTAACTTCTTTTCTGTACACTTGTTTCACACTCATCTGGATTTACCATGTACTTATATCTGACCCTGGGAGTATCCAGCAAAATCAGTGCTGAGGAGCCTTGTGGAGGGATAGGAACGCACAAAAACTTTGCAACACATGTAAGTGTGTTTCTAAATTTAAATACATAAAATAGACATGTATTTTGCAAATGTGGGTGTAAATAGATAAATTGCAACAAATTGTAATGTGGGTACATCACTTACATGAGCATTGAGAAAAGATTTTAGAAGTCCTGGTGGTGATTGATACTACTGTCTACTCGTAAGAGCTGCATTCCCTATAACTTAGAATTGGTGAATACTAGGGCCTGGTAAACTGTCAATTTAATTTTTTTTTTTTTTTTTTAATTTAGAAGTAGTTCCTTACTTTTTCCCCCATAGTAGCTGATATATCTAGCCTAAAACAATGAACCATTTCCTATTACTTTCTACCTATTTGAAGGGCTTATGTACCAAAAAATGGGGTTTTGAACTCAGATATTTGCAAGCCACACATCATCATATTTATAATCTTGTATTTTAACATGAAATTGTGGTGAGTGCCTCCAGTCACTCCAGAATCAGCACAGAAATATGAATATACAGTAATATGGCAGAGATGGTAAGTTTGAGTCACTAGAGACAGAAGACTTTAAAAGTAAGAAGTATTAAGGATTATGTAATTTCCTGCTGACCAAGAAAAAAAGTATAATAAAACTGTTAGGTCTTGGGGTCACCTCAAAACTAGACTAAGAATGGGAGGTAAGTGCTTCAAAATGACAATATGAAAGCTTACTGAATCTCTGCCCTGAATGAACAACTCCATATCCTGGGAAAAAAAGGACAGTTTTATCCTTTTTTTTTTAATTATATGCAGTTACAAGGAAAATCTTTGCCACTGAAATAAAATTTTACAGAATTGATGAATGTCTGTATTCAGCTATGAAAATTTTGCCTTTCAGGTGTGAAATTCAGATGTGAATACATCTGTGTGTAAGGGCTTCTAATCACAGACTAGCATTAATGGGGAAACACACCTAAGCAGAGGATGGATGCTAATTTGTTGGATGTTGCTTACTGAGGTCCTTCTGGAATAACATCACAGTTGTAACTTTTTGGCCCTGAAGGTGAGACCCGATTGATTTAATGAACTAGAAACAGCCTGTATCAAATAGGTTATGTGCCTTCACGTTCATAATTGCTTAAGTTCCTATTTTGACAGAACAAACAAAATGACAGCAGAAAAATGTTACATATTTTAACTTCTGAAGCGTCTCTCATCAGCTACTTGTTTCATCTGATTAATGTGCCCTGTCAGTACAGAGCTTTAATCAGCCACAGACACTCTGAAAAATGATTGGGAACAGATTTAGATGAAGAGCAATGCCAGAGGTAGTCAAGGTGAAGATTAATTCACATCTGCCTTCTAGAGTGGGAAGTAAATGTCAAAAACAATAGCACAGCACCTTGCAGATGAGGTGCCAGCAGTGCATTTTGTTGTGTTTGTGAATGATTTGCAGTTCTTGTAAAAGGAGTAAATTCTGTGCTGGACTCAGCAGCAACAGAAGAGAGGTGCTTGTGATTGCCTCAGTTCTGCAGTTTCTTTCTGGCCCTCATAGCAGCAGTTATATTCTTCAGAATGTGTGTCCTGGCTACTGCTCCTCCCTCTCTGCTGCTTCATGGGAGTTATTTTAAGTAGAAATGGAGAAACAAGGCTCCAATGAAATGCTCAGCAAATTTTTTCAGTAGGGTTGCTCTTTTCGAGCCAAAGATGCCTGGCAATGAAAAGGGTTGAACTCATGGAGTGCATCAATTCTTCACTGCCACATTAAATATTTTAATAATAGTGATCAGTGCAGTAATTCAGGTATGCAGGTGTCATTAAAAAAATAGAGGGGAAAGGGGATTTTCTAAAAGAAGTAGCTTCAACTTTGGAGCTACAAGTAAAGTAAGAGAGCCCTACAAAAGCATAGTAATTTGGTGTTAAGCTTTTTTTCACTGTGTTTATTGTGAACTTCCCCACCCTTCTTCTTAAGTTTTTAAACAACAAGAAGAAAATATACCAAACAGGAGAAAGAGAAACATAAAACAAAAAACAACAAAAAATCAACCGACCAACCAACCAAAAAAAAAAAACCAAAACAAAACAATAACAAAAAACCCAACAACAACAACAACAACAAACCCCAAACCTATGCAAACCTATGAAAATGTGTGTGGCAACTCACAAACACTGCATTGAGGGTAAGACTAGATTTCTCCACTGATGATGCTGGAGAGGGATAGTGCAAACCCCAGAGGGGAATCCAGGTGCAGTGAGGCAGAAACTGTGAAGGTCTCCCTGATCTAGACACAGCCGCATGTTTAAAAAAAAAAAAAATCATTATCTATCTTTGTTGTTTGACTGCTTTAATACCAGCAGTTTTAATTACATGCATATTAAATGTATTTGTATATATGAAATATACATATATGTAATTATATGTGTATGTATATTTTACACATTCTATGTATTGCAGTGCACACATTAATTCTGGTTCTGCTTCTGAGCACAAATAGGCAATTTCCATGCTAATGGTCAGAACAGAAATGTTACCACTGACATCCGATGTGCAGTTTTCTTACACAATTCCACCTTCCTTATGCATGGGAAGAAAAACAATGGGCCCTGCTATATATCAGGTAGTTTTTTAAACCACATAGCACCTCGATGGCTCCTGTTTTGATCTTGTTTTCTTCATCAACTGACAAGATGTGATGTGCTGAAAAAACCTGTCTGTTCTTTGCAGAAAGATAAAAGATAATTGATTAGCAAAACCTGGGACACTGCACATGCTAAACCATGTTCATGGTGATTTCGCTGTGTGGATCAGAAATGATCCAAGGTTCCTCAGTTTCAGAGGAAAGGGAAAGGGAAAACTTTGCAGGGGAGACAGGTTATCAGGTGGGAACAGGCAAGGCATGTAGTAAGTGAAAAATTACTTCTGTCTTGCCATGGAACATGGGCTTCAGTAGGGATGTTAGTGTTGTGCTGCGAGGATTGATGTAAGGCAAATTCAGGGAAGGCTGCAGAGAGCTGTGCCATTAACTCATCAGACAATTCAAATGCCAATGACAGCTGACTCTTCACCATAATTTACCGTTGGTACAAAATGCAATGGAAGCCCCCAAGGGCAGCAGACAGGAATCCATTAGCCATCAACTATCAATCACTTGTCCTATAATGTCCTTTAGCAGTCAGGGGCTTATGTATTTAAGCTGCTATCCTAATAACCCATACATCACTGTTCTTCCTGGGCACAAAGCAAATGAGCAGTTGTCTCTTCAAGCAAGAAAAGAAAAAAAAAATTACTAGGGAAAGGGAAGGGAAGTTTTGCTAGTGAGAGATCTAAAATTAAAAAACACTAACGGTTTATGGTCTTAAGTGTATCACTCATTCAAAAGAAGCTCTAGTGTAATAGAAAACTAAATGCAATTTTAGTATGTGTAGGAGTGTATATCTATGGGAAAAAATACTGACAAAGGATTGGAGTATGATTTTGCAGACTCTCCCTGCTGGGCAGAAAAAGTCTCAGTGAGGTGACATAGTGTCCCTTAATGCAAAAGAAAGTGTCATAGGTCGCAGCAATTTAGCAGTCAACAGCTCTGATTTTGATCAAGGTGGATGCAGCTCATTGAACTTCGGCAGAAAACTATGTGAGAGAAGGTTCTCTAAATCCAGCTGAGAAAGAAATGAGGTATCTTCAGCCTATTGCTGCTCCCATGAAAGCCTGAGCAGTGGAAATAACAGAATAGGATTAATCCACCAAAACCTATATTAAGAGGTCATTAGTACAAGAAATCAAATTAACAAATAATGTTGTGGAAATTGTAGTCCCTGATCTAATCCACTCATTTAAATTTTGTTTTTCATACTGATTTCTCTGGAAGTGGCAAAAATGGGTGACAGGAGGGAGGGCTGTGTGTGTATGTATAAACAGCTGTAAACAGTCTTCCAACAGGAGGCTTCAATAATTATTAATCCAGTGGTAACTCAACCCAGAAGAAAGTCATCCCAGTTCAAAGCCCAAGTTATGTGACACCTCTGTCTTCACTGATTTTCCCAAACTGACAGATGGATGCTTCCAAATTTCTCTTGAGTGTAACTTAAGCCAGATAAGGGTTTGCGAGATATTTTCAGGCAGGTGTCCAAGTTATCAGGGAAAATCCAGAAGTAAAAAAGCTTTCTCAAGACAAATGGGTGAAGTGAAACATATAAATCCAGTGACTCTGTGGTTGGAGCAGTGTAATTCTGTAACAAGAGGCAATTTAGGTATGATTTAGCAGCATATAAGCTTCATGCTCAATCTTGGCACAGGGATGAGCCCCAATTTAATAATCTAGGTGAAGGATAATTTTAAAGCAAAAGCCTCTTCCTTGGTGCCATAATTTATTGTATCATGTTATCTTGCTTAGACACATCCATTAAACATGACATCATTCCTCAATGTTTTCTCTACTGATATTACCGAAAATGAACATAAGGCCAGAGCTGAGGGCTGTGTATATCAGGTGTCTGATCACAGTCATCTGCTGACACAGCCAGGTCACCCCCACATCTCCACACTAAGGGTTGATAGGGAGAAAAAACAGCAAAAAAAGCTATCACAGCACTCCTTTGTGTTTTACAAGACAAGCCGCAGCATTGTAAAGACCTGTAATATTACCCTGCGAAGTGTTTGGGTACTGAGCTGTTCACACCCGGGCCTGAAGGGGCGTGCTGGAATACTCTATGGATGTGCACTTACACTGATACCGCGGTCATGAGCTACCATAGCACAGCTCTAGCAGGCTGGGAGGCACCTTCATTATTTCTGGGGGTGGAAGTGGGGATGCAAACGTGTGTCAGGAGTAACAGAGCTTCCGCAGATCCTATTTGGAAGAACGGAAATGGGCTAATGATCTCCGGAGGTCCTTTCTCAGACTGTGACCGTGAGCTGCTAATTAGAAATGGGATTTGACAGCCCAGCGCTGAAAGAGAGAGGGAAAAGAAGGAAAGCGGGTTTGATCGGGGGTGGAACAGGAAAGGAGACACGAGGGCAGGGGCGTGCGGAGGGAATGTCCGGGGCGGACTGAGCAGGATCCCGGCTCGTTCCCCCGGGAGCGATGCGGGGCCGGCGCTGCCGGCGGGTGGCACCGCAGGGCTGCTGAACCACGGACCCGGGAGAGACGGGCGCAGGAGAAACTGTTCTCCCTACTCTCTCATCTCTCGAGAAGTTTTCTTGAGTGGGAAATCACTGGGGGAGTCCCTCTCTCCAGGCAGAGAAGAGTTACCGTGGGCTATCACCAGCACGTGGAAACGAAGTGGATCTGAAGCCCTGGGAAGAGAAGTCTGGCAAATAAGTGATGGTTGTGTTCCAGAGCCACATTAGCAGATCATAAAGCCGGTACCTGGCCGAAAGGCTGCAATCTGGGCTCCCTCTCCCTCAGTCCCAACCAAAGCCAGGCTATTCTAACCTCTACCTTCATGCATGGGAAGCTATGCTGTCCCAGCTTTATTCCAGTTCTTCCTGGAAATTGCTGCCTTCTTAATAAAATGAAATTTCTCTCCATACTTAGGCCGTGTTTCTGGTGGTAGCTCTTCCAACAGCACAGCAGTGTGCAGGCACTCTGGCCCATTTCATGATGGTGCTGCTTGACTTCATGCCAAGACTGGTGTGAAGAACAGCACCTGGAGCAAGCACGGATTTTTTTAATACAGCACGTGGGTCTCTCATGATGGCTGCAAAAGACAGTGTGAGGAGTAACTGGAGCAGGGAACTACATTGAAAGTCACAGTATAAAGCAAAGACCTAGAAGGATCTGGCAGTCCTTATTGGAATCTCATTGACATGTTCTTTCCTGGCTCACATCTGTCCACTTTTCTGCCCTCCTCTCAGCATGGAACCACTTATTTTGTAAAGAAAACAGAAAGAGCAGAAGTTTCAGGCTGTGTCATTCTCTTGAGTGAAAGCAAGTGCACACACTGACAGCCTGAGTCTGTGTGTGAAGAGTCCATTCAGGGAAGACATATTGACAAGTCTTGTTTGTTTCTTCCTCTTTGGTGTAGAATCAAGGGAAGGTTGGTAAACAGTGACTGCACAGCATTCAAAATAAAAACTTCAGCCTACAAAATAAAAAGAGTTTAATTAAGGTCTCTCCTTGGCTTTCCTCCTTCTACATGAGAAGGAGGAGCTGGATTTCTAGCTCTGTTCTTCACATCACTTTCTCTTTTGGGGTTTTTACTTGCAGAATTTTTCATTGTCCCTTTTAGGGACATATGTGAAACCCCTAGCCCTATTGCAAGCATCTGACATTAAATTTGTTCAGCAATACACAGATCATTATTGCACAGAGCAGGAGAGGAACTAAATTAATTTCTAAGAAATGGGGTAAAATTACTGCAAGGAAATTAAGAACCCTGAGACATGAATACTTTTGTAGTACTGTCATGCTGCAAAAGAATCAGTGTTTGCTGAACTTTTCTGCACAAAAAAAGGATGAAAAATGCTGTGTGTAATCAAGTAGCTTGAAAGAAATTTTACAAACAGAATGAGATAGCATTTAACTTCAGTTTTGCACTCCTACATAATTAATACACAGGTGCCAACATTGTTTTTTTCTTGTACAGGATGCATTTTCCAAATTAGAACAAAGTATAAAACATGCAAGTTTTTGTAATAGCAAAGATGTTTCATTCGTTTAGAAGGTGGAACCACCAGAATTAAATCAGGGGTGATATGAGGGTGGTTTTGGTACCTCTTCTACTCATACTTGTCACTTGCACAACAGGCAAAGTTTGCTGTGCTTGTCATGTCACTTTTGGAGTTAACAGAAAACTCACAAACATCACCAGAACTCACTGGTTGTGGAAGGGTCCAGCAGTTCTGCCCTTTCTTTTGGGCTCAGTCAGTGAGATCAACTACTTGCATTTGATAATTGCTAGGCTGAGGGTAGCTGAAATATACTCTGTTTCATGGTCTGTGTCCAGGCTGCTAAAAGGACATCAGACCTTGCAACCTTTGTGACTGATCCAAGAGCAGCCCCTGCTGGTTCTGTGGCCTGCCAGAAATCTGAACCAATAAAGAAATATTTCAGGGACTATGGTGCCTGAGGAGATTCCAGGCAAGGCAGAGCTGCTGCAGCTCAGAGCATCCTGGATGCTCACACTGGCTCACCCCAGAGAAGGCACAAATACCTTACCCTGAGCCAAGGGGAAGAAAAAGGCAATGAGGACGCTGCCATTCCTGGGCAGGGAGAGCAGGCTGGTCTTCACTGCAACAATGGATATCCATTAATCAGAACTTCCCCCTTCCCTCCCTTCCCCAGCCACTCCAACTCTTTAAATTCTGGAGATTACCTCCATAAAAAATATGGGTGAGCAGAGCTTCTGGTGATGTCCAGCATCCCTGGAAGTGTTACCCCATCCCTGGAAGCATCCAAGCTCAGGCCCTGAGCAACCCGAGCTACTGGGTGGCCTCGCTGTCCATGGCAGTGGGGTTGGAAGTAGATGATCTTTAAAGTCCCTTCCAACCTAAACCATTCTATCATTCTATAATTCTGCCAACCATTTGGGATGGCCATCAACAGGGACTCTGTGAGAGTCAAAACTATAAAAGAATAGGGTATCCAGTGACACACACTCAGTTTTGGCCAGAGCAGAGAGGAATTAGCAAGATTTGAATGTACCAGACAAAGAGCAATGTTAGACTACACTTTGAAGTTTATGTGGATATTGAATTACTGGAAGAGCAATAATAATAGTGATTATTTATCAACAAAAATCAGCATGAACTGCATCTCAGTCCTGACAAGTTAAAAAAAAGACTGGTCTAGGCAGAGGTAACTCTTCTGTGCTTTCTACATTTCACTTCAGCATTAAAAGTTGTATAAAGTGACAATACATTTTTTAGCAGAAAACCTGACCAATTGTATAATTTATCCTCTGTATCACAAAGAAGTCTATTTCAACAGTTTATACATATTTGTATTATGAAACATTACATGTAAAGATGGTAGAAACAGATTTGAAGCAGAACTGGGGTCATGATTAAATGGTTAACTTATTTCCTAAATGAATGAGAAAGGAAACAGGGTGCTGCAACATTTTGCTCTCACTTCCTTATGAGAGAAGACATAGAGGCTGTCTCAGAGAGAGCAGGGCTGTTGTGCACACACATCTCAGACAGCCATGGGGAACTGGGTGGAGAATGAAGGACTGTCCATCTTTGTTGTTGTAAGTACAATTTTTATTGTGGTTTGTGTCTAGTTAAAAGTTCTACAGAAAGTGGTACTAAGCGGTTCTCACTGTGCCAGTGAATGATGCACCTGATTATGAAACTAGGGCAGCAAGTGCAGGGAAATGCTTCAAGAGAATAATTTTTAAGAAGCTCTGTCTGGTATTTCCGTTGCTGTAGGCTTCAACGTTAACTGAGAAATCATCGTGTGTTAACTTTACCTTGCTTTGTTAGAAATATTTTAGTTAAGCAAAACAAATAACATTAAAACTCACTTAACTATGTGCACTTCAACAGAGAAAGAAATTAAACAACTACCCTTCCTTGCGCTTTTACTAACAGAAGTGGGTGTAACTGAAAGCATGGGTCTTGATGGTATAAAATACTTATTAATGTCAGATTCTGAAATTTAGAGCAGAAATTCATGAATCCTTCATTAATAAAATTAATATTTGAATTTAATTTGTTTACAACTTGCATAGAGGGGCTGTGAAAGTAGGTTAAATTAATTCTGAGCAAGATTTAAAAGTACAGAAAATCCCATTTGCATTTAGAGGTGCTAAAAAGCAAGCAGGGCAGTCCTCCTTGGAGAAAACTAAGTTTTTTCTTTTTTCCTTTTCCAGTGTGATATAAGGGCTACATGTATACCTATATACATATATTATGTACATATACATATATTATGTACCTAAACATATATGTATTAAAAACATATACAACACCAAAATGTAAGAGCAGTTAAGGTATTGTGGCCAAATGTGGTCAGTAGATACAAATACTGAGAGGAAGAAAAAGAAGATGTAGAATACATTACATATTTGTGGTGACTGAAATGCGAGCATCTTTATTCCAAGAGGTATTTCTGCTGCTATGAACAATAAGTACTTGCCTATTACGTTGTAATTTAGGAACATGACCCCATAGCTATGGTACTTCAGTACTTTAAAAGGGAGTGACTGTGTTTGCTGTCACCTTCAGTGACTTGAGGAAGTTGAAACTGCCAAGAGGTGAATTCTGGATTTTTCTTTTCTTTCTTTTTCTTTTTCTTTTTCTCCACCAAAACGGAAATATTAAAATAATTAAGAGGCTTTTACATTGTTCAAATAACGAATTTGAACAAGGTCAGCTAATAGGGAAGGAAACCAATAGAGATACTGATAAAACAGCCAGATAAAAGGGTAGATGACTGGAAACCTTACCCAAGTGTTCTGCTTTGGCCTCTACATCTTTACTGAACACTGAGCAGGTACAGGGTTGTCCAGTGCATGACAGAAACAGGACAGACACAATTTCTACTGATGCACCTCAACAAAAAAGAAACACACTACCAGAGTGTGCCACTGTTACTTTTAATAAATACCCTAAGCACTTCATCTTGAGATAAGTTTTGTGTTTTAATGAGGGCTTGGGGGTTTCCTGTATACTTCCTTACCCTGATGGAAATCCCTTCATTTCCCAGTATCTATTTACATGTTCAAGATCTGAACTAATCCCAAGGTTTTTAGTATCATTTGGGCCAAAGAACTAGCAAAAGTTCTTGTATGGGTCAGGAGGGGTGAGGGACTCTAATGCTACATTTTCTATGATTTCTCCGAGGTCTGAGACCTCGGAGAAACCTGGTGTTTTCACATACCACTTGGTAAAACTACTTAGAGTGAGTGTGCAGTGATACAAATTCGTTTCATTATGGGATGTGAAATCAGCCAACCAGCTCCAGGAGGGCAAATATCTGGATTCACTATGATCTCTTTGGCCAGATGGACTTGTACCTGCCTAAAAGTTAATGACTTGTTTTTCCCTAAAGAAACCTGCACCACAGGATGTGTAAGTGTGAGAAAATTCTGCAGTACAGCTATGAAGAAGCCCAGGTTTTGGTAGTCTACACGCTACCAAAGGGCCTGTGTTGAATATTCCCTGCTGGCTGATTTCAGAGCTTCTTCTTGAATTCATCCCTATGTCTAATTTAGCCCATCTAAATTTAGACTTCAAGCTTCTTTGTCCTTTGTTACAGCTTCCAAATCTCCCTCTTACATAGGTTAATGTGCCTGTGAAACTGCCATTTGGAAGAGTCCCTAAACTTTAATGGTGTTTGGAGATTCACCTGGACTCACAGAATTAAACACTTGTAATATGACAGTCCTGATACAACCATATCTAAGCTCCTTGACCTATGAAAAAGTTTCAGCTGCATATTGGTGTATTTTGGTCTACTGCCATTCATGAACCTTGTGTTCACACATCAGAGACCATTTACACCAGAAAGATTTCCATCAGCCCTGCTGAAAACTTTATACCCTGCAGTAGGGCTCTGTGTGCAAACAGCAGCACAGGGAGCTAACTGACAGTTATCTGAACTGTGTACATTCAGATGGATTATCTCTAATAACAAACTGTAAGCTTCCTGTTTAATTCTCTTTCAGTTTGTGTGGCTGGGCTTAAATGTTTTCCTCTTTTGGTGGTACTACCTCGTGTATGATGTCCCACCAAAATTCTTCTACACCAGAGTGCTCCTTGGCGTAAGTACAAGACATTACTGTTTTGGCATGGACAGAGCACGCAGCAGCTTTGAATAGTTTCAGTTGATCTAAACAGGATCTAGTGGCTGGAGCAGCAGGCTCATGTAGGAGTTAGAAGTCACATGCAAACAGATAACTGACAGCAGAGAGATGTACAGTGGTTCTGAATAGGAAGCTGGTACACAAAATAGAGAGATCCCATTCTAAAAAACTTTTCAGTTAACTATTATACTAGTAATTAAACTAACTATTATGCTGGTAATTAAAGAAAACATTTATTGTGGCTGCTTTATTAAGCAAAAGATTAATAAAGTATTGCCATTGAACTATTGTGCAATCATTTCCCGTTGCAATTATTTTTCAGAGCATGAATAGTTTACAAAGATATTGGCTCTGAAAAGCAATCATCATTCATATATTCATCAAGCATGTGAATGGTAGTCAAGTAGTGAAGTGATCCTAGATCCCGGGCTACTGCGTATAATCCAACTGGTTAATGCAGCATTGTGTGTCCTACTGTAAACTTCCTTCCAAACTACCACAGGTCATGAACAATTGAAAGGGAAAATTAATTTGTTCACATATTTTAAAACCCTGATCACAGATATAAAAATCAGCCTAAGCTCTGGATTACAGAGCACAGCATTTTGCCAAAGGTTTGCAAAGCAGTGGTTTAATTCTACAAAGCACGAAATCACATTCTGCATATGGCTTCAGACCTGTGGATCAAATCCTGTCATTTGCAATCATGATGCCATTCCCTTTCAAGTCACAGAGACTCGTGCTTGGATAAGTAGAGCTCAGTGTAACCCCAAACATCTGTGGTCTGAAACCTAAAAGGGTCTCAATCCATGCAAGGCGAGCAAACATTATTTTTCCTTCCCTTCATTGTGTATGGATTAATATGGTCATTATTCCTTCATTTCAAACAGTTTGAAAATCTTAAATAATTCAGGGTGTAAAGACCAAGATTAAGGAAACAGATTCCTAAAAGCTGAGGCAACAAATTTCCTTAGACTCCTTTACTGACAGAGAACTGAAACCACTTCCTTTACAAGCTGCCTGTATACAATCTACTGTAAGCCACACCAAACTGAAACCACAGACTTTCTTTACGGCCTTGGGACACAAAACTCTACTAATGGCTTAGACTTGCACCTGTGTTTGACTGTTGATTGCCAGACATAACAGGGAGCTTTTCATACAACCAGATTATTTCAAAACTGAAAACAGAAGGTATCTGTCTGTCTGCAGAAATGTGTTCTGCCTGCACGTGTCTCTCACTTGACCAAAGCATGATTACATTGAACATTCACATCATTAATGTGACCTTTAGATCTCACACTCTTTACAAGTCGCCATATAATACATAAATTAAATCTGTACCTATCCATGCCTGGATAATGTCTCAGGTAATGCACTTAATAACAGCATCTCTCTAATTGCAGCGTGCTCTGGCTCTTGCAAGGGCCCCTGCAGCCTGCCTGAATTTCAATTGCATGCTGATTCTGCTGCCAGTATGTCGAAACCTGCTCTCCTTCCTCAGAGGATCAAGTGCGGTAAGATGAAGAAAGAATTTCAAAATCTATGAAAGATAATAACCTAAACAGCCTAGCAAATATACCCGTAAATTTTGTTCAACTTCCCCAAATATACCATATTTTGAGGATGTCCTCTTATAAGAAGCAGATAAGCCTGGAGTTTTGCTATGAGCAAGACTGAGGTCTAGTGCCTGTGGGGTATCTAGATCTCTGCTTAAAGTTTAGCTTTGAATTAGTCTCTTTCAAGTCCTCCCTTTTTTGCTGCCTCCTGGGCATGGTGCTGCCCTGGATGCAAAGTCCCTCTTTTGGCTGTTGGTGCTCACACACACCCACCTTGTTTGTCACTGATGCTACACACCCACTTAGAGAGGGAAATAATAGCCCCTTCTTTGCATGCAGATGTTACACAGAGCACCAAGGAACCACCACTAAGAAAAGGACAACTGATTCTAAGTGACAGCTGGAGAGGTTTCCTCTGGTAGTACTGACTGTATCACACTTCCAAAATCAAGATTTCTGGCTATTACAGCAGAAATAATGCAGACAATGAAGGCCATGGCCCAGTGAAAAAGCAGTATTCTCAAGTTCATGGATTGTCTTTCCAAATGTTTAATGATTCCTCCTTTCTTTCTGGACACTTTAATATAAACAGGATCAACAAAACCAGTTCCCAGAAATTCGTTTTTTTCTCTAAACCTGGTATAAATCCTTTCATGCAAATGAGGCAGCCTGTGGGGGCTGAAAAAGCGGAGCAGAAGAGGAAGTGATAAAATAGATGCAGTGTTTCAAGAGTCCTTCATAAGGGAAGAAAGTGGGATATGAAGCAATAAGAAAATAACCAGAGACAACCCAGGCTGTACTTCCATCTAGCACATCTATCCTGACAATGTGACTGAATAAATGAGATGTTCCCACCATATTAATCTCTTAAATTACATTTAAGAGCAAGGCGAATGCTATAGCCTTTTTAAGGAATAACACTTAGGAATGTAAATTTGGAACTACACGTCAGGCTTTCAGTCTTTTCCTATACTCCTTCAGATCCTGGAATGCTACAAAAGCAGGCAGTCATACCCTCCATGTATGTAAAAGGAAAAAGGACAGTAAATAAAACTGTAAGGTTAAAGTTGTTATTCCCCTGCCCTAAGGTAGATCAACTAGTATCAGCCAAAATTCAGAGCTGACTCCCCAGGCTACAGAAGTCAGTAATTAACATAAATTTAGAAAGAAATAATGTTGCTATGGATGAATGCAGCTGGAAAATAATGATGAGCACTCGATCATACAAGGGCTTCTTCAGATTCCACAGGTGAAAGCAGGTTGGGTAGAGATCTTCTGAAGTCAAAGTGGTGAAAGAGCTGAAGATACATATGGGGACACTACTGGATGGCTAAAACCTGATTCTAAGGTGTTGAGAATTGTACTCCAGCTGGGACTTTATGCTACTTGCGATTTGCTTCTCTCCTAATATCTGTAGTTTAACTTTTCTAACCAGGATCTTGATGAAGCTGTCCCTCTTGGTATTCAAGATACAGTCACTCCTTCTGCCTTGGGCACTGTGGTAGAGTCATTCAGGCTGCACCCAGCACAAAAGTGAGTCCCAGGCAGGGAGAACCAGCTGCATTCCTTCTGCCTGCTGGCAGCACACTCTCTGCTGAGAGCTGGGAATGAGGAAGCAAAGGGCTCTGAGGGTGAGCAAGGAGGGCAGGGAGGGGCATAAAATAGGACTCTTAGCTGGTGTTTGTTTAGCTTCAGTTGCTTTTTTTCAATAAATCTACACCTCAGGAAGGATGTTATTTTAGATCTTCAGCAGAACACACACGGCCCAGTGAGCCAGTGGCAGTGTCAGCACTGTGGTGGCCTTAGCACAGCGGGACAGCTGCTTATGCTTGTTGTGCTGTTGTCTCTAATTAGCTGTACTCTGCAGGTAACAACTGTGAGGGTCTATAAGAAAAATCATTTAAATGTCAAATAGCATATTGGAAGAGTAGTGACCTTCCCAACAGCAATGTCATTGAGGTCAAGAAGAGGAAAGAATTGTTCAAATCCAGCGTTCAATGGGAATGTACTGAAAAGTCTTGCCCTCTCCATCCTGCCACCCAGAAATCATATGCTACAAAGTTATTTGGTTTTAATTGAAAGAACAGCTGTGTTGTGTTTGCACGCCCCCTCATTGCTGTGTTTATCACTGTTGTTAATGAACCTCAGGACTGAAGGCAGCTGGAGCCCTTTGCCATTGCTTGGCCTTCCCTTCAGACCAAGTGGCTTTTGCAAGGGAGTTGAGCACTTCCTCACTGTGCTACATTTTATTCTACAATCTTTTTCTATTGTCTCTCAATATATGTGATACAAAAAGGCCAAATTTCTCTTGGTTGTTGTTACAGTCTGAAGTCATTGTGACAGCCCCAGAGTATTTGCCTCTTGTGAGGAAATGTTTGTGATAGTTTACAGTGTTTTCTTCCCTTATCCAGTAAGCAAACGCAATACAAACATGCAACACATGACAATCATGCTTTCTGCTGTGTGAAGACAGCAAATGCCAGCTTTACAGGAACTTAAAGCTCTAGGAGAACTCCCAGTGACTGCAGCAAAATTCAGATGGGGGCTGTTAGGGACTCATCATAATTTGTAATGAAAATATAATTCTGTTTTTCCTTGAGAACCAATTTCTTTGGCTTGTATCTGCAGAGATTTTTTGTTGTTCCTTTTTCGGTAACTCCAACACCAAGTCGTAAGTGAAGACCCGGGAACTACACCTACTATTTTGGGGAAGGAATGCCTTCATATCACCTCCATAGGTGACTAACACATTTGGGATGGGAGCTCCCTGAGACAGTTTTACCCAAACTTTGCTGTCCATTTCTAGATCATGAATCAACCACAATAAGATCCCGATGCTACCAACGCAGTCATTCTGCTATAGCAGGCTGTGATTCCTCCTTCTGTTTATAACATGCAATTCAAAACAGATAAGATGTATTCCTTTGTCCTACTGGATGTTAGTATTTTTCTCCTTACCAAATACTTTGTTTCAGAGGGATGTGTTAAAACATAATCTGTAATTCATGTTTTCTAAAAGATGGGGGGAAATGTTTTTGTCTATATTTTGGAATTCTAAATTTTTCCTTGCAATGCCACCAGTGTGCTCAGGGCCTCTGTTTTTGTCCCTGCATTTAAAAAGTGTGCATAGACAACACAAATAGTCTTTAAATACCTTTTTCTTCAAACCCAAAGTGCTGCTCTACCCGTATCAGACGACAGCTGGACAGAAACCTCACCTTTCACAAAATGGTGGCTTGGATGATTGCCCTTCACACCGGTTGGTACTCTAATGTTTCTTTGTCTATTGCTTTCTTGTGTATTTTATGTGGAATCTGGGTGGGATCCAAGTTCTTAAGGATATGGTCAGAGACCTGATTTCATTAAAGAAATCAGTGTGTGGCAAGGCTTAAATCAGTTTCCAGATATGTGCCAAATGGGAGATGGCAAAAGATAAACAAGAAAGAATACCTTTCTTTTGAACTATCAGTGCCATTTATGACAGTTTAATAAAGGGTATTTAGCAATGCCCTGAGAACCAGATACTCTGGATTTAATTCTTGTTTAAACTTATTTCTTATCTGGCATGTCTGAAACAAATAACAGAAATTAATTTAAAAAAAAAAAAAATTAAAAAAATTTGACCGTGACAATGGTTTTCTATTTTATCTCTCATTTCTTAACCTAAGGGTTTTCTACCTTGTTTTCCATCAGATTTGTCACTTCTCAGTGCAAGTGCCTTACAAATCATGTGTCCTAGTGCTGGAAACTTCCCTTTACTTTGTCACTGTCTGCTTGACCGCTCAGTGATCAGCAGGCAACAAGCCATGCTCGCCTGGTCAAATAAATGGCAGGCAGTTCGGCTCTACACCCGAACCCAGCCTGCACACCACAACAGCGGGACCACTTGTGCCTCTTAGGTTCACAGATGTTAAGTTTGCTCAGGACCCCGTTGGGCCTGGCAGCAGATGTTGGCAAAGTNGCTTGGTAGGAGATGTTGGCAAAGTAGTGACTTGGCAGAGGTAAAGGAGGAGAGAGGGGCTCTGATGTAGCAGCAGCTCACGTCTTTATTCCCTGTCCCGAGGGACAGGAGAACTCAAAAGCAAGCAGGGGAGAAGGCTACAAAAGAGTAAGGCAGTGGCAGTTACAGATGGTTTTAAGGGGAGCAAAAAGGGAAGGATCCAGTAGGGAAGGTCCAATCGGGAGAGATTACATGACTACAAATACCCAATGGAGTGATGCAGGGGGAGGAGTACATTCAAACAAACCAATGGGGACACAGAGAAAACTGAACTTTCCAGAACATTATACATATTAAAACAACCTCATACATAAGGAAATTAATAGGAGGGGAAAGAGGTGTAACCAAAGCTTGGAAGGACAGTGGGTGGGAAATGAGGGGAATTCCCCAGCCTTGCCTTCTCCCTCCCCCTCAGACTCATTGTCCTGAGGGGGAAAGTCTGCCCAATTGATTTTATTAATTTTCATAGAGAAGGCAGGTTGGCTGACTGCAATATTGCTTCTTTCCCTCCCCCACCCAAAAAATGTAAACTTCATGTGGTTAAGCTTTAACAGTTAAACACATCAGTGGTCTGAAATTGTGATGAGGAGGGCGAGAGCAGCAAAGCTCTTTAAGGTGCAGTTGACAACTGTGACAGAGTTTCAAATGTTACCCAAAACCACCGAGTACTTGTTGTCAATGCTGATTACTCCTTTCCTGTCGCTCCTAGCAATTCACACCATCGCACACTTATTCAACGTGGAGTGGAGTGTGCAAGCCCGTGTTGAAGAGAAAGGCACTCTGGCAGCTGTGCTTTCTGGCCTTGGAGACAAACCAAATGAAAGCTATGTCAACTTCTTTAGACAAACTATTGCGGTAAGGGATATCAGAGTCTGAAGTGTCATCATTACGCTTGTTTAGGTGAACATATAAGACCACTTGAGCAGAATGCCTGTTTCTGGTGTCCACCATCTGGGTTTGGGCCGTCTTGCAGAGAAACCTTGTAGATTCCGTTCTTCTATATTTGCCAGTAATATTGTTGCTGAACTTTGGTAGTACTCGAAAGGTTTTCACCTGAGAATTTCAAAGTAGTTTTAAAACATTATGTAAAAACAAATACCCTGTAGAGAAGTGTTCTGACTTAGATAGACATGGCACTCAGAAAGGTACACAGAAATCAAGGCGAAAGTTTTCAAGTTGGGTGCCTTAAGCTCTGGCCAGTGAAGGGGAAAAAAAAAAGGGACTTCCCTACTCCTCAGAAGAACACTGAACATCCAAACTCTGCATGACTTAAGTTGCATGGCTATGCAACACCAGAGGAAAGGAGAGCTTTCATTTAGCTCCCAAAATATGGAGGTAGGACTCCAGCTCTCAACACCAGAGCTGTGCAAATGTATTCACCTTCCCCAAGCCTGGCCTGCTAAGCCATGGCAGGGGAAGAAAAAATGCTTGGTGTGTGAATTGGTGGAAGACCCTTTCTCTCTGCTTCCACTCACCTGAGTAAAGGTAAATTTGCAGTGCAACAAAAATAGAGTGGTATTTTGGCATCAGATGACTTAAAGACTTTTAGCAAGATAAAGGGTTTGGTGAGTGGTGGTTCAACTGGCTCTGCTTTGGTGCAACCCCTTCCTTAGACCAATGTGTGCAATTATTTCACAGAACCCCATTGGGGGCCTATATGTGGCTTTCACGTACTTGGCTGGCATCACTGGGGTTGTCATCACACTGGCCCTCATCCTCATCATCACCTCATCCACCAAAACCATCCGGAGGTCGTATTTCGAAGTGTTTTGGTACACCCACCATCTCTTTGTCATCTTCTTTATTGGCCTCGTCATCCACGGTGCTGGGTGAGTATTTGCACTTATCATGAAACACATGATGATTACTGTATCTTCACTTGAAGCCCCCTTCACACATGAGTACAGGGACTGCAGTCCCTGGGCAGCAGTTGTTTTTGATGGTAGTCATGGGCCAATCCAGGCTCTGAGAGCCAGGAGGCTCCCACTGATACGTGCAACGAGCTGTCCACACACAGGAGGTTCCATGTGACTTTGGCATACCTAAGAGCACTGACATTTAGCTTTTTCTGGTATCTTAATTGCAAAGCTCTTTCCCAAGGTTTCTGTTTCTAACTGTAAATTTGCCTTTCTCTCCTAAAAGGAATTGCATCACACACATGCATGTAAGGAGCTCTCAGTATAAAAATTACATAGAGTGTAGAATTTTATTGGATAAATGAAAACTATGGTAATATAGATTTATTTTTCAGGCTTGGATGAACTTCTAATATCAGCAGCATTTTAGAATAGACTTTTAGCTGTTTCAGCTTAGATATAGGCATTCGTAGGTTTTACTAACTTCCAAATGCCAGACATGTTTTTCTGCTGTTTCCTCATTCCATATCTCCTTATAAAAGAGATGAAAAGCCTAATGAAACAGTTTTAAGGCTACACAAACACAATTTTAGCATTTAGAAAAATTGAGATCTATTTTATAAAACCAAAGAATGGATGAATAAAGAAAAAAAGATTCAATTATCCAAGCTACATTTCAGTAGTTCATAATTAAACTACATTGTCCATTTTAAAGGAAATCCTATAGGCAATAGAAAGTGTACTTTAAAAATGCCCAGCAAAAATGACTATTCAAAACCACTTCCTTTCAGTCCATTAGTACCATAAAAAAGACTGAGAGTAAAACAGGAAGAACAAAAATAGAAAGCAGATAGGGATCATCTCCAGCATATTTGTCCATTCCAACTTTCATAACAAGAAGAGGGTTTGAGCAAAACCTATGGAAGGAAAAGAACAAGTGGTTCATGTTTTCTGCAGCAAATATTGTATAGTTACTGACACAATGTCCAAACTTGCCATTAGTTACTATGCAATGCTATCAGAAAGAAAGCACTGCTCTTTCCAGAGGTCAGTGAAGAGCATGTATCTAATAAAAGTTGACTTTTTATTTACTTTGATGTTCACTGTACTCCCACCATTTAAATTGTACTGGAATGAAAAGGCAGGAGTTTGGGCAGCAGTGGTTGTCAGCAAAGTTCAGCTGTCCTTTGGAAGTAGATTAACAGGAATATTATCATCTGTAGAGGAGAGGATGCTTTCTGGCTGTGAACTCAGTGACCTCGCTTATTTGGCCTTAAAGGCAATAATGACCTTTTGAGTTTAGAGAAAATACTAATATACTAAGAAATGTGAGACAGGCTTGTTACACTCAAGGAAGGCATCTCAAGTGTGCAAAGATGGATGTTATGGAATGAATGACATGAACTGACAGTCTCAAAGTAACATGTTAAGAAGAGGCATAAATGCCAGTTTATCTCAGGGGAGAGAAGGCTGTCACACGTGGATCTGTACAAACACACATCTAGGTATATACAGAAAGCCAACCCAAAGATTATTGATAGCATCAGAGGGGCAGATTCAAGAAAGATTGAGAGAGAATATTTACAAGAGCATATAGTGACAGGACAAAGGAGAATGGCTTCAAACTGAGAGTAGATTTAAATTAGATATTAGGAAGAAATTATTTACTGTGATGGTGGTGAGGCACTGGAAGAGGTTGCCCAGAGAAGCTGTGGCTTCCCCATCCTTGGAAGTGTTCCAAGCCAAGTCCATGGGGCTCTGAGCAACCTGGTCTAGTGAAAGGTGTCCCTGCCCATGACTGAGGGGTTGGAACTGGATGATCTTTAAGGTCCCTTTCAACTAAAGTCATTCTGTCATTTGATTCTTTGACTCTACGATAATTCTTGTCTACTAGAAGTTGCTTTTGTAGCACTGGTGGTTTTTGTGCATGAGGTGTGTGTCACAGACAAATGCCCCAAATTTCCCACCACAGTAAATGTAAAGAGGAGAGAGATGCAGTTAATTTTGCATTGGAGTTAAAGAAAAACTTTCAGCCAAAAAAAGAACTGATTATAAGGCTGTATTTCTGAAAGCTACATTACAGTATTGGAAAGAGCATCTACGCTGAGTAATAATGGGAAATAAGTCTTTTCTTTCCCTTGTACAGGGTGTGGACATTATCAAACTTTGAAGAGTGCATAGGTCAAGGCAAAAATCCCAGACCCCCTTTCCCTTAAGCAATGGGGTAAGCAGTGGGGGAAATGGGCTCCTCCTGTTCCCGTAACTCATCCCAGGCAGTGGCCCAGCTGAACCCATTAGTGGGGAAGTAAACTGCAACTGCTGATGTTCCTGCAATTGCAACTCGTGATGCTCCCGGGACACTGTCACTGCTTCCCTTTATTTTTCAGGCAGGATATTAATCAAACATTTCATGAAGAAGAGGTTCATTAGCAATATTTATGAGCAATATCTTATCTCTCAACATTGTGCAGAGATTTTTAAATAATCCTAGGATAAATCTGTCACCCAGACCTAGGCATGCATGTGGCTTAGATGCCATGTTTTTTTTGAAATATCAGAAATGTAGTCTGGTTCACAGAAACTGAGCTAGAAAAGCAGAAAGAAAAGTCATGGGCGGAAGATAGAGAAGAATCATATTGGCATAAACCTGAACAGCCTGATCAGAGCCAGACTGTTTCTAGGGAAAATTCAGCAGACCTTAATCTGAATTTTTCTGCTAAGATCCTGAGGTTGGCAGAACTCCAGAGAGAGGCAGGAAATAGTGAACAAAATTAGAATAGACTTTTGCCCCTTGAAACTGAAACAACCTCTCAGCACCAGTTCTGCCACTGGAAATACAGCTGTACTGGATTAGTCAAGATTCCTTGTAATAAAACAAACAATAACAAAAACCTCAGCCAAGCAAGAATATAGAGGTCAGATTATCAGCTGATAAGAGCTGGTATAGCTGCAGTAGCTGCTTTGTGTCAAAAGCATCTGTGTTCATTCACAGCACCTGAACAGCTGCTCCACAGCATTAGAGGGAGAGGAAGGGCCAAAGGAAGAATGTGTGTTGGAAAGGGATCTCCAAATTTCTAAAATAAACAGCAGAAATAATCTCTGTAGTGGTCAGTAGGACATTCATTACTTGTCCATTCCAGGTTTTGTTGTTTTGTTGTTTTGGTTTTATTTTTCTTTTGGTCTGGGTATTTTTTTAATTGAAGAAAAAAGTATGATAATTCAGAAAAGAATGAAGCTTTATAATTGTGACCGCATTGTGGAAGTGGTAATGGATGTAACTCTCAGTTCCTCACCTAATCTTGACATCAGTATTTTATCCCACAAACTTCCCCCCCCATATTTATTTCTTTAATGGTAACTTTGTGGGTGGATGAGAGCAGTAAAGCTGTATCAAAGCTGTAGCAGTGCAGAAGTCCACAACTCTATAGAAATAGAACAACATAAATAGAATAACAATAAGGAACAGATACCTTAAATTTAATTTCATTGCCTGAATGATCTTACTTTTTTTCCCAGTCGTATTGTACGGGGACAGACAGCTGAAAGTCTGGCTGAACATAACCCAGAGATTTGCTACAAGAACTTCAGTCACTGGGGGAAGAATGGGGCTTGCCCAGTCCCCCAGTTTTCAGGAAATCCTCCTATGGTAAGAACAGTTGGCCGGAGTGTGAATCTAATTGAAAATGTTCACAGTTTGCTCTTTTTTTCTTAAATAATACAGGCAATTGCATAGAAAAACAGCTATGTAACCCTCAGCACTCTTCAATAGTGGCTTTCTTTACATGAAGCAATAGATTTTGACACAATGGATTGTAAGCAGAAATGGACTCCAGACAGAAAACCCACTTTCAGTGCACTGTAAAATGAGCACAACTGACAGACAAAGCAAAAGAGCAATTGGGATCTGAGAACTGTTTATCCAAAAAATAAACAATGGCTTCTGGGGATATCTAGAAAGTGTTATAATCCTCATAATAAATAGTTTCGTATTATTAACAGACTAATAATCATTAACAGAAAATAATGCCCCTGGAAATGTGAAATCGGAACTTCAGCTTTTATTGACTGACTAGGTTGGTTTTCTTTCACATTTCAGATGGATCTCTTAACAGAAACCACATCTTTTCTTGCAGTAATACAGACCAGAGTCAATAATACATTAAGAGTTTTACTCCACGTTTCACTTAGTTACCTTCTTTTTTAGACAAAGACAAAATTGCTTATAGGAAAATCCCTTGCTGTAACTCTAGTAGAAACTAAAAAGCCAGCTGAAACTCAACAGAGAAAGAAATTCCCTCTCTGACCAGAGTTTTGAAGGTGTCTTGTATCTTAAGGATTTCCTGGTCTGGTTAATAAAGAACATAGATTACTTGAACTTCACCTCTGCTTATAGAATTTCCAGGATTTGATTTGATCTAAGGTGCCATCTCATCTGGTGGAAGGTGTCCCTGCCCACAGCAGGGGGGTTGGAACTACATGACCTTTAAGATCCCTTCCAACCCAAACCTTTCTATGATTCTATGACCTTCATCATCTGACTTGTTTTCTTCTGCTTGCAGACATGGAAGTGGGTGGTAGGTCCCATGTTTCTGTACCTGTGTGAGCGGCTGGTGCGGTTTTGGAGGTCACAGCAGAAGGTTGTAATCACAAAGGTAAATTCTGATGCTACATGCAAAATAATTAATGCCAGGCAAATCATTGCCTTTTTTTTTCCAAATGGTGCAGGCAAGTCAGAGGCTCCTACACAACACAGTTGTCACTGAAAGCAATGTTCTGTCTGCTGTCATGATGCCAACATCTAACATCCAAATGCAGCTTCTAAAAGTGTGCAAGAGGAGGAAGTTAGCTAAGGCACAGGTCTGAATCTTAGGAAAGAAATGCATTTTCTATATATTGGGTGAAAAATTCCACAGTGCAGAAATTCCACAGACTTGAGACTAATTTAAGACACAGAACAAATGAATCCTGAAAATGAGTTAGGGTGTGCCTATTTCATGCACCCAAATCTAATGTTGAGCTTCCATTCTGTATGGTGTGTTGCAGAGATATTAACACTGATTCTGAAAGTCTGACAGCCAAATTAGCACCACACTGAGCTCAAACATATGAAAACTATCCTGGCCTTTCCCAGTGTAATTTCCTAATGTGGCACTGTGCTGCATCCTGAGGACACACCCTCTTCAAGTCCTAGCAGGTTTTGGGGATGATAATAGATGACTCTACCATGCTC
The DNA here is from genome assembly GCA_013400915.1 of Pardalotus punctatus. NCBI lineage: Eukaryota > Metazoa > Chordata > Aves > Passeriformes > Pardalotidae > Pardalotus > Pardalotus punctatus. Next base: position 23,680 of record VZTX01029673.1, on the reverse strand, counting down.
TGTAACAATGCAGACACATTGGAAGGCTCCTAAACATTACTGTACTTTTAGTAATTTTATCCAAATATCCTGTGAGCCACTTCTACACCATGTATCTATGGTGTCTGTTTAGTGCCCTGCTGGTGGAATATTTCTTTCACAGTCCAAAGAACTATCATTAGTGCCTACACTAACAGACAGAGAGACTTGATTCTCCTTCTTGTAAATCTCTTTTGAAAAATGAAAATCATTTTTGCAGACAACTTTAGGATTAAAAATCCTAGTGACAGAATTACTGGTCTTGCTTCTAGAATATTGTTCTATATTATTCTTGGCTAAAGAATAGCCAAGGTCCCACCCAACTATAAAAAGAAAACATCCATTTCCAGAGGTACTACCTATCCAATACAGTAGAATAGCCCTATTTTTCCCCCCATATTTGCAGTCAGGTCCATTAACACTGTGTTCTGTGCCATCATGTAAGGTCCCTCTGGAATTAACAATGTGCACACATAGATCTGGGGATGTGTTACAAGACATGCCAGTCTGGCCTGTCCTTTTTATAGTGACTGCAATGTGGTATGAAAAAATACTTCAACCAAAACATCAGCATCCTCTGCAGGTTTTCATCTGCTTGTCAGGTGCTGATGATCCTCACTCTCAGTTCTGCTGGGAAGAAAGTTTTACCTGCTTTCCTTGCTCTCATAGCAGAGGGTGATGTTAGCAATGGAGGATGTAGATACATCAGTGAACACTGAAGACAGACATTTTATTTTCCTTTTTTTCCCGTTGCCCTTCTCACTGTAGGTGGTCATTCATCCCTTCAAGACAATTGAGCTCCAGATGATGAAGAAGGGCTTCAAGATGGAGGTTGGACAATACATTTTTGTCAAATGCCCAGCAGTGTCTAAACTGGAATGGCATCCATTCACATTGACTTCTGCTCCAGAGGAGGATTATTTCAGCATTCACGTCCGTATTGTAGGAGACTGGACAGAGGGCTTGTTCAATGCCTGTGGGTGTGATAAACAAGAATTCCAGGAGGCATGGAAGTTGCCCAAGTATGTACAAAGAGTCTCCATGGTAACGTCAACAAACATCTATGACAGTTTAAATTTTGCTCAACCAATTTGATGGCACCAGTCATACAAACCTTAAATAGTAACACAGAGGTGGGCCTTAGATGGCTCTTTACAGTTTTTTCTATCAACTGTACTTCTCCTTTTGCTGACTAGTATTCAGTCCAAATGTGCATTGTAGCAGACAAATACCTCTTTACTGTCATTTTAAATGGTGTTAATAAATATTCACAATTGATTTAATAAGCATTGATTTAATAATTCCAGAATAGCTGTGGATGGCCCCTTTGGAACAGCGAGTGAGGATGTGTTCAGTTATGAAACTGTGATGCTCGTTGGAGCTGGAATAGGAGTCACCCCCTTCGCATCTGTCCTGAAGTCTGTCTGGTACAAATACTGCCATGATGCAACCAACCTAAAGCTCAAGAAGGTATTGTGTCCTCTTTCCCAGAACCCCTGTAATTATTCAAAGGCCCAAATCAAAGCAGGCACTGCAAAGGTGATCTGGCTCCAGACATGCGTGAGTCCTAAAAGAAGAAAGAATACAGCTGCCTCTCAAGGTTAGCAGGAGCAAAGCAGGAGGATCTAAGGCAAAAACATAACGAAAGGAGAAATAGCCTACAAGCCAAATCACACATGCTAATCCTGACTGTGGCCCCAGGGATTTCTGGTTGCAGTGGAAATGGTGTTCATCTGCTTGAGAAACAGAGAGTTCAAGGCACTAATACAACCTGGGCAAATATTGCATTCCTTCCCCCAGCACAAAGAGAAAGGCTTTTCAGCAGTGGAAGTGAAATGCTACCATCTTCCTCTCCCCTCCTTCCCCTGGAAACTCCCCATGCAGAGATGTGGGGTCACACTTTGCAGTTATGGTCATGTTCAGAGAACAGAGCTGGTTTTGTTACCTACCTTAATTTATCTTGCCTGCCAGCAGACAGAGAGTTCAACCCTAAATCATTTATTTATGTCCTAACAAACTTTTACAAGGATGTGTGGGGAAATGTTGTGAACTAAAAATGTGGAAAAGAAATAGAAAGATATTTCCTTGTTCTTGTAGTCAGACATTCAGCTTTACAACCCTCCCAGCATCAAAACTCCTGAATAGTTTCAATACCATCCTACCCATCTACTGAAGTATTCAGGGCAGTTTCTACAAGAACTCTATAATCCTCATTCTGTCAGCAGACAAAACCCAGAAAGTGCCTGTGTCCCCTGACAGCTCACTCTTGTCTCTTCCAGATTTATTTTTACTGGCTTTGCAGGGACACTCATGCCTTTGAATGGTTTGCTGACCTCTTGCAGTCTCTGGAGGCTCAAATGCAGGAGAGGAATAACGCAGACTTTCTGAGCTATAACATCTACCTTACAGGCTGGGATGAAACTCAGGTAAGCACACAGTAGAAGATATCACTGCCATAAAACCGGGGTTAATGTTAGCGAGTGTACTTTCATAAATCTTCAAATGGTCTTTTATCCTGGGCCTCCATCTGACTCTCAGAGGTTTGGATACAGACAGGTGTTATCCATCAGAAGTGACATGGGATCAGCCCTTAATGTGCACTGACTTCCTTTCTGGTTTACTCTGGCTGTGCCCTGTGGGAAACAGGCTTTGTTCACAGGAGCAACCTCAGCTGACCATGCAGGTGTCTCTAAAACAGTTGATGCTGCCTAAAGCATAATTAAGAGCTTTAGGGACCAGGGAAGCCAACAAACCAAGTTTGAACAATGGCAGCGTATTTGTTTCAGGACTCATGAGTTCTCTGTCTGGTCCCATTTTGTAGGTTGCTGTGGGAGTGCAAAGGAGCAGACATCGGAGAATATGTGATTGGGTCAGGAAGGGCTCTCACTCTGTTATTTTTTGTGATGTTTTATATTACTTATAGCTGATTGATAAATTCACCACGTGCCCAAGGTGCTGTAGCTGCAGCAAGGAAGTTATCACATGTGCAATGGAAAAAAAACTATAAAGGAAAGAAGAAAAGGCCCACAATTTTTCCTTGGGAATAAAGTTACTTGTAAATTTTTTTGTCTCATGTAAAAAGGCTGCAGAACTCTGCAAGGCCTGAACTTGTACCTTTAACCACATCTTCTCTTCCTGGTTTTACTTAACTTATCTGGTCTAGGTGAAAGTTACACAGGCAAGACCCCCTCATATGGATCAAACCTTCCAGAGAACAAACTGGCAGGATTTCATTATGGTCAAGAGAGCAGTGTTATCGTATCTGAAGGGAAAGGTGGTTTTGATTTGCAGTCCTGTTTTAGAGTTCTTAGACTAACCAGTTCATTGCAAAAATCCCCACAATTAATTGCTGCATTCAATGTTTCATATCTTTAACTCTTGAGATCACCCAGTCTGGGGAGAAGGAAGGGGTAGATGCTGGTAGTCAGGATTTTATCAATCTTAGCGTTCCTTGCAAAACACCATAAATTCCATAATCTCATTTGGGAAATAATTCAGTGAGTATTGACTATTTTTTTTTTTAACCCGAACACAGTGCTGCTATACTTAACTGTCCTTTGTGCTTCATTTCCCACAGGCCACTCATTTTGTAGTGCATCATGAAGAAGAGAAAGATGTGATTACAGGACTTAAACAGAAAACCTTGTATGGAAGACCTAATTGGGAAAATGAGTTCAAAACGATTGCAGGGAAGCATCCTGGGTAAGCCTGTGCAAATTTATAGTGTCTGTGGACTTTCTCTGTTTAATGGCCATACAGCACAATCTTGTTCCCTTGGCTGATAAAGTTTGAGGAGCATTTTTTTTCTACCTGTCTCCAGGGATTTTCTATTATTTTTTCAGTCATGGACATGATCTATGATCTTGACCAAATTGTTTCAACCTACAATTTTTTTTAAAATCATCCCTTTTTCACAAGACACTTCTTGGAGTGTCTAATTACTAGCAGAAGATTTAGAAAAAAACTAACCTTATCATTCCAGCTGAAGCAGATAGGAAAATCAGGTGTTGTCTAAATACCTCCAAAACCACTTTCTACCTCTAAAAAGCAAACCTGAATATGGATGACCTTTAGCTAACCACCCAAAATTAGTAGAAAAAAAACAGAACAGCTCTTCTCAAGAATTTGTGCCATAAGCTGTTTGAAGCTCTATTTCTTTGATTCAGTGAAGTCAATAAACCTGTCTTCACTGACTTAGGCTGAGCTGAGATTCAGCCCACATTTGCTTTAGAAGCAGCAGTAAGTTTTAAGGGGTTATAAATTTTTAGGGATAGACACCGAGTTCTACTTCAGTTCCTGTAATTGGGAAAAAAACCTTGCATCTACGGAACATAAAAATTATTTACATGAAGAATACCCAGCTGCTCCATACCTAGTTTCTGACCATATTTTCATTTTCTTAACAGCTCCAGAATAGGTGTTTTCCTCTGCGGCCCCGAGGGCCTGGCTGACACACTCAACAAGCAGAGCATCAGCAACTCAGAAGCTGACCCACGAGGAGTACACTTCATTTTTAACAAAGAAAATTTCTAACTCCCAGGCATGAGGGAGTCATTAAAAACCAAGTCTAAAAACTGAATTTGTTTTTCTGTTTGGAGTCTGGGAAGGACAGCCCAGCTTCTAAATTTCAGCTACACTAACGCAGGTCCTTTTGCTTCTCGGGAATTATTTTGGCACTGTGGTAAATTAAAAGAGTCACAGTTTACCGTAGGGAAGTTTTCACTGCCCTCCACGTGCTGGCTATTCAGTAGAAATCTGTTTTCTTTGTCTGTGTGAGGGGATTTCCCCTCAATTAACTGCCTTTATCCTCCTATTATTCACCATGACTGCCGAAGAGTGGAGGCTGCCACAGGCTTTTGGGAGCCAATTCACACTCATAAAGCTTAGTGCTGTTAAACAATAAGGCATTCTAGCACAATACTTGCTATTAGGAGACAGATTATCCTGGCTGCAGCCAGGCCCTGGAGCAAGAGGAGCTGGAAAAGGGTGAATGAGAAAGTTCCTTACGAGAGGAAAATTCCTTTGAGCACCAGCACCTCCCAGGCTTCCAACACAAGCCTTAAACATCCTCTCCAAGAGAGAGTGCAGGCAGCTGAAGAGAAGCTGCTCCTCCTTAGGAAAGTGGAGAACTGAAAAGGAACCACCTGGGCTTCTGAGAAGCACCCCAGCTGCAGAGGGACGACAAGGACGGATCCAATCCAAGTCCCTCTCGGCTGCTTTGAACACCCTCGGTTTCACAGCTTCAGCCTCACGGTGCAGGGATCCAAGCGAGAAGAGGTTTTGTGTCTTCAAGACTGCTGTTTCTGATTTTCAAGGCTGAAAAAAAATGTTGCTGAATGATTTACTGGGTATTTTCTGAAGCATTCTTCAATGCAAACAGTGTTTTTGGCCCTATTGCTTGGCTGGTCCTCTTTGATGGTGAAACAGGCTTTGAGAAAGCAATGGTCACTTTATTCACAGAATAAAGTTCCTGATGTGCACAAGACTCCCACACATAACACAATGCTTCTATGTATACACTACAGGTAGCAGGTTCTTAAAAACAAAAAAAGGGAACCGAAACTTTTAATACTGTCAAGAGAGGGGGAAAAAAAGAAGTATTAAAACCAGCAGCATAGGAAAAAAATTGAAAAAGCAAGTGCAAAAAGCCTTGAAAAAGCCACAGTTCAGTATCCCATCAGTCTTCTGTTCATCCCAGCTGCCTGCTTAGTGACTTTTAAACTCCACAGCCAAGCCCTGCACAGCACAAGACCTTCCTGGCAGGTTCTTGCAGCCACAGAAGAAAGGTTGGTCTCCTTCTGCAATTTCAGACTAGTTTGTGTAGCCATCTGGTTGCACATAGCATAATTTACACCTCAGCTTGCCAGACAGGATGTGTTCTCCCTTTATAGCATTTTAAAATGTTATCCAAGCTCTGAATCCTGCTTCAGAAAGACAACCTACCAGTTCCTGTTTATTAATACCAATTATTGATGAACATTGACAAAGATCAGCTCTTGGTGAAGAATTTTACAGTTCTTTCCCTCAGAAGGGCCATATTCAAATCCACATAGTTCTGTCTGAAACACATCTATTAAATCATAACAGAACATAAGGATCACCAAAGAAACTTCTTTTGTGGAGTGAAAAATATTGCTATTGAAATACAATAAGGGTCTCATCCTATGCAGAGAGCACTGAAATATTTGCCCTCGATTTTAATGGAAATGTGATCAGGCTTTTATGATCTTAGAAACTGGGCAAAGAGGAATTGCAGAGTCACATGGAGACAGCATATTTATCACAAGAAGAGTCTTGGAGGGGTGTGCTTTAATTCACCATTAGTTTTCTAAATATTGCCATGTTTGTTCTTCAAACACCAGGGATGTTTCAATAGTCAGTTGCGGTGACACTGCCTGACCAGCTGCAAACTTGTACCAGGGGTTGTTTGTCACCTTGAACTCAGAAAAAGTAATTCTGTGTTTATTAATAAATCATTGTCTTCCTAAAACATATGAAAGAATAAGTGAGAGTTTCTCAGTTTCTTTCAAAAATTTTGTCGTATTAAATCCTGCTAAAATAGCAAGCCATGCATTATCACTCATAGTCTGAATATGGAGCTTTTTTTGCTCTAGGATGCAAGAGTGAAACAGCACTGAAATACAAATATAAGAAACAAACTAGTTTGAGTCCTAAGGGCAGCTGGCTACAGGTGAGCTTAAAGCATAGTCCTCTTTTGTGGCCAAATGCTACTGCTCGCCATCTGACCATTGCTGTCAGCTGGGCCTCTGACTCAAGATTTCCTCCTTCTGTGTATTTGGGGATTTTCTCTCTGCGATGGGGAAAGGGCTACTTTCACAATAAACTGGTTCTTTTGCTGTCAAGTTGTTGATTCCAGAGGGCTGCCCTGGAAATGAGGAGTGGCCTCTCACCTTGGTTTGAGACACAGCACGTGGTACTCAGCAGGTTTGTCGAGCCCATCGGGCACCACGGCCCGGCTGCAGCAGCACGAGCAAGGTTTGCTGAGAGTCAGGGATGCCTCAAGGTCACTCTGTGAATCACGGGGTGAAGCAGTACAAGAGGGGGGTGGCACTGAGTGGTTGAAAGCAGGACTTGAGGGAGTTCCATATTTCATTGATGAGGGTTAATTGCCACCATAAAATTCTTTCTTCCCTCTTTACTAAGCTCTTCATCTGCTGGCAGCCAAAGTAAATGAGATATTGTGCTTGCTCTGGCAGCAAAGCTGTCACACACTGTTGAATTTATTCAGTACCTGAGTTTACAAAGTGGATTGAAGTCTGATCTCTACTTCAGTTCCAAAAAATTCACTACTCAAATAACAAATGCTCTGCTGAAGGCAAGAAAAGCTATTTTGTAGGATTATTGAAATAACTGTTTCAACTAATGGAAGCAATTAGGAGTTCAATTCAAAGTGACTGGATAGAAAAGTTGGCCTCAGACTAGCATGTTTTCCTTCCCTTCTTACATAGTATTTTTTCTCTCTTCCCATATGTAATCATCTGAAATAAGCAGTTAATTATTTCATCAATATCCTCACTGTCCAATCCACTGTAAGTTGGTTTTACAGTTAAAGCCCACGACTCTCTGGGCTGGGCACCTCTGGCTCCCATTGGCCTCATCTTGACTTTGGAAACTGAAAGGGGGCTTTGGAGAGGACATGGAACTGGGCCATACTCAGATACTGCATTCAAGCAAGAACTTGGTATGACTGGATCTCATCTAGTCCTCCTTCCTTCCCTGCTCCCTCCATGCAAAGTGTAAATATGGGCAAATAAAATGCAGGTTTTCCTAAGTTTTAGCCTACAGTAAAAGTGCTACTGTGCCTGCTCACCGTCATGGTGGGAAACCACCCGAGTTGCAGAATAGATCTTCTTCTTCAAAGTCTTATAAGACTTTCCCTGCTGGGTGGGGATTTTCTGCCTTTCAGTTCTCAAATGGTGGGTTAAACTAAAATAGAAAAAAAAACCAATGAAAACCTGACAGTGAAAAAAAAGGTGTTTTTGAAAAAAAATTTAAAAAAAATTAGGGTCTCATTATGGCACTTTTTCTGAGGATCTTGCTCTATTTTGGAGTGCTCTTAACAAGTTAATATTGACTGCTTATATTTTTTCATCCTTCAATGAGTTCTTTGTAGAATTCAGAGCCAAGTGTCCGAACACATAGTTATATATGCTCAAAGGAATTTAGGGCATACATGAAGATGCCACAGTTGACTGTGTGAAACAGAATCAGGTGCACAGACACAAGCCAGAGTATTTACTTGTCACGAACCAGACATTTGCATTTGATACAGACCTTAACAAACAACTGGTCTCATTCACATTCACCACACACAAACCAGCCCAGACTAACAGCAGAGTGTAATCATAATGGAGTGGAAAAGTGTTGAAAGATTTGCTGAAAGATTACAAATGCTTTCCAGTCCCATTCTGGAACTCTGGAATCCTATTCCCTCCTTTTCCGCTTGTATTTTTCTGCCTGACAAATTGGTGCCTTTCTGCCCAGCCAGCTACCTCTGTCAAATTCTTCCACCAGTTGCTGCTGTCCCAGCTTCACTCACCCCCTCCTTCCTGCTCCCAAGCTTTGCAAATTACCTGAAAATCTCTGTCTCCCATGATCTTTCTGCCAATATTGTGTTTGTGCCCAGTGCAGGTTCAGGGGAGACATGAGGGCTTGGCTGTGAGCTCCAATCACTGAAGTGCACATCTCACCAACCATGGTTCTGCTGCAACCTCCCCTGTCACTACAAACAGAACAGAGCTCTAGCCACCTCTGGATTGCCAAACCTGGCCGTTTTGGACCTCTCCAATAATATTTTCTCCTTCTGCTTAATGATTTTAATGCTAAATTCTACAATGAAAGACATTTATGAGCTGCTCTATTCTAGACTTCCAGCATGTGTGAGTCAAGTTTTATACATTTATCCTGTAAAAACCCAATTCATTTGACCTGTATTTCATTTTCATTGTTCAGAAATAGGGAACATGGCCAAAAAAACCCCATCTTACTGCCCCACAAAATACCCAGCCACCTTGTAAAGCATTTTGGCACAGAAATTGTCCAATTCCATATCACAGACTCTTTGCCTCTATAGACCAAGGAGTTTTCTACCCTGCAATGCTACGGAGTCAGGGTATAAGTGAATGTCCCTGCAGGACTACCCAAGGCTGGGCTAGCTCCCATGAACAGTTAATGAGGGCAATTGCTGTTGAGGTTTTATCACCCTCCCTGCCGTTTTCTTATATTTCCCTTTCATGAGAAAACCAATGCTAGCTTAAGCCTGCTTTCAGGTGAAGAATTCACTCAAGTACTCTGAGACCTTACCCTTGCTCAGATAGCAGAAAGGAAATAATCGGCAAAGACTGACAAACCAACTGTGAGAAATATTTTCTAAAGCAAATTCCCCTGAGGACACAGAGAAAGAACCCTGTAGATTGTGAGCAGCCATCTTCCAACTCAAAATTATGAAAGTTCCTCTCAACAGCTGTTAGGGATTCAGGCAACACTCTCACTGTAAAAGGGCTGCAGATGGTTAGGGAAATATGTGGATCATTGTCCACCACTGTTGTTCATCTCACATGAATAAATTAAGGACTTGATTGCAAGCCCTATTGCTACAAGCCACGGGAAATAATGATAAAAATGGTGTGTAAAGGACAGCAACAGAAGTTGCAGTAAAATTCTGTTTACAGAGGACTAACTGATGCTCAGTTTCCCAGTCAACTTGTATTCGCTTTACAGGAAACCACAGTTGCTGCATCTGAAGTGAGCCATTGCCCTGCCATTTCATGTCCTCAGAGGCAGACAGCTAATTCTGCGTCACAAACATAGCCAGGGAATCTTGCTTCAAGTTAGTCATTGTTGTTGGTAACTTAATGAAGGTCCCAATGCTTGTATTTGCATTAATCTGTCAGATGATCAGCTGGTACCACTGTAAAAGCCATCATATTGAATGAACTGACTATCTGGGGACTGCAGGTTTGTGTGTTGTGTGTCCTCACATCACTGCCTGAGGCGTTCCAGCAGCTTTTCCCCAAGGAAGCATTCTGAACCCTCCAACCTCTCCTCTGGGTAACCACAGAGATGTGAGTGTTGGCTTGAGCGTTGCAGTACGGGGCCAATACATCAGTGTATTCACAGCATTTCCCACTGTTCCCTGTTTATAACCTGCAAGAAGACAATATCCTATTAAAGCCCTTTATGTACTGCAGAAGAAAATATCCTATTAAAACCCTTTAGGCACTGCTGCCCTCTGTAAGTGCTTGTATGCTCTAAAACCTCCCAGGGTTCTGGGGTGGTTAAATAAGAGTGAGCAGGGTACAGGTAGCAGTGACAGATTAGAGAGGAGATCTTTGTAGCAACATTTGAGGAGAGATCTTGATGCAAGATGATCACAGAATCACAGAATGGTTTGGGTTGGAAGGGGACCTTGAAGACCACCTCATTCCACCCCCCTGTCATGGACAAGCACAACTTTCACTAGACCAAGTTGCTCAGAGTTCAGCCCAGCCTTGCTTTGAACACTTCCAGGGATGGGGCAGTCACAGCTTCTCTGGGCAACCTGTGCCACTGCCTCACCACCCTCACAGTAAAGAATTTCTTCCTAATATACAATCTAAACCTACCCTCTGTCAGTGTGAACCCATTTCCCTTTGCCCTGTTACTCCAGGCTCTTGTAAATAGTCTTGCACCATCTTTCTTGTCAGCTCCCTTCAAGTACTGGAAGGTCACATTTAGGTCACCCCAAAGCCTTCTCTTCTGCAGGCTGAACAATCCCAGATCTCTCAGACTTTCCTCCTAGAGAGGTGCTCCATGGCCCTGACCATCTTGGTGGCCTTCTCTGGGTTCTCTCCAAGGTCGAAGTCCTTCCTGTGCTGGGACCCCAGAGCTGATGCAGCACTGCAGGTGGGATCTCAGCAGAGAAGAGCAGAGGGGCTGAATCCCCTCCCTCAGCCTGCTGCCCACGCTGCTGCTGATGCAGGCCAGGGTGTGGCTGACATGATGACAGATATTATATGAGTCTTAGCTTCTGAGTCTGGGTAGAAAAAAACAGCAACCTCCAATGTTAACGCTGCATAAAAAAATCTGCATTTCTCAGGCTTAGTCAGGGGGTGATAGATACAGGCAACTGACTACTAGGAAAGTTTACTGGGCACACTTGCATTTATGTAAGCAACAGAAACCAGCCCCAAACCCAAGAAAATTATGAAAGTCCTCATGTTACTTTCAAATCATTTGCAAAAACTAAGCTGTAACCCATTAAAATGCCACTTCCCCTTTAGAAACAACAGATGTTCCTTTCATATTTAGGTAATGTCCACAGCCCTTTAATTTCTTTCAAGCTGCTGGGTCTTCCCCTACCAAAGGATAAAACACTGTTCATTGCCAATTAATGGGAACAACTTTGGCATTTTGTAAGCACATAAAGAAACAGCATCAGCACAGAAAATACTGGCAGGGCAAGCTGGCAAACAGCTGCCTTACATGCCAAGAAGGTATTTACTCCTCCTGAGGAAAGTAGTGATGGGAAAGGTTGCCCAGGACTTTGCATATCTAGTAAATGTCACACGAGTTGCAGAGGAAACCTCTCACCTCGTTGTCTTGTTCTCCACCCAACTCAAGAATGCTCTCATCTTTTAAAAAACTAACAGAAAAAAATTCTTGCTAGTACAACTACCAACCTTGCTTCTCTTCTATCTATATCTGAAAAAGTATTTTATACTATTGTTGATTCTCCCATTTTCATGTTAAGCATTCTTCTGTCTTTCTTCTGCTTTTCTTCTGCAGCTCGGTGTGACTCTCAATGCTCTGAGTAAAGTTTCTAAGTAGGAGAATCCCTGTCCCTCCCTGCTCCCATGAGTCAGCACCAACATGCTCAGCAATGACCTTCCTCAGAGACCTTCATCTCTGTCCTCGTCTTGAGACGACTGCTGGGCTCAAATTCCTTTCTAGGACCTCTGAGTTTGGAGTGGCTGATATTACATTGTGTTCATAGGACTGCCTGTGTCCATTCATTTCAGTTTTCTCTCCACAGTCAAACGGAACGGTTTTGAGACTGTAGTTGGGATTTTCTTTTATGTTTGAATAACATCCAGCATAGCTGGGCATTGTTCCAAACTTAGTGCTTCTGGATGATACAGTAATAATATTGTGAGAATAACAACACTACTGCTACTGCCACGGCTACTATGGAGTACCAGGGACACACGTTCAGTGGCTACAGTTTGAGCGATTCTTAAGATCAGTTTCCAAGCTAGGTTTATTTATTTAATCTGTTTTCCCAAAGAAATGAGACAGGAGCTGAGGGAATGAACGGATTACTGAAAAAGAGAGAGATGGAGATCAGGTTCTGTAAATTCAAGGACATTTCAGGATTGGAGCTATTAGTTGGAGTGTGGGAAATAAAAAGTAAATAGGAAGCTTGATTTGTTCTTCAGTTTCTGTTTCAGCTGTTGGTGTTTTCCATGCCCCTTCACACTGCCTCTTTGTTTTTCTTTTCTCAGTTTCAAGTTTGGCTTATAAAGAAGAAAATATCATGCAAGTTTTTATGAGATTATATGGCCCCTTGACCAGCTGCAGTGGGTGAAGGAAGAAGGTTGGTAATGTGTAACACCAACTTTATTTTTAATTCACCAGTATCTCTTCCACATCTATAGATATCATTACTGTCGTGGTGTAACACATGAATGGCAGTCCTGTGTCTCTTCTCAAGGGAAGGTATTTTTAATTGCAGAAACACTGACATAAAAAGTATGTCATATCTGTAGTTAAGTATGTGTACAACAACTGACTTTTACTGGGACCAACAGATAATACCAAAACATCCCAAATCAGAAAATAGGCAGGTGACTGTGACACCCAGCTCACAGCTGCAGCTGCAGCCCTAACTTTGAATTCCCAGTGGGGAAGTAGGAAGAGCATCTGTTGGGTATCTGCTAGCCAGCACAGACAGGCAGTTGGCAGCCTTGTGTTTCCTGGAGGCTGTGACAATTTCACAGAAAACATGGGTTTCAAGAGGAATGGCACAACCATAACTGCCCCTGGCTGTTGTGTAACAAATTTCTCTTGTGTGCTAAAACTACGACCTCTAAGCCTGCAGCCGGGGCATTTCCTCCTTGTCTCCCCCACGCCAGCCATCATGTCCCACTGCTCTCCTGCTGGAGCTGTCCCCTGCACCCAGCAGCAGCAGAACTGCCTGTTCAGAGAGGACTGGCTTTGCTTCATATGGAGCAACCCATGGAGACCAAACAGGAAAGCACGCATTTTCCAGTTGTTACTCAAATGACACCTAAACTTTGCACAGACACACACACACCCCTACAACAACTGCGTAAGTTGCTTATGATGTCAAAGCAATGCTCCGAAGAGATGAGCTTGGAAGATCTCAGCTCTGATCCCTAAGCCTCAGCTGATCTAGATATAAACCTTAAATTAAAGCTACTCAATTCCTTCCTTTCCAAAGCCAGCTTTTATTAAGATTTTCCCTACAAAAATTTTTTCAACTATCATTCAGAGGATCTGTAATGAGTGCCATGAAACTGGCAACTATAATTTGCTCACATAACCAGACCACCTAGCTACAGCTGTGCCTACTGTTTAATTTCCTAAAACATTTCACTCAGGCATGAACACGATACAGCTATTGCAGCACTGATCTGTGAGGTCCTTATGTAGTCTTGAAGACATTTCAGACTAACAAATTACATCACTTGAAACTCTGCAGTAGATTCTTGTGTGATTTGGCCAGACCACTTTCAACAGCTGCTGTAGAAGCCCACACAGAAAAAAAGCCTGCAGAGTTATTGACTGAGGATGGATAAAGTCGTGACTGCTTCAAGCAGGATGCTGTGAGCACCAATAAAGGCAGCCACACCCTCTCACCCTGTCACCTCACCCTCTCACTTCTGCTGGCTAATATCTAAATGTTGAATTGTATTATCTCTAGTCAGGATATTTGTTTATATGAACACTGTTGGACTCCTTGTTTTGATACCTAGACACGGGTGAATTGCAAATAAGCAACATGACATGAAATTATAAATTAACAAAATTGCCCATGTATGACTCAATCTTGTTAGGGAAATGGAAAAATAAAATAGGATGAACATATTTAGGAACATATATATCTGTGTGTATGAAAATTCTATAGAAAGATCATACTACTTTTTGTTAAATAAGGACTTAATTTCATTCATCCTCCTTCCCACAACTTCTAATTTTATTCAGGTGGTCATGAATAAACACTGAATGACACCTGCCTGAAAAACTGCAGTAAACTCTATGAAATCACAGAGCAGGGCATGTTTAATTTGTTCCTAAGATGATTACACATATGTGGATGTTTTGCAGTTAGGATAATAAATATTTCATACTCTAGGAGGTGCTGTTCAGATTTTATTTTAATTATATCCCGTATAGGCCTGTGAGGAGGATGACCTGCTGAGTAGAAAGAAGTTTGAATGTGTTGAACCTGAGTCAAGTCCATCTCGCCACCTTCCCCTCTGGATGGGGGATTTTAATGGCTTTGGTTCTGAACCCTGTGGTCTCTATGCTGTGAAACCAAAAAAGCATGATTACAAACTGTCATTAAGTTATAAATATGGTAAAACTGCCTATTTAAAATGGTAGTGCCACTACAAAATTTGCCTTTCCATTTCTTTTGCTTCAATTACTTGTGCTCTTCTACTTGACTCCGGTAGCTCCTTTGCATGAGAGCAACTGTAAGTGACTGACACAAACTGTAATGACCACTGAGGTGTTTCTGTGACACTCATTCTCCTTTTCAAGTCGTTTTAGGTCAGATGTGGGATGGGAATTTCAGGGGTGTTTGCAGCTGTCACTCCAGCACAACCCTGTTTCTTTCTAGAAAACTTTTATGTAACAAATAAAGCTGCTGCCACATATGTTTCCTGTGTCTGAAAACAGCTGCTGGGTGGAACATGTGAGTTAAAACTCCAGTTACTCGATGGTGATTTGGATTCATTGAAGTAGAAAAATCTCCCTCGGTGGGCATGTGGTGCTTGGCTGCAGCCTTCTTTGAGGAGGAGGGAGAGAGAAACCATTCCAAACACAACCAATACCCACAGACACTCCCCTGGCAGAGACCCAGCAGGCAGAGCAGCTCACAGGCAGCACAATATAAATGTGACTGCACAGCTTTGGAGCCACGGTACCACTGGGTTTATTGCTGCATTTACAGGATATCACATCTGAGCTCGGATACTCCCCGAGAGACAAACTGCTACTGGCTTTGAGCTGGGAATGTCCTGCAGCACACCGGCAGAACTTCCTGACTCAGGATATTCTGATGGGGGTGTAGACTGGCTCTGTACTTGTATCACACTGTGACTGTGCTAAAAAATCCCTCTCCATATTAAACGGGAACAAAATGACCTGCTCAGACTGCACAGCAGGCAGCAAGACACATCCCAATAATCAGGTAAGAATTGCCCATTACAGAATCTGCTCTCTGTATCAGAACAAGACCTGTCTTTATATGGCACTACTGTACTGATGCATACAGGATACCAGGAGCTAATATTCTCTTTTATGGTGTATTTAAAATATCAGTGTGCTGACATTCATGTCCAACTCCACATGGCCTAGCTGCAAGCTGGGATTCCAGTGGCTTCTGTGAATGCTTTAGATCGCACAAATCTAAGTTGAACACACCAGACTCTGCATTTTTAACAGGTTGAGTGTAGTGGGATCACAGCCATCAGAAAGGTAACGAGTTGCTGGCAGACGCCTGGCAGGCAAAGAGAAGGAAAGTAACAGATCTGCTCCCTTACTTTCACACCTCTCTGTTTACAGTAACAAAACCAGCAAGGGAAGAACAAGCAGGTGTCTTTCATCATGAAATCATACATGGGAACACACAGCTCCATATACATGGGCTGTACAAATACAAACTCTTCCGTCCCGTGGATAAGGTCCCATGTTAACCAGAACTCATACCCTGATTACCACAACAAAGAAAAGATGTATTCATAGAAAATACCAGTGAAATACTGTGGGCTTTCATACTCTGAAATTCATAGATTTATCCTTGAAATCAACTACTTGGAAAAGCAGATAATGATGTTCAGCATTTGTAAGGAGAGTTAAAAGTAGCTCTTTGTATTCACAAAAGAAGAGGAAATGAAAGACGGGAAAGAAGTTCAGTTTACTAGAATATGATGCAGAATGAAAATACTTTTCCCAGTTTCAGAATAATCTCTCTGCAGTAAAAAAGCTTTAACTTACATGATCAAGATTCAAAGCAGGGGGAAGGAGTCTGAGTAGACCAAAGGTGTAAGAAATAAGGCCAAGCCTGGAATACAACTTTGACAAGATCTTGTCTCTAAAATGCAGCTTCAATGTATTTCCCAAGTCCTCACTATTGCATACAAGCGAAGTAAGAGGAACATTTTTCTCAGTTAATTTTATATTGATCAAGAACACAAAGCAAAAATACAACTAAGGCAAAACTTTATTTTTTTGGTAGAAAGAAAAATGAAACAGTCATATAATTAAGCAGTATTTTCTAGGGTTCTTCTGCAGCAGGACCTTCACCAAGCCTCATTAAACTGATAGTCGTACTCAGTGCATCTTGTTTTCAAGTAAAGCAAAAATACCAAATGAGATTACAAGTGGCTATGTGGAATATTTTTTCTGATCATTGCACCTGAATACTTATGAAAGCAGCACAATAGCCACCACTGTTTTTATTGACCCACTTCTTTAACCATATGAATAATACCAAACCGTTTTCCAGTTGCTACCCCACACATTTTTTCACATTGCACAATCCAAAATATGAAACAAATGTATTTTTGTCAGTTCCCCAATTTGGCTCTTGGATGCCAACCTAATTCAGAAATTTCTGTCCTAACCCAAATAATGCTTAATTATTCTACATTTGCAGGTCAGTACAACATACACACACATCTTCACACAACACTTGCCTTCGGCAAATGTGGTATTACAGTATTAATTTACTTGCACTTCGGTAAAAGCAGAATTTTATTTGTCTGCAAAGCAAGATATTTTGAACAGTACTGTAAATTACACATACACAGGGCTCCTTCTGTAGGGTCACACTAGCTATACGTATACACAATTTAAGCAGTAAAATATTCTTCAGCTTGCTCTTTGCACAGGACACTTGTTTCATATCCTAATAGTCAGTTATCTGAAAAACAACCCAAATCAAACAAAACTGCGTAATAGTGCTTTAATATTCATTTCTTAGAATTCAAAACAGCCCTACAGTAGCTGTTAGGTAGTTACCAGTCTCTTTCAAAGACATACAGTATAAACAAAAAATTCTATCCTTAAGCAGCATCTGAGAAAACAACTTAATGCAGCTGCCACTTAGTGGCAGCAATCATTTAGGCATTTTTGGTATTGATACATCTCTTTTATCATATAATTTGTGCACTTATCAACAACAATGTAGGCCCCAATCCAGCAAATACTTGCAGGTGTGCAAATTATTTTCTTCCACATGGAATATTTCAAGTTAAGACTCATCAGATGAGCGAAGTTAAGAACTTGCATAAATCTTTAAAGGAGGGAAATTCTTAGTGCTCAAAACTTAACTGTTTTGTTTCATAGGACTAAGGTCCAATTCTAGACTTAGAGAACGTAGGAAAAACTCTTATAAAGAACAGATATGTTACTTAGATAAATGCTTTCAAAGCTAACAAGAGCCTCTAGAAATGTGTGTGCCTTCTCACTGATCACTTTAATTCTACTTGGAGTAATGTGGGTGCAGTTGTATTGCCCTAGCTCCTGGCTACTGCATGAGGAATCAATAAAGTGCTTGTCACAAATTCCATAATCATGGAATAAAATCAAATTTAAGTACCTTCAGAACATTTTCAGATTTATAAATGATGAAGGGCTGGGGTCAGATCCCCAGCATGTTTCCCTGAATTGCTAACAAATATTATGCTCTTCATTTGAAGACAAATTAGAATTCTGCTAGGACCAGGTATATTGCATCTCTGTCCCAGCAAAGTCCTCCTCTGCCTCCAGGGGAAAAGATTACCTGGATTTAGTGTCCATGTAAATGCTCATGCTTCACTAAAACGTGATGCTCATGCAATTTCACAAGCACCAGCATTCAAAGGGACAGCTTGCTTTGTTTAAGCAAGCATGGAAAACCAGTATTGTTTACAGTATATCCACTCTGAATTGTGTTCATAATTTGTTCCCAAAGGCATCATAATCCTGAGAGGTCTTGCTTGCCCTTTGACATTTCATTGGATGTTATGTGTTTCATTCCTCTGGAATAAAATATCTTTGATATTAGCTTTGACATAAATTCTACTGATCTTTGTGGCACCTTGTCATTAACATACTTCTAAATATTTAAATTACTAAAACTTTCTCTTTAGATAGATACATATATATATATATTTCATTTATTTTGCTAGCTTTCAGATAACTAATCTATGAGAACTGGCTTAGACTGTATGCTCTCTGTAGAGAACTTCTGTATGCTCCTCATACAGAAACAAATAATAGTTTGAAATATTTAGCCATGTTAGGATGATTTTTTTTAAAGGCTTCGGTGTTGCTTATATTTCTCTTCCAGTCAGCTACAGGATAATAGCAACAGCAAACACATTGACAATGCAGTTCATGGTTCGGTTTTCCCATCTCACTGTGCAGGTTCCTGGAAGAGATTATTACAAAATTAAAATACAATGACACTGTCTTTGCTACATTCACTTTATTGCAGTGCAAATTATGCCAGATTAGTATGAATATTTCAGCTGTGAATTAAGGAAAATAGTAGTATGTCATCTTGGCTATAAAAAGACTACATTCCTCAAAACATTTTCATTAACTTATACATTGTTTGCTACCTAACATGAGCCTTGTACGCTTAAGACAGTCAACAGGAAAGCACCATTCCATTATCTTTCTTTAAAAGCTGGACTTACAAAAATCCTTGGAATTCCCATACTGAAATTGGCATAACAATCAGACAAGATATCAGAAAAGGAACTGGATCAAATACATTCCAGCGTATTTACTTTCTGTAATTCTTCCTCTTCTTTTGTATCAATGCCTTACAAGTGAAGGAAATGTGAAGATTAAACTACATTTGTTTACTTAACTTCATATTATGATTTCTTTTTAAGCTTGGCTGACTTTTTGAGGTCCTCTCTGTTTTAAACTTAAACTCTGGCACCCCATCCTAAAAAAACCTTTCTGAATCTGTGACAGACAACAGATTATTTTAATATTGTTTCCCTGTGATTTTCTCAGCCAGTGAAAAAAAAAAAATCTATTTAGAACTAATTTTGAACCAATAAAATGCATCCAAGGCCTGGCTGACAGTTAAGCAGCTGAAACACATACTGTTAGTCAAACGATTTCTATTTTTCACTAAGTTCTATTCTCTTCCAAAGTAGCTCTCCCCTCACAGCAGGCACATATGTTTAGGGCTACCCACGTGTATTTACTGTGAGCAACGTTTTCTGCCTCTTCATCTGAGAGGATTAAATGTTTTGATTCTTGCTTCAGAATGAAAGGCATTTCTATTCCTGCTTCTCATAATATACAAAGGAACTGCTCTTAATGCAGGCACTTAATGTAAGCAGTTCTGAACATACTTAGTTCTGCTGGGATTGTAAATGAGCATGCAGTCCTGGAAGTTACTGCTTCCACAGCTGCTGCTGAGAGTGTTCAACCCAACCACTACAACTGAGCAAGAAGTAATGTTTCTCTTACCACAGATTTTCTGTTTGGACGGGAAAACTTACCATCAGTTGTGGTATCCCAGAAGCATGAGCTTGCTGTGTGGAGACCAGCTCCACTCCTCTGCATCACCGCACAGGTAACTGCAAGATACAATCCAAGTTAGGGAATTAATTATTACAGCAGAAGAGGTGAATCATTCAGCACTGAGGAACTCCAGTGTGTATTACATTTTCAAATGGGTGGCATGTGGCATTCAGCTAGGACAAAACCTTTCTGACAACCCCCTTGCCCCCAGTATTTTCTTCAAGAATGTGTTACTCATTTCATCATTATTTTTACTTATATAAAGACAAAGGCTTTAACAAACTGCTTGCTAATAGGATTATGGTTTTTATCTTTTAAACTACTTAGATATGGCTTGTGGCCCTCAGAATGGGATTGCAGGTGCTGTCCTCACAGGCATAGCAGAAGTCACACTTGATGAGAATTGTTTCCCAGAAATACGTGTTGACTGCTCTCTGAAACCACACTCCCGTAACATGCAGCTTTTCTAGACTGACCTGAATGGTCACAAAACCATTGACAACCTGAGTCCAGGACTTTCAAAATGGAACAGAGTGCAAACACTTGTTATTACATCAACACTCCACAAAAAGACCAAAGTGGATTCAACTTTCTTATTTACCTTTTTCCTTCCACAGGTATACACATAATGGGACATGACTTTGTGTACAGGACTAAAGTCTTCCAAATATATTTATAGGAGGCTTAATACAACCAAAAATTTTATTTAAGACAGCAATTTTTTCCTGAACTGAAATGAAAAGGTTGATATAATTGCCTTGAGGTTGCTTAAAAAAAAAGAAACATCATGTAACAAGTAATCTTCTGCGTTAAGTGTTGCTGGCATGCTCAGCCCAGGTAAAACTGCCACAGCTTTACCACAGGTATTACTAAAAATCTGTGTAACAGAAGAGCTCAGGTACCTGCTCTGCCTTGTTTATAGCATTCCCCTAAACCTTCCAGCAATTATTTATTGTGACTGCCTATGCTAGAAGTACAGCTGGTTGTACTTACCAATGTATTTATAGGTTTTCCCAAGTTTTACCAGATGTGTCAGCGACTGTTCTACTATAGCAGCAGTCCATTGGTTGACTTTGTTCTGATTATAATCTGCCTTGCCTAAAACACTTTCTATGCACTAAAACAGAGGGGAAAAAATTAGTTATAGTAAGCAAACTTCAAAATGTAGAATTTTAAAGTGTCTTGCATAATCTGAGGGATTTTTTTCCTGGTAGTTAGATTACTTTAAATCTCTTGAGCCCATCAGGTATCAGTCGCTGAATGGGAAGTAAAATCACCCTTCTTGGAAACCTATTTTTAATACATATTTACCACAATATTACAGGTATTAAAATGAGGGTCTGACTAAACATTTCTTGCAGGAAAGATCTCAGCTTTGGATACCAAGAAAATGGATCTATTTACCAGTGAAAATCCTAACACTGTTCCTAATGATTGGCTACTCGGTTTTCAGGAGCTCCTGTAATGGGGATGGCACTACTTAAATCAATATTATCAGCTTGGGCTGGCCAACCTTTCAGAGATCATAAGCAAGAATCCAAAACCTTCAGAGCTAGAGTGACAACAGTGAAATGCACATCCCTGCTTAAAAGATGGGGAAGATATGAGAGGTACTCAAGGGCTGTATCATGCAGCACAAGAAACATCTGAACTGCTTGAAAAATTGGATGTTCTCCCACAGCTACAGATTGGCCAACCCTTGCCTAAATTTAAAACGATTGAACAAAAATCCTTCTCTCAAACTGTAACTCTTAAATTGCATTCTCTTCTCCCAAAAAATTCAGAATTATGTGCTGATGGATACTTCTTAAAACTGAGGAATTCACTTAAAGACACACCTGGAAAGGGTAAGCAGAATAAAACTGTGTTTTCCTGCGATCTAGTATGATGTATCCTGTGCACTAATCTCCCACTAACAGGCTGTGTAAGAGACCTGTGTCCCAGATTTTGAAAAGCCCAGTCAGTCCTGATCACACTCTAAAAGCCAGCCACAGGAGTCAGTGGAAACAAACATTCACAAAACACAACAGAAGACAGAAGAGGGACAAAAACCCTCAGGGATTTTGGTCCTTCCAGAAAGGTACCCAGTGCTAGAACTCTAGTTAAGCTTCCAATCAGAGGCAGAAACTCTTGGCTTTACTCCCAGTGTCTGGAGACTGTGTCACACCATATTTGGCTTTACAAGGCAGGGACAGTTACATAAAGGGCTGAATTGTTGTTTATCTGATACCCAAGAGCTTGCTGTTGGTACTAGAGCAGCTTCAAAAGTGCAGGTGGGAAAGGATCTGCAGAGCCCCTCTAGAAACCCCTGTCTCAAAATGCTACTTCCCTGCAAAACCTGAGAGCATCTGTAAGCCACAGGCTCCTCATTAATCACTTTTTAGTAACTAGATATTTAATTTAGACTATCAGGCTACTCACTTTCACCCTATTCTTTCTCTGTAAAAAATGTTTTTTAAAGGCCAGAACAAGGAGCTCATGTAGCACAACCTCCCACACATGCCAAGACTAACTTCCAAGTCTGATAACATTCTTCAAGGCCTTGTCCAGCCAAGTTTTAAAAATCTCTAAGGATGGAGACTCCACAAGCTTTCCCTCCAACCTCTCTAGTGATTAGCTTCTCTCTAGCCGCATAAAGGGGGAAAAAAAATTGGAGTGAATTCCCCTTGCAACTTGTGACTGTCACCCCTCGTCTTTCCACTCTAATGCAGATCTGGCTCTTCTCTCATCTGCCTTTTCCTCTTTAGGTAGTTGAAGACAGCAATTAGATGAAGCTTAAAGCATCTCGAAGTTAAACTCTGTCTTTATAGAAATACTAATTCTATATAATTTTATATTTATCCAGGAGGGTCAAGGGAAATAACTGCTTTCACTATGGGGCAAGGTATGGTAAAGCATTTCTTTGAAATACAGCTGTTAGTTAAAACCTACCTCCTTAACTATGTTGTGGGCTTCATCAGCATTGAATATCATCTGCAATAGAAGTCAATTATTATTATTTCTGTCAGAAAAGTAAACAAATGATAGTTTTACTCTAAGGAACACGTAACGATTAGGCCTCATGTCTGGTTATTTGCATCATAGTCTGTTAGTACAATTTTAAAACCTTCCTTTTCCCCCCCAGCTCCATACATATGTTATTTAGCACTGCTTTTCTAGTGATGTTTGGCTGGGGCCGAAAAGCCCAGGCCTCAGTGAACTTTGAAACAGGTTCACTTTACATTTTCTGTAAAGATTAAATTCCACCATGTCTACACTTATCATGAAAATACTCTCCAGGAAAAATTAAATGACAAGTCTTTTCCTCTGGGCCTTAATCTGTGTTTTTACTGGAGTCACAAACTTACTAACCCACAGGTTACATCTTGCTTCCTCAGGGTAACACACTGTTTTGCAAACCTAGTATCAAGTAGACTGGTTTGCACACTTATTACCTTACCCAAATATCTTTCTCAAGCACAGAAAAAGCTTGCAGGTTTTAATGCCTCCTATTTTCTACTACTTTCTGCTCACGGGCACTTGGCTTGGCTCCCAAAGGAATCATGGCACGTTCCCTCGTGCCACCTACCTCCTCACAGCCATGAATTCCAAATATTTAGGCAGAGGCAGAAACCTCAATGGCATTAATGTTTAGGTTGTTTGGGGTCTTAGGTTTATTTTTAAATGCAAACTGGTGGCAGAGCTCTGAAGCAGCGCCCGGGGAGGGATCGGCTCCTCCGCTCGCACTGGCAGGACCAGCCCGCGGCGCTGACCGGGGCTGGCACTTCTTGGGATTTTCCCACGGAAATGGGGATTTTTCCCAGGAAAAATGGCCGCGGTCTGACAGCCCCGGCGGCAGCGCCCCGCACCGCGGCTCCTTCCCGCAGCCCCGGGCCGCTCC
>VZTX01029672.1:179403-214266 GCA_013400915.1 Pardalotus punctatus | reverse complement strand
GCCGCGTGTGGGCTCGGGGTGCCCGCCGAGGGGCGGTCCGGGGCCGCTCCTGACGCGCTGCGTGTCGGAGCTGAGGCGGCCGAGCCGGGTCGGGGCCGGGCGGCTCTGTGGGCAGCCGGCTGTCCGGCGGACGCTGTGGGTGGCGGCTTCTCCCGGCTCTTACAGGTAGTGACTCGTCGCGCTGGGGGGGGGGGGGTGGCCCGGCCTTTGGGGGTNNCTGTCCCGGCTTGCGGCGTTGCCGCGGGTGTCCGCAGTGACAGCGCCGCAAAGAGACGCTTGTGCCTTATTCCGAGATGTGGGTGAGCTCTGCAGGCTCACAGCCCGCCGGACCGGCTCTTGAAGAGCTTAAACTTAAGTCAGCTCTACAAGGACTTCTGTTTTGCATCCGAACTGGCACTTCTGGAGGGTGCTCCGGCCTCAGAAGGAGCTCTCTGATTTCTGTCATGGAGCGGCGCTTGCCAGTTTTGTGTCGGGCTTCATGGTTTTTAGTAGAAAACGCTGAAGGTGTTCCCAGGTAGTCTTTCAAATGAACTGCAGATTTTTATCTCCATGTTTAGGAGCAGGTTCTGCTGGTGTTTGCTACAGAAAATGAAGTTGTAACTGCTCCTTTTGTTGCTGGAGTAGAAAGGCTTATAGTATTTCAGGTATTGTGAGACCTTTGGGGAAAAGGCATTAGTAGCCACCTCACCCTAGGCTTAATTGTACAGAGGTTGTGACTCCGTGAGCTGCTCAGCCAGCCTGGTGACTGTCACTGAAATGGGGAGGTTCTGCTGCCGTCTTGTCATCATTTTTCTCTTTGGCTTCCACCAGAAAGCTATGATCTGGTTGTTTGTGTCACTGGAAGTGAATGTAGCAAAAGTGGAGAAAGAGGAAAGCAGACTGGGCCTCTTGTGTTCAGTCCTCAATTGCTGGCACCTGTACCCTGCCTGCATGAATTACATACCTTTATTTAAAACTTGACCTTTAGAAATCCCCACTTCTGCTGCTTTGTTTATCCTGCTGTCATGCTCTTTTATTTGTGCCTTTGACTGTAAAGCCAGTGTTTCCTCCTGAGATATTTTACAGAAGACTTGGACCTTAAAAGTAAGGAATGTGATCAAAGCATTAGTTATGTCATTAAGGGCCATAAGAATTTTCAAAAATGGTATTGCCAGTGTGAGGAACAAAGATTAGAGTCAGTAAAGCAGTGTAAATAATAAACCATTTATATTGCAAGCTTAGTTAAGAAGAATCTTCTGAAATAAATGCTTTGTTAGTCAGCTACTTCCTCTTTTGTCTTTCCAAGACTGCCACAACAATGAAAATAGATGAACTAAGTTTTAGACATTGTCTGGCACTTTTTTGGGGGTAATTGAAGGCCATAACCTGCTGGGTCCTAATGTTTCAGCAAACATGCACGTTGGGGGTTTTTTAAGGCTGATTTGTCTGAAAATGCTGATGCTTTATGTAGCAGCTTGTGTCGATGTGTATCTTATTCCTGGTCTGTGAATTGGCATAGAAGTTACACCTGTGGTGTGTGGAATTGAAGCAGAAGTGTGTGGAAAAATTAATTCACACAAGTTTGTTGTCAGTTAAGTTCAGAGTTAGGGGGACAGAGAAAGCTACCTATATTTAGGAGGCAGTAGTTCCTCTGGATAAAATAATGAAATACACTGAAAGCTGCTGTATATAGTTAATCTCTAAATAAAGTGCTTTTCACAAGGAATTCTGTCTTTAAATTGTTTTCTAGACTTGTATGATAAGTTCTAGCATAGCCATAGATAGCTATATTGCTTTCTGTAAATGATTCAGCATTTTTGCAGTTCTCTTTTTTGTAACACTTGCTTACAGTCCTTTCTTCAGGAAGTGTTTTATAAACAGCTCATTAATTTTGCCAAGGTGTGGTTTGCTTCCCCCCCCCAAAGGGATTTAGCAGCCTGCTGCTCTGTCAGGGTTGTGTATAGTTCTTACCTATATCAGGAAGTAAAGGTAGAAGAAAAAATGCCTTTATAAACTAATGGAATGTATTCAGAGAAGACAAAATCTGAAAAGGTACTTAGGGTGTATGGTTGGTATAAAATCTGCTAGAAAGCCTGGACAAAAATGGAGCGCTGACTTGGGTTTGTTCTTGGTGTGTTCAGAACGCCTCCAGGAGACAAGTGATTTTGAGAGCCTGCAAACCATTGTAGGCCAATTATTTGGGTGAAGCAGCTGCAGGTTGAGGGCAAAACAAGTAACAGTTGGAAGGTTGCAGAGGCAAGTACATGGTGTCTGGTGGTACACTGATAGCTTGGAATAAAGTTTCTTTTTACTATGGGAGAAAACTGACTTCTCTTTAATTGTGGAAATGAGGTTCAAGATGACTGAATTATGCATTTGTATGTTCTGCTATCTTTTGTAGGCAAACAAAATAATATATTGTAGAAAAAATGTATTTGAAATTTTGGTCAAGGTTGTTGGGTGCTCAGTTTATTAAAACTAATTCTATGTAATGCTGAAGCCTAATTGGCAAGCATCTTCTCAGAAAATATGAAGGTTAATAAAATTTTCACATAGTTAAAGATTTGTTATTACACTCATGTACAGACCTAGAAACAGGCAGGGACAGTTTGGGGTCAAGAATTCTGTGGAGATATTTATCAGTATGGATTTTTTTTAATTTTTCTTTTTAGGACTCTGAACATATGAGTCTAAATAGGTGATTTTTTTTTTTTTTCTTTCTTAGTAACATTTTGATTCCTCTAACGGGTAATCTGTTTCTTCTCACAGAGCTAAAATCAGCAGTATTTGATGACTTTAGAAAAGAGGAAGAATGGAAGGTACTGTTTTGTTATAATTTTTGTAAGAATACTGTCATCACTTGAACAAGAAATCTGTATCACTGAGTAGAGAACAAATAAACAAAATTAATGACTGCCATTTTCACTTAAGAATGTTTTCTATACAAGTAATAGATTTTAGTTGTGGTAACTCAGATCTCTGTATAATACCTATTGAAAAATTTAAAGGCTAGTATAGGAAGAACAAATGGCTAGTTGTCTATTTTTTTATTAGTTTTGAAGAAAAATTAGGAACTGTTTGTGTTTATCTTCACTTTTCTTTTGAAAGACTTGTACTTTATTTATTTCAAAAATTACACTGCACTGCAGTACATGTGGAGCAGGATTCAGCAGAATGATACCTGTTAGAACTGTTTTACCTATAAAGCAGTTTTAACATAAGCACAGATGTATTTGACCACGCAATAGGGTAAATTAGCAGGAGTTCAAAAGGCTTGTGGCCAAGTGAAAGTTTCAGAGTACTTTCTAGTATGAGTGAGAGGAACAAAGCACTTATTTAAGATAGAGCTTGTCTTTGGAAATCCTGTACATAGGGAGCTGCCTTTTGATGCCTTCTGAGATTGATTTCCCCCTGCAATGTTGGTATATGCCAGTAATGAAAAAATACAGAGTAATAAAATAGTTTCAGCTTCAAACTTCTATGGCAGGCTGTTGAGGAAATGACATGGGTTTAAATATAGCTGATTAATTTATCTAAATACTTGTGTGTTTTTTAAAAATATGTTTAGATAATGCTTTTGGATGATTACACTACTAAATTACTGTCACTCTGCTGCAAAATGACTGATCTACTGGCAGAGGGTATCACAGGTAAGCATAATTCTTATTAATGTAGGGATGGCAATATCCTAGTAAGACAAAGGGAAAGACTGAAATTGATAGTACCCTTGCAAGAAATTGTCGTTATTTGATTGCTGAAGACAAGTATTTATGGGTTATCAAAAGAGTAGACTTTCAGGCTTCTACAGTAATTAGCCAATTTTGATTTATTTTTTTTATTTTTTTTTTTCCCCAATGAAAAAACCAAATGTTTGTCTGCCTGAAAGCTCAAATCCCTTTCTATTTTTTTTTCTTTTCCCTAGGCATTGCTCTAAGGGTTTTTTTGTTTGGTTGGTTTTCGGGTTTTTTTTGGTGTTTTGTGCTTTTACTTTTTTTTTTTTTTTGTTTTTCCGGGGGGTTTTGTTTTGGGTTTTTTGGGGTTTTTTTTTTTTTGGGGAGGTGGGAATGGGTGTTTGTTTGCTGATGCCTATTTTTGAAATTGAAATAAATACACAAAATGTAAATGGTCTAGTTTTTAATTCGCTTTAGGTCTAGATTTTCAGAAATGCATTTGTTAGAGGACATAATTTAGACTTGATTATTTTTTCCACAAGAAGCAAGACTATTCTTATTTCAATTATTCAGCATAACATGATTGTTCTGAAGTATAACAGCAAAGCTGTATTAATTTTGCTTTTTGGTGTGTGTGTTTTAAATCATAAGATGTGCTACTTGTGCTTTGTGAGAAACTTTCAGTGAGCATGTATCCTCTTCATCAAGAAGAAACCTTTTATTTTTAGTGAGTACACTGCTGAGAGGAACTTACCTTTCCACATCCAGATGACTGACATTACTTATCTTCTTGTTCCTCCCCCACAAAATTTCTGAGCCACAAGAATCTCTCTACAGTCGCAAGCTCGTGTACTGTAATACTGTATAGTAATGACTTTATTAAACAGGGAAAAACAAGAGATGAGTGAAGCTTATTTGCTGAAAATATCTTCATTTCTGCCTGCAATTATACTGAAAGAGTAATTACCCAGGAAATGGACAAACAAAGGACAGAAGAGGCTGTAGTCCAAAATGATGCCCTGCATAGTTTCTCTCCCTCTCCTTCAGTGTGCTGGTAAAAGAACTATCTTGCCAAGACAGTTCACACTGGGCCCCATAGTTCGAGCATGTTTGCCTTGCCATACCTTCTGTGTGAGGGCAAAACTGTGCTGGTGTAGAATACCCAGGAAAAATGTCATCCTACAAAGTTAGTTGTCACTCGACTGAGAGTTGAAGAAGCCTTATGGCAACTTTCTGTATATAAAATAACAAAGAAATAAATCAATACCTGGCAGGAGGTACATCCTTGCCTCCAATACTGTGGACAACTTGATTGCTGTTACTTTATTTTTATCAACTCTATATTAATATATGTACAGTGTTCTCCTTAAAGATGCATAATGCTCTTAATTGTAAAATGTAATATTTCTTACTTTATAGTGGTGGAGAATGTATATAAAAACCGTGAGCCTGTCCCACACATGAAAGCAATATATTTAATAACGCCCACCAAAAAGGTTAGTATTTCTAAGTGTTGCGAGATCTTCCAGACTGAAAAAACAACCTTATTTTAAAATGTTTATTTACTGTGTACAGCTGTGCAGGACTTAACTTTTGCATTTTCTGTGGTACTCCTTTGTGTGATGCTTAGTTTCACCTAATGAAAAGACAGTGTAGTGCCACCATGGAATATGTTGCAAACATGTGCCTTGTTGGGCAATGAGCACTGTATCATTGCTTAGCAATTGTCACCTCACTGAAAGAGATGTTGTATCACATAATGATGCAAGACGTTGAAAAGCAGAATTCAAAGCAATGGCTCTAATAAGAGATTTCTGTTACTTCCTAAAAATTGAGAGACTAAATCTTGGCAATGTCACAACTGGAAAATGATGCAAACACACTGATTTATGCACTTCCTAAAATGATCTTTGTGCATAACTGACTATCTGTAATTGTTATTCTTCATCTGAAATTTAAAATCTTGAACTTAAGTGTTTTCTTATATGTTGAATTGCAGTGTTCCTAAGTAGGACTTGGTAATAGGGCAGGAGGAGAGGAGGGAGAAGCTTTATTTGATATATGAAGAAAAGCAAAACATGTGCATGATGGGTTTTTTTCCCTTATTTTTCCTACCCCCATAAGTCTGTAGATGGACTGATTGATGACTTCATCACTAAATCATCCAGCAGATACAAAGCAGCATACGTGTATTTCACTGACTGTAAGTAAGTTTTTGCACTGTCATTTGGTAACGTTATCTAGGTAAATAAGTAAGCTCCTCACATCTCTTGTCTATAGTTGAGTAAATGAAAAGTTTGTGTCCTGTTCCCTGTGAGAAGTTTTGAGACTTAAGTCATTAACTAAATATGTAGGCTGCCAGGTTGTGGTCACCATGCTGTGTGGCAATAGTAATTTCTTTCACAGTTACCAAACAGTCTTGATTGTTCTCCACCTCTGCTTTTAATTTAAGTAATTTAGTTTTTATTTTGAAGTATTCCAGTCTTCTATGTTGGAGAGTGGAGGAAGACAATTCAAGTAAAACTCTGTATCTCTACATGAACAAAATAGTACTAAAAAGGTAACTGCATGAGAAGTTTCTGCAAGAGCTATGTTAGTAATTGGTTGCTTCAGGTAGTTCCTTCAGACTTGTGAGCCAGCTTTTTCCCTTCCCTGATAGAAGGGGCCTACTTAGCCCTTGCGTGTACAACAAAAATTGCATATCAAAGACAATTAGCGGGAATGGGGTTAATGTGACTGCACATGCTCTTGCAGTCAGTCAGCGTGACTAAAATGGCGTGGAAAGAAAGGAAAACAAAAAACCCAAATGTGCTGCTGAAGCCAGAGACCGAGTTGTGGCTGTCTTTGTGTATTGTGCATATCTGCTACTGAATGTTCTCAAAGCAGTATCAAAATACGATCCAAAACTCTTGGTTTCTTGTTTTATTTCATGCTGAAGCAGCAGTTATTGTTCTGGAAAAATACTGGCATCTTGCTGTATGCTCCTTGGTTGCAAGTGGGCAAGTTTTCAGTTTCAGTGCTTGCCAAAACTTTTCCTATTGAGAGAAATAGCTCCTGAGTTAGAGAAATAACTCTGTCACTTTCAAGTCTGTGTGGTATTTGTGTCATCCATGTATTCCTTAAATTCAGTTTCTAAACTGGGATCCAATGTAGCCTGGAAGTGTGGTGAAACACCTTAGAGATCTGTAATTAAATTCGTGTTTCTGTGTTTTTCTCTTAGATATGTACACATAATTTATTTTTGTCACTTTGGAAATGTTTTTTCTCTCCTACATGACAAGAAATAGCAGAAATATTTACTTGTTGATAAAATCAACATCCTTCACAGTTGCACACTGCTAATGACTGTTCAACAACTTTTTGCTTGCAAAAAACCAGTATAAATTGGGCAGTGGTGCTTCTCAAAAAAGGTCTCATAAGCAAAATATTGATTATGTGTTCTATTTCACTTCAGGAAGAGTTGGAATTTTTTTTTTTTAATGGTTAGTTGGGTCTTAATTTAGAATTGTCTTCTCTGAATGCTTATAAGTGAGCTGACAGCTGGAATAGTACAAGTTATTTATACTTAAAAATGTCTTTTTTCCCCCCTAGTTTGTCCTGACAGTCTCTTCAATAAAATTAAGTCTTCTTGTGCAAAATCAATAAAGAGATGCAAGGAGATCAACATTTCCTTCTTCCCTTATGAGTCTCAGGTAAATTTAATTCTTAATCTTAGCAGTAGTCTGGAGGATTATTTTCAAGTGCTGCTGCCCTTCTAGAAAACAATGAAATAGAATGTTGCTTTTGACTGACAAACTCTATGTGAGATTTTTCCATTTGGGCACATTTCCAGTGCTTGCCTATGCTTTTCAGATGAAATCAAATGCTCTTGTATTAATAGGTTTACTCTTTGTGCTTGACCTCTTTGCAAGACTTGGTGTCAGTTGCAATGGGGAGGTTAAAGAAGGAATCTGTTCCCAAAGAGAAGGCAAGGATTCTGGTTTTTCTCTAGCAAGTAGTATCTTGTTACTGCTTATACTGAGGTGTTACTTTGGTAGATTGAGTAGGTTGGTGCATAGGAATAGGAGTATGTAGGATTAAATTCTTGGTGAAAATCAGGAAAGGAGAACAAATGGACTAAGAGAACTCAAGAGGAGTGGAACAAAAACTACTACAACTTGACAGTCGTTTCAGTGACAGGAGAACATGGAAATCCCTGTTTTCTCAATTAAAAATTTAGACTGCCAATGGAAACCAGTGGGTGTTTTCCATATGCAGCCACACAGTTGGGTGTTATGTTGGGGAATAATGTTGCTCATGCCCTTCATCAGACATGGAGGCCTGAAATGCACACTGATACTCACTAAGACAGTGAAGTCTCCAAGCTCTGCCTAGTTCTGGGAGTTGGAGAACTAACCATGAATGTTTCCCATGTGAAACATTATCAACACATCAAGGATGACAACTCTTATGTGTATCAAGTGGCAGGTGAATATAGGAGAGATTGCTGCTAACTTTGTCTCACTGTGATGCTGTTTTCTAGTTTGAAGACACACTCCTTTTTATTATAGAGTGTTCTTTATTTTAGTTGAGACTCCATCACAAACATGGTGGCTTGTTTGTTTTCCAGTGAGGTTGATGTCTACAAGTTTTTTTTCGGACTGATTTTGGGAGCCCTGCCAAAGCTGCTCTTCAGAAGTTTTGTAACTTTGTGTACAAAATAAAGCCTATGAAAATTCTGTGGTCCTGGTTCTCTAGAGGACTTGCCATGAAAACAGAAATCAGGACTACTTTTCTGAAGTTGAAAATAAGCAGCACTTAGGCTGGGCAGCACTCTTCTTGTCTTTACTCTAGTTTTGTATTCTCAGTATCAGGTTGTGAGAACATTTTGAATCCTTAGCACAGAACAGTGTTAACTGGTCTGCCTGCTTTCTGGGATGCTAGGAGTAAATAATCACGCTGAGCACTGGGCAAAGTCCAGGTGATTATCTACTCAAATGAAGCAAACATCTTTATCTGGATGGACGTTCTTCTTTGGCTCTGTAGTTACAGAGTCCATCTGAGGCTAGAGAAAATCCATTTACTGACAATGGGATTGTTTCCATGTTTGCATTCCATTTACAAAACTATTGAAAAAGCTTTTCAACTCTGTAGTACTAAGCTGCTTTAATCAAGGTTTAACGTGTTTAAAGAATTTCAGTTATTGAAGGTAAAGTCTTCATATTGTAAGCAGATACAATATGTAAGATTTATTTTAAACTAATTTAACCTTGATACCTTTTATGATCATTCTGATATTGCATTGTATGGCTGTGTACAAGACACTGAATGATGTTTAGTTCTTTCTGTTCAGATGGAAGGAAGGAAGAGAGAGACAGACAGTCAGTAATTTGAAAAATAGAGTAATCTATGGAGCTCACTGGGCAGGGATAGAGGAATGAAGTGTGGGGAGTTTGCTGTTTTTTTTTCCTTAAGTGTAGTGTGTATGACTTTTTCTTGCACATGTAGTTTTAAATTATTAGCAAACTTTTTACCAGGTATTTTGGCAATCTGCAAGTTAGGCCTTTTGTCTCTTGCTTGTGCTTTACGTAGGTATTTACTCTCAACATCCCAGATGCATTCTACCGCTGCTACAGTCCAACTCTGGAAAAGACAAAGGATAAAGATGCTGTACTGCAAGTAATGGCTGAACAAATTGTTACCTTATGTGCCACACTAGATGAGAATCCAGGAGTACGATATAAAAGGTGGGGCAAAATTAGTGTTTTATAGTAATTGCTTTCAATTCTAGGGCTTACCACATTGTTTGGTCAGAGCTTGAGGCTACAGCATAGTTTGATTTTTAAAAAAATTTTTTTTGTAATTGTTGATTGTTTTTAATCCACAAGTCTGAAATACAGAATGATAGGAATTTGTGAAGTGTAGGTAGGGCAGTACTTTTTATGTATGCATATAGCAGTACTTAGTATAGCCTGTCTTGTTCTGAATGGCTTGTTTCGTGTCTGGGCGGTAGGATGACACTGATATACTGCATTCTTGTATGTCACATGCATAATCCTGTAACAGAACTGCTGCTGTTCATCCATTTGTAGCTCTGCTTGGCACCAAGGAATTCAGAAATTGCTGTGGCAGATGGGATTAGGATTTCTTGTTGTAGAGATACTAAGAAGAATGCCTCTTTTGAGCTTTGAAAGGGAGTACAGATTTAGTATCTTTGAAGTCTAAGTAAGCATCTGAAATTGTATTCAGGAACTGCATTCTGTTGTGTAATGTGGTCTCTTATTCTCTGCAAAGGTAACAAATAACTGCTTGACTGGGTTTTTTTCTATTCTTTCTCTTTTTCTTTTTTTTCTTTCTTGTTTCCCACCTCTGAGTGCAAGTTTAGGTGCTGGGCTATATGCCAGCTAATGTCAGTCTTTTGGCTGAAGATCTTTCTACTGTGTGAAATACCTGAAGCATTCAAAGAGTGGAATCATAATGTACAAGGGAAAATATACTGGAAATACTTAGAATTAAATTCAGAAACTGCTTGTGAAACCAGAGGATCAGTCTAGGGAGTTTTCTGTTTTAAAGGTAGCATTTTAGTATTCTGATGAAGAAATTTAAGTTATTTTTGCATGCTTCCTTTTTTCCCAGTGGGCCGTCTGATAGAGCCAGCAAACTTGCACAGCTTGTTGAAAAAACTCTTGAAAACTACTACAAAACAGATGAGAAAAGCCAAATAAAGGTAGAAAGTGAACTAAAATGTTTGTTTCTTTTTTTTCTTTTTTGTAACTACAAATAAGGCCTGATTGGGGCAGCTGCTTAAACACAAAACTATGGGGTAAACCATTCTGACTTTGTGACTTTGCACTTCACCGCAGAAATAAATGTACCTGCTGCTACTGCCACTTCAGTAAATCCTCAAATGAACTTTCAGTTGAATGTTTGGAGGTTTTATCCTGTCTTGCAGTGCAATCTGCTTTGCAATATAAATAATGGAGTTATCTATAAAAAGTCAGTTGGCACCCATTATTGGTTTTCGTTTGTTCATCCTTGACGTTTTTTGTTCATTAGATGAACAAAAATCAGATTTCTGAGTGCATTGCAGTGGGCTAACAGCATTGCCTTAAAATTAGTATTTAAAACCATTGTGATAATTAAAATGTTTAAACACTTGGACCATACTTCAGTGCTTTTCAGTTATTTTTCTAAAAATACCTGCAGTGCTGTGACTTAATGCAAATAGATTTAACATGAATTAACTTTGTACTGCATGTCTTAACTCTCTTTGTTTGATGGCTTTCTAGGCTAAAACCCACTCCCAACTAATAATAATTGATCGTGGCTTTGACCCAGTATCAACTGTACTCCATGAACTCACCTTCCAGGCAATGGCATATGATCTGCTACCCATTGAAAATGATACTTACAAGCAAGTACTTAAAAAAAAAAATCTAAATAGTTCATTCTTGATTATAAAATCTCTGTAACTGTTTATCTCAGTTGCACCATGGCAATATTAGCTGCTTATATTGCATAATGGGTGCTTCACTTACTGTTAGTATTTCCTCTTGGATTTGTAACTTCAGCCTTTTCTTGACTTCCTCACTTAGTTGAGATTAGATAGGCTCTAATTGGCATTTTTGCTAAGTTTTGAGTCTAACAAATTGCATTTTTTAAGAACTAAAACCTTGTACTGCTCTTGAAGTAAAACATTGGTAATGCACATTGAGATTCTCTAGATTTTCTTTCATATTCTCGACTTCTTTGGCATAGCAAGACAAACAAGACCACTAACTGAATACTGAGAAAGAGCTAGGTTATTTCTTAGGAATGCTCACTTT
Source organism: Pardalotus punctatus (assembly GCA_013400915.1). Taxonomy (NCBI): domain Eukaryota; kingdom Metazoa; phylum Chordata; class Aves; order Passeriformes; family Pardalotidae; genus Pardalotus; species Pardalotus punctatus. The sequence continues at coordinate 202,811 of VZTX01029672.1, read as the reverse complement.
TATAGCTCCAGTCCTTTAAGTCGTGTAGTTGTTAAAGTGTACATGTTTCTATTCTACGTATACATTTAAGTAAGTCATGTTCAGTTTATAAGCACTGTTTGAAGTAGTATAATGTTAATTTGGATGACTTATGTGCTTCACTGTCTGATTGTTCTGACAATGAGGATTTTGGTAGGATTTTGCTTTGTGATGACCCACTACAGCAAAAGAGACCTGATGGCCTCGTTGCTTAGCCAAGCAAAGAGGAATGTGTATCTTCAGTAAGAAGCACTGAGTGAGCATTTTAATAGAAAGTGTAGAGTTTTATGAATCTGGGTTTGATTGCTGGGTATGAAGATGTAGCAGAGTATGTTTTCTAGGTACCCATGATCTGACTTCCACCATTAATCTTGTATTTTTTTTATTCTTCTGCATTCTGGCAATCTGCACTGTGTGAGTTTCTGTAAATGTGAAAATATTATGTGGCATGATTGCTGTCTTGTTTTAGGTTTATTGCTGTTTATAGTCATGTAATAGCTGCTCTGTAATGCTGTGCAGCGTTTCTTTTATATGTGAAGTACTTTGTCCTGCTTACCGTTTTGTTGGTGAATGTGACTTAATTTTCCTTCAGTTTTAAAGTGTCTTATAGTATACAGAAAAAGCTGCATGTGGCAATTGCAGTATATATTACTTCATGCAGTTTGCTTTTGAAACCGAAGGGAAGTTAACATTGAAAGCTGAAGAGAAATTGAAGTGCATGTAAATGTGTGTTTAAAACTCTAGTTACTGTTGGTTTAAAAGAATGTCCAGAAGCTATTGTCCCAAAAAATCATTTTAAAATTCATGTGCTGCTTCTGTGGTCAAAGATGTAATCTATTAAATCCTTCTATAAACTGTATTTTGTCAGGCAATAGCTTTGCTTATAAATTAAAACATTTGTACATTACTGCTATTACCATTTATATTGATTAAACTGTTACAAACAACACTGTAATAGGCAATGAGAGTTGAGGGAAACCCAAATAATTGTCTGTATTTTCTCTTGGAAGATACAAAGCAGAAGGCTCTATTGGGAAAGAAAAGGAGGCAATTTTGGAGGAAGATGATGACCTGTGGGTGAAGATGCGGCACAAGCATATTGCAGATGTGATAGAGTATGTGAATAAACAACAAACGCAGCTGGTTGGTTTCTTTGAGAGGGAGGGTGTGTGAGCTGTTGAGCAGGAATACAGGCAGTAGTGAACATGGTTTGCAATATAGACTGCTTTCAGTTAAGTAATCAATGCCAGGAGAAATTGTGCTTCAAAAATACCGTATGTGCCCAGGTATGCATTTATACTAATGCTGCATACAGTTCTTGAGGTAAATGGAAATCAAGTCATTGCCTGGGGAGTATTTTCTATTATTATAAATCTGAAGGGATTATTTTGCATACAGTAGTCATTTGATGCAGCAGCTTGGTACATTATGAAGACATTGCAAATAGAATGTGAATGTTTCCTTTGTCAAAAATCCCTGTTTTCTCTGAAGATAGACCTGTATTTCAAGCTTTTGCTTCCGCTCAGAAGTTCTTGTTTCACAGTTCTTTTAAGATTTTAAGAAAAGATTTAAGAACTCCTGTGCTGTTGCCTTTCATTATTTTCCTCTTTTCTTCAGGGAAATACCAAAACTTTTGAAAGAAGCTTCATCAAAAACAAAACCAGCAGAGGGAAAGGTAAGTTGCTTAAGTTGAGATACTGTTTTTCCTGGTAATTTAGTTATTTTCAGCTGATCAGATCCAGTAATTCATGGACCTATTAGAGAAATTAAGGCTATTTTCAAGTGGAGTTTTCCGGGGTTGTGGGAGAGGCAAGGCTGCAACAGGAAGGGAAATAAGCATATCCTTTATTGGGGGAACAGACTTTCAACTTGTGTCATTTCTTCACAGTTATCCATATCTGCTCTGTCCCAGTTGATGAAGAAGATGCCACTCTATCGTAAAGAGATTAGTAAGGTAAGGGGTCTTTTGCAACCACAACTTCACAGTAAATAATTCTGTGCACTTTAACTTTGTTTTATTTAAGTCTAGTTTTAGTCTGTCATTTTCCTGTAGTGTGCTATGTAGTTCTCCAAATTAATACGTTTACCTACTGTAAAATTTGGAGAAGAAAACTTGTTTCCATGTGTTTGATTTCGCTGTGTAAAAAAATGAAATTATTTGTGTGCTTTGAGATGAAAGATATCATAACAGTTTAATGTTTTAAAAGGTATTACGGGGGTCAGTCTCTAAGTGAAGGGTAAAACACAGAAAGTGCATGATGGTACTAAAGGATAGTTGAAGGATTGACCCTTGTAACCAATAAAAATGATCGATGTGCTAGAAACAAATGCAAGTTATGGCAGCTTGTGATTTTCTTTTTTGGTTCCTTTCTGTCTTATAGCAAGTTGTTCATCTTAACATAGCAGAAGATTGCATGAGCAAGTTCAAACCTAACGTAGAAAGGCTCTGTAAAACTGAACAGGTATGTTTAAAAAAGCCTCAAGCCAAACAAGAACTTTGCATGTATCGCAAGTGCCGCTTTTTTGTTTGCAAGAGTAGAGGCTTGTTTTAACTGACTAACTATGTCACTTGTCACATTACAAAACTGTGATCAGTTTTGAAGTGGCGATATTAAAACTAAGATAAATATACAAAAATCTTAATCTACCAATAAGGAGGTGTTTTTAAGAATATTGGGGCTTTTTTTGTCTTGAAATCTGGCTGGTTTGTATGAGCATCATCTTTGTTTTCATTGTTCAAAACTCCTGTGAAGTTCCCTTAATATGTTGTGCAGAGGAAAGCCCTTTTTAAATGTCTGAGAAAAGCACCTTTTAGGGTGAGGCATTATCATGTGACTATAATTTACATTTCTAAGAATTCTAGATACCTCGGTTGTAAATGTTGAAGAGTGTTAAGTAGTGTTATTATAATGCTGTAATTATTGAAATAAATGTCAGGCTTGTCACACTGAGTTGAAATTGATGCAGCTTGATTGTTTCCTGAAACCTATGGTTTCATAAAAACCCATTTTCAAACACACAGGACAACATTGATTTTAATTACTTGAATGATTTTAACCATGGTGTCCATTTTTATTTTTTATTAATTTAGGACTTGGCTCTTGGAACTGATGCAGAAGGTCAAAAAGTAAAAGATTCTATGAGGGTCCTTCTTCCAGTTCTGCTGAACAAAAGTCATGACAGCTATGACAAAATCAGAGCCATTCTCCTGTATATCTTCAGCACAAATGGTATGACCAGTTTGCCAACTAGTTTTTTTTCCCCTCAGTGCTATGAGCTTGAACTCAAGTTTTAGGATAGTGTAGTGGTTTTAGTTAACGTAAGTCTCTGTATTGGAGTTGATAGCTGGGTTTGCCAGAAATCCTGTCCATCCCCTGTATCTTCCCCCAAATTAGTAGCAAAGATTCTATAAAGAGTTAAGAGATGTAATTCAAGTGCAGGTTCATACAGTATTTTAGTCTCATTCTTATTCTTGCATGTGTGCAATAGTTTTTTTTCTTATTTTCACATAGTGTTGAAGCTGTTAAATGGGGAGCTCTGTGTCTGTTGCAACTTGAAAATTATGTCAGTGGGGAAGAATTTGTTATAGAGAAGAAGCAAATTGGCAGAATGTTGGTCTGAAGAATCTGTAAAGATGTTGAGTTTTGGTCTCAAAAATGGATGATTAAACAAAACTTAATGTGAAATATGGTATTATGTTAAACTTTGACTGGCCACACAGAACAAACAAAAAAGTCCTGGACTAAATTATAGCCCAGAATGTGTGAGACAGAACTGGTATTGCTCCCAGTCACTTGGTAATTCTTGGTAATTGTTGTCTCTTTTCCATGTATTGAAGGAACTACCCAGGAGAACTTGGACAAGCTGATCCAGAATGTACAAATAGAAAGGGATAGTGATATGATAAGAAACTGGAAATACCTTGATGTTCCTGTTATCTCTTCAGTAAGAATGTATTTATTTATTTTGTAATTTCCTACCATCCAAGCACCTACAGCTTTTTCAGCAACTCCTAGAAATATTATTCAGGTCTAGTTTTGGAAGTAGATAATTACTAGGAATTCTTGTTTTTGTTATGTGTTTAAGTGGCAAATCCTTTGAAAATTATTCATGTTAGTTGTTTAAGATATCCATAAGGTTCCCTCTGTAATCACCAGATGCTGACTTGAGCTAGTTGGTTTTGGGAACTGCCAATTTACTCAGTTCGTTGTCTCTGAAGTTAGTATTTCTAGTATATCCTGAATTCTAGAGGTACTAATTATTGTTCTTTGTCATTATTCTTATTTCTTTAAAATTTCCTACTTATCCGCCCTCCTTCTGCTACTGACTGCTAGTAAGATTCAAAAATCCAAACACTAAATAATACAACCATATTTTGAAAATCTTTTTAGTTTGTTGCTCAGCAGCATAAATACCGAAGAAGGGATCGTTCTTCAGAAGAAACCTTTCAGCTTTCTAGGTGGACTCCTGTTATCAAAGATGTTATGGAGGTAAATTTGACCAACTAATTAATTCATGGGTGCAGTGCAGAAATTTACTTGAGTGAGCCGTTATAGCCAATCTTTTGAATTCCATAGTATTTTGAGTTAATCTCATTAAATACATCTGATGGGCAGAGTAGTCATTTCTAGTCTCTCTCTAATATAGAACATTAGACTGCTGTGTGTTAGTAATACTCCGTATTAGAGATCATTTTAAAGGTGAAGCAAATGAAAGTGAAAGCTGGAAGTTTTTTAGAACAGCTTGTCCTGGGATTGGCAGTGTTTGGTATAATTTAAAGACCTATATCTTTTTTGTTTTAATTCCAATGTGTCTTTAAACTGCAATTCAAATCTAAACTTTGGTGTGGTAGAGGCTGGAAGGTGTTACTTGACAGAAGTGTAGTTTTATTGTTCTTAAACCTCTTCCTAAGCATAGTCAGTGACTGGTGCCACACAGGATAGTGAGTTTACTGGAGTGTTAATCTGACCCAGTGCTGTCATTCGTAGATTCTTGGTGGCTTTCACATGTTCATTTATGTTTTCCGGGGACTCTGACTTCTCTCATACACTGCTACACAGAAATTAAACACATTTGGGTCATTACAGACGAAAAGCTGCTAGTGAGATCTGAACAGTTAAATCAAAAATGTGTTTATAAAAAAGCATGGGTGCTCCCAATTCCTTGTGATACATAAAACACTTGTAATACATTTTAGCATTATGTGGTCTAGCATTTTGTTACATAGGAGTGTTATTCATGAGATGCTACTTAGAATTATTTGTTGAGCTGCATGTGTTGGTATGAAATTCCAGTTAGACACCCTTTCTGAAAGCTGAAACTTGGTGGGGTTAAGGTCTGCATGGCTGATTGAAGTGTTTCTTTATTTTACACTTCAGGATGCTATAGAAAACAAATTAGATTCAAAAGACTGGCCTTATTGTTCTCGGTGTCCTCCCACCTGGAATGGTTCAGGAGCAGTAAGGTAAATGGTTTAATTTCCTGAAACATAATTTACCTATATCTCAGTATTTTTGTCATTTACATTCTATAGTGTTATGGAAGTGTGCTTACAGAACAGTGAAATAACATATGTAAGGTAATGTTAATATGCTAAGCCTATATTGTTATTTAAACTAAAACATACTCAACTTGGTTGTTATTTTAATAATTCTTAGTAGTGCATAGCTTTTTTGTTTGTAGTTATCTCCCTTTTGCTTTAAGGTTAGGAATAACATTTCGTATTCCCAGAATGAGAAGTTTAAACCATTGAGCTTATTAGCGTGAAGTAGTTTCAGGAGTGAAAGTTCAGTACTGTGACTTAGGTAAAAAGAATGTTTTACTTCTGGAAGTTATTTCTGCTATTTAGGGATGGTGGCATTATTTGAATTAATTACCTCAGGAAGTTAAATTCATCTTCTGAAGGCTCTCTTGTTAAGAAATATGGGCCCATTAGGCACCTGACCCCTGTTGTCAGTGAGTGGTTTAGACAAGTCCAGGAGAGCTGCAGATCTTGAAATGAATTCTCTGCTAATGTATGTGAAATGTGTACTTGCATATTCAATGATTATCACTGAGAGGTGATTTTTGGAATTTTTTTTAGCTAACTTGTACTATTCCTTCTTTCTCTTTTTAATTCCACTAGCTCTTGGAGCTCATGACCAATGCCTGCCAATTTGAGAGCTTTACCACTTTTTGTAGTGTTATTTAAATGGTGAGACAACTGAATAGAGACTCTGAGAGTGTTTCTATCCCAGGAATGCTCACTTAAGTGTGTTCCTGGCTCAGGAATGCTCACTGCACTAATCAGATGCTGGAATTCAGGGAGGGAAACATTAAACATTTCCTAAGTGTGGAAGGCACACTTGAATTGGAATTTGTACCTTACTAAAGAAAAGACAAAAGGTAGAGATACACAGCCTTAGGAAAATAGGTTTTTTACTTTCACTGCTAATCAGACTGTTGGTGGTGTATCCCTAGGTGCCTGGATGTGCACTAGGATGATCAGTGCAGGGGAATACTAGAGCAAGTCCCTGTACACTGTAACGTGATCTCTGTCATATAGGCTGGTGAAATGTGGGAATCCTGAAGGCACTAGAGAGAGACCAGGACTGCAGATGACTTGATCTGAGTCTGCAATTGCTACATGTGTGTATTAGACTTCTAAGAGTTTCGGGTTGTTTCTGTTTTTCCTAGCTATCTGAATCTGATTTGATAACAGACAAGTATTTTCTTTAGAGATTCTAAAGAAATGTTCATGTTAAGAGACTAAAAAAACCTAAGAAAACCTAGCTTTTTCAAATGACCCTCTCATGAAAAATGCCACTGGAATTGGTAGCATGCAGAGTTAAGCTGCTTGGCAGGAGTCCTTGGCATGTTAGCTGTGTGTGCAACAGGGTTTTTGTTTTGTTCTTATTTTCCCCCGGTGATACCTAAACAGTTTGAGTAATGTGAGAACTTGTTTTTATTAAATTTTTTAAATTATCGATTTATCTAAATACTTGTGCTGAAATTATAATTAAACCATGAACTGCACGGCAGAAATTACCACTGCTTGTTGAGTGTATAATTTTAACCAAAAATAAATCAGACAAGCTCTATATATGTCAACTTATGAAATCTTTCGCAGTGCACGCCAGAAACCTAGAGCAAGTTACAGAGAGGAGCGGAAGAGCAGTGCAAGACTGATTATATTTGTGATTGGAGGAATCACATACTCTGAGATGCGCAGCGCTTACGAAGTTTCTGAGGCCTACAAGTCCTGTGAAGTTGTTATTGGTAAGCTTGCCCTGGGAAAAGGGTGGTGTGTGCTGTATTACATGTGGTTCTGGAAAATGTAATAATTTTTCTTAGATTCCCTCTGTTGGTGCACTACACTAATACTATAGCCTAATAGTGTATTTCTTAAAACTGTGCACTTAAAAGCATCTTTTCAGTTTATCTCAACTGATGTTTGGAGGGATTTTTTGCAACAAGATATTAAGGACAAAAAGAACAGTTACACTCTATGGAAGAATTATGTCAGAGAAATATGTCAATGTTTAGCAAACAGGATTTAAAGAGACCTCTATTTCTTTGCATTACGGTTTCCTCATAAACTTTTGCATCTGCCTGTGCTTTACCTTCAGCGACACTTGCTACCCTCATTGCTTTTGGAAGTAGGAAAGCTGACAGAGTAGTGCAAAATTGCTCACTTTGGAAGGAAGATAAGTATTAAAAAAACCCAACAATCCTAATCAAAATTCAACCCAAAAAACTAAACAAAACAAATAAACCCCAAACCACTTTTTCAGTGTAGCTCAGTTGACTTCACAACATTTTCTAGTTTCTGTTGTGTCTACTTGAGAGATTTTGCATAAACCACACAGTGATTAATTGCTTTTGTCCTGAAAACTCCCCTTCTTAAGATTCAGCAGTTGGTGTAGTAATTTCCCAGCTCTTTAGAGGTAGTAAATGCTTGTTCCATCAGCCGCTGTGCGTCAGGTGAATTTTAAATAGCATTACAGGAAATAATTAGGTGCTAAAACATGTACATTTTATGATATATCAGAACAGAGCTCCCAGATACAGAACCTTATCACAGAGCAGTGTCCATCTGCAGGGCCAGCTGAGGTCTGGATGCAGGGTCATCTAAAGCAGTCTAAATTGCTTGAGATGTCTTTATCTGGCAATTAAATTTAGTCTTGAGTTTCAGAAAGGATTGAACCTATCTACTATGATTTCAAATAAATACTCTTCCCTAAAATAATGACAGCCTTGATTCTGAGATCTAGAGTCTGTTACCTCAAAATATTCAGGGGTGTTGTAGATGTGTTTGTGTGTGGTTAGGGTTTTTTATTTTGGCTTATTTTTTATTTGCTGGTTTCATTGGTGGTGGCTGAGGTAGGTTTAGTGCTGGTTGTAGTTTTGAGTAGCAGTGGAAAGGCCAGGACAACAGGAATGTAGTTTAACAAGATTATTTCTTCATCTGAGACTTGTTTACAAAACCATGTTTAGTATAGGTTACTCTTTCACTGTGGTATCCAGCCCTCACCATAGCACCATCTTCCCTTTTGTTTAGAGATGATTCTTGTAGTTTTGTTTGTAATCCTGATTTCTGAGGGAAGGTGATATTTGCCGAATTTCCACATGGATTACTGAAAGATTAAAATTTTGCTGTGTTCCTGGTTCAGGACTCAAGGAGCCCATTCATAGTGACACTACTTGTTGCCTTCAGACCTGTAGGGTGACCCTTCATGGCAGAAGTTATAATCACTCTCTATGAGAATAAGACAGGTAGTTGTGCAGTCCTGAAGAGTAATAAGGATTTTCTTTGCTGCTTGAGACTTGGATTTTGTTTTTTCAAGGAAATATTAGTCAGGAAAAGCCAGTTTTCTGTAACTGGTATTCCTGTGGAACACTGTTGTTTCTGATAATCTTGACTCCAGGTAGTTTCCTTGATTCTAGGATAAAGCCTCTTATTAACTCATCCTTTCACAGAATGGCAGATATCTTGCAGGCTGGGACCGTTGCATACAGCAAAAGTGGCTCAGGTTCAAGCCTGTCTTTCAAACAGGGCAGACCAGGACATGAAATGTGTATTCAAAGTAAGAGTGCTGATCTGGATGTCTGAGTGTGGGAAAAGGGACGCTGACTACCTAATGGTGGCACTTATGTGATGGGGCTTTATATGAAAACACTTGGAACTGTTGTACTTGTCAGTTTTCCAGGTACGGTAAAAAACACTGCCATGTAACTGATGTTTTAAAGAGGGAATGTCTGAAAGTCAGAATCTGACTCATACAGTTCATATTTATGCTCTTTTGTCAGGTTCTACTCATATTTTGACACCTAAAAGACTGCTGGAGGAAGTGAAGAGCCTTAGTAAACCCAAGGATATGGTCTGCGTTAAGGATGAATAGATATGGTGGTGTTTATGATGCATTAAAAAGACAAACACTATGTACATATTCTAATGGAACTGATTTTTCCAAATACTGCACTTCAATACTACGTGGTTCCTAATAGAAAGTCATGTTATAATTTAAATTTGCTGCTTTTTGGGGGAGTAGAAGGCAGAGATGAAAAGATCAACACGTGTTTCTTAGGTTCTATTTAGTATTATACTGCAAGTTCTTTTTCAAAAGGGCATGTTTGTTACTAATTATGCTAAATGTCATTGCAATTTTACATAAACTGGAATTATCTTTGAGAACTGTGAAAGCTTTCTATAATAGAATTTATTTCTAAAACTGTACGAATTAAAAAGGGCCTGATCTCTTGGGTAGGGACTTCAGGACAAAATTTGTAAATATGGGTTTATGGTAAAAATGTTTCATACAAGTGCAGTGTCTTAAAGTGTAATATTTTCTGTAAAAATAACTCACTGAAAATTCTCTAAATATGGGTGATTGTGAAAAATCTAAAGGCTTTTTAGATGGTGCTGGGTAAGGTGGGTAGTTATTCACAGAATTATTGAGCAGTTCCAATCACAATAAATAACTTTGGAGAAATGCTGTCAACTGTGCACTGAAATACACTTTATATTTAAGTATATACAGAGATTATTACTGAAGCTTTTAAGAAAAGTTCATTTCTTAGCAAATTCCTTATGATTGTCTATAGTCTTTCTGTTTCAGAAGTTGAATTGCCTGTGATACTGAAATTCCAAGACTAAGTGTGACTCTTTGAGGAAGTGGAGGCAAGGGAAAAAGGGAGGAAAAGAAGGGAAGCAGTTCAATTTTTCAAAGAGCTTGGTAAATTGAAAAAGAGAAGCACAAAGCAAATGAAATGACAAAAGCTGATGTATTCAAGAGAATTCAGGTTTTTTTCTATTTTGTTACATACTAAGAAATACTTAAATTTGCATTGAAGGAAATAGAAAATTAAATTGATTTAATTCTGTAATACTGGTAATGTTTAGATTTCTCTTTAGAAAATACTTAATTAAAATTACCAAATTTTTAAAGTGCTGTTGTATTTATGTGCCTTGAAACGTTAGTTTGTTGTATGTAGAATCTGAGAGAAACATCATAGTGAAAAATAATAGATTACTCATGACTTTTAAAATTTACATTCTTTACAATTATAAGAGTATTTGTTTTTTGTTTTGTTATTTTAGATTTTTCCCCTTTATTTTGCTCTCAGGTTAACTAATATGTTAAGAGCATATTTTTGTTAGGCAAGCTCATTCAGAGTTAATTAGAAGGTGGAAAAAGGTCAAGTTCACCCCCTACAACAGAGAGGAATGAAAGGGGAGAACATGACATAATAATTCGAAAGTGTTAGCACGATATGGGGCATGATGAGAATAAGTGGCTGTAGCTTTCAAATGCACCTAAATGAGTTTGGAGTTGAATATATACTGCCTTTCTTTTTCAATAGGACTACAGAAGCAACATTCTGAAATCAACTGGTTCATCAAAATAGCATGCACATTGCAACCTTAAAAAAATGCAGCAGAAATATCTGTACTGTTTTTCTGAATTCTAGTTTATAACTCTAAGTATCATGGTAAAAATCCAGGGTAAAAGTACTTATCTAAGAAATGCAGTGTTCAATGTTTTCTTATTAGAGATGCACACTTTGAAATTGGTACTGAACAATTACACTAAAATTATATATATTTCTTACACCTCTAGCAAGAAGAACCTAAGTTTGTTGTAACAGCAATATGTAGTTCCAATTTTATTTCCTATTCCTAAAGATGAAAAGCAGTTTAGTACAGAAGAAAATAACTGATATCAGTGTTACACTTACAAACTGAAATAATTGATTTCAGTAGTATATAAAATCAATTGTGTTGATTTTTTAAATTTTTTTTTTTTTTTGTTGCATAGACTTGAAGAAATACCATCTCAAAACTTTGGTTTACTTTTGTAAGTATTTTTCCAGGCATCTGCTTCAGGCCTAAGTGCTATCACCAGCTCAGTCTGATAGCTGATAACTCAAAAGTCTTAGTCTTTTTGTTTTGTGATCCCTTACCTGCTTTTTCCGTCAGGCAAAGCAAAGCCAAACCTTACTGTAAAGGTGGAATAATAGAGATGCTTTATGATAGGAAATCTGATATCAATATGTAGCTCAAAACAGCTTATGAAGAAGGGGGTAAGTAGAAGTTATATTCAAGATGTTTGGGGGGTTTTCCCCAAGGATCTTATCAGCTACATTTTTTCTAGATCAAGAATAGCTTAATCAAGAGTGGGAAAGAAATGTGTCAAGATAAACATCTCCCCCCAAAACTTAGTATTTCAGAGTACATGTACAAGGTATATTGTAATTTTGAAAGTTTGTATTTTCATATTATGCAATCTTAAAATACTTACCTAATGCTACATGTGGGCCCAGCAATTGAGTTTTTAAGTTGAATCTGGAAATCTGGACAAGATTCAGGAATGTCTAAGAGGAAAATCAAAGGTATGTAATAATCTTTATGTCAAGAATGACTAGACTAGGATCCTCGATCAAGGGGAAAAATGATGGTGGAGTGTGTGAGGGAAGCCTCAAAAATCCCATTGGTGTTCTGACTGAAGGGACAGATGTGTTCTCTTCCTATGCAGTGCATGAAGTAACGCATGAAACCCACAGCTGTCAAAGCAGAACAAAAGGACCTTTAGCATGTGAGAGGTTGTGCAATCATGGCATACTCTAAATGGTTGTATGGGGGGGAAATCCTCAACATAAGACAAGTCTTTACAGGGCTAATAAGTAGAAATGTTACTGCTGATTTGGAAGGATTCTGTGCTTTCCATTTGCCAGAGAATGTGCTCAGGAAATGTCGCTATGTGATTGTCTTACTCAGTATGATCTTTTTTAGGCAGTTGCTGTGAGGCACAGGACAGCAGGTTCAGTGATCCAGGATAAACAGAAGGTCTAGCTGTTCTTGTGATATGGAGAGATTTCTGTGAAAGAGAGGAATCTTTTTTTTTATTGCATCGAGGAAGTCTGCAGCAAGTTCATTTGCAAATAATGGGGACATTCCAAACATTAAACTAAATAAAGCAAAAACATAAGCAGAGGTAAATGAAGGTATAAGGATATACAGTAAGAGGTTAAGGAGGAAAAGTTTAATGGTATTGCTGGCTGTGAAGTGTGGAAGAAGGCCTGAAAAAAAACATTGACTCAGGCTAGTTGAGTAAGTGGCACATGGCAGTGAGTTTAGCAATCACTGCTTCTGTGAACAGTCTGGATTATTTCTGCATCCACCACTGATGAAACTGCTCAGGCTTGCCTGAAAATGACTGTCCTTTTAAAGAATGCAGTGGCACTTCTAGTTTGTTTTTCCTCGGTCCTTATATACTTTGGCTTCAGTGAATAGCACCCCTGATAATACAAGGCTGTTAACTGTCTACTTGTTTTTAATCACTGCAGTTAAGTGGATGTTAGAAGGAGAATAATACATGACTTTTCTTGGCCCACTGAATTTTTACAGTATTTTAAAATTTTCCAGCCTACTTACCATCAGCTAAAATCTCAAAGCCAGATATTTGACATGATAAAGACATCGCATTGAAGGAACCAATTTAATTGTTACAAATACATTAACATGCAAGGGAGATTCTTAAAAAACAAACACCTCTCAATGTAGGGCACCCTAAAACAAAAATAATTACAAATGTTGACTATGACTTGGTATGTTTGCATGATGTTTGCTTCTAGATGTCTCAGGTACAGAGGCTGTTTTCTTTCGGTGTGCTTAAGCAGCTGCTGTTGAAGTGTGGGAGAAATGATGTGTAGTAATGACTGACATTTATTCTCACACTTGGGAGTGGGGGGAAATCCAAGTCAGGTTAATTTTGCTTGTTTAAGCCTATTTTTATTAAGCTATTTTAAATGAATACTTACAGAGGGTATCTGTGCACAGTAGTGGGGATTGGCCAACCTACTAGACTTCCAGTAGAATTAATAATTTGTTTTACAGTTTTAAGACTGAGTGTGAACATGGAATGCCTGTATGCTCTACTTTGTACTAACAGGTACAGAACAGCTGACAAAGTTAGCTAGCTGACTTTTTGATGTTTGTATTCATCATTTTATTTTTGCAGAGATACTTCAGTATGAACCAGCAGAACAATATAGCATTTGAACTAGGTGATTAAAACTGTTTTCTTTTAACTTCAGCTAGATCTTCTGAAACTGCTTGTACCATTCGTTCTGTAGCTTTCTTCAAACTGTTTGCTGTCTGTATGGCATGATCCAGAGTAGAACTTAAAATCTGTTGGAAATAATAAAATGTAGCCTCATTAATAGTGAAGGTAAATGTATACATAGTTATTGGAAAAGGCGGTGTGGTAAGGTTTTGGGCATGATTTTCCTGCTGAATACATGTTGAGAAGTAAAAATTGTGTCATATGATAGACTGCTCCAGGATTCAAGTTGGAACTATCTGTTATTTATTTCTCTTTGACTGTGTATTCATTTGAACTGAGGGATATTTACACCTTCCTAATGTATCAGCTCCAGTGTGGTGCATGGTTTTGGTACTGAGGCGGCTTTCTTGAGGTTCTGAGAGTAGTTTGTCCAGCTAGACTTTGTTTCAGTATATGAAACATAATTCTAGAGATGAGATCCAGTGCTATTTTTGGGTCTGTTTCACCATTTATACAAGGGACTAAGCTGCATAACAAGTCTGTACATACCTATATGAAGTAATATACTAATACATAAGCTAAAATGCTTGGGTTTTGAACTCCCTTGTTGTCTTACCCTCAAATGGACTACACATGCTCAGACTGTAGACAGTGCCATGATGTAGGGAGGTAATCCTTTCAAGAAAGTTGTGTGGCTTTTAATTTTCACTCTAAAGTCTTACATTTGCATAGGAATCATTGGCACTTCTGTTTCTGATGTTGATTGCAGATTTGCTCTGGGCAGATTTCTTGCTGGGTATGTATTGATGTGAAAGGATAATTTTATCATATGTGCTTGAACAGCAGGTTTTGGCAGCCTCAAAGGATTTCCTAAAGATAAGATATATAGAATAAAATACAAACAAATTAAGTAAAAAAAAATTCTAAATGATGAATTGCACACATACAGCTTGATAGCACTTGGTTGCAAGTTAATTTTACGGTGAGTAGAATTTTCCATTGAATTGTAAAGCACAGTCCATCATTATTTGTGTTCCATCTGTATTGCAGTAAGACAGAAAATGTTCTAGGATGCACAGTAAGGAACTTGCTCATAATAGCAGCACTTTTGCTGCTATAACTTTCACAGTGTTCTATGCCATTGATTCTCCAGTGCAGCTGCTGTACTTCAAGGCAATTACTGCTATTGCGTAAAGCTGTCCAAAAATACTGTGACAAAACTTGTTTGCATTTCAGTCTAGTCTGTGCTACTGTTAGGAATCCATTTTGTTTCTGTCTCACAGTGTAATTTAATGTTAACAATTAAAAGTAGGATTGTTACTTCTAGAGAAACAGTTGGTAGCAAACAGAGCTGCATCCTAACAATCCAGGCCTGCTTTTCAATCTCTGAATGGGAACATCCTCATAAAGTGAATTTGTTTTGATTACTAAATGTGTCAGCTAAAGAAGTTACATTTTTACTCTTCATTAAATTAGGAGTGAAGAACTACTTTAAGAATTGTTTACAAATGTCCTTAGAGTAAATATTTTAATTTCACCAATGAGTGAAATTCTAATATACAACATGCACTGCAAAGCATAAAACATTCTTCCTGCTTATAATACTGGTGTGATTTTTTCCATGTTGAATCTTCAACAGTGGGGTTTTCTGTTGTACTACATAGTTACTACTACAGCTTACCTTTCACAAACTCTGGTTACAACTTCATGTGGCTGTTTGATTTTTTGAGTCTGAGTGGACATTCTCTTCTGTGAATAAGCTGGAGCGTTGAGGCCATGTTTAAAACAAAAAAACAGGTAATTTTCTGTTTATTTTTTCTCTTTAGCATAAATAAAAGATCAAGTAATTATCACTGCTGTATAAAACTTGAATATGTTTAAAGTTTTTTGTAAATGAGGACAGATTAACCTTTTTGTGTTTCCTCTTGAATTTAGTTGGCAAATGTTATGCAGATTTATATTCTATTTCAGACAGTGAAACACTGCAGGGGGAAGTGTAGAATAATCAGACTTTCATAATCCTAATAATTACACGAATACTACTTTGATTTAGTTTCACAGGATTGCTAGACAAGTAGCTAATTTATACATGCTTCTTGATGAAATTTTGTATTTTTCTTTAAGCAGTTTTTTCTTATACTAGAGAAAGTCTAAGTGAATTTAAACGGTAGACATTCAGATGTTCAACTTTTTATTTAAAATTAGGTTTTCCTTGACTTTGCTGCATGTCACACAATATGAGTGTAGAGCTGGAATTTTCTTTAGTACTTGTTTATACTATGTTAGGTAATGGCTGGCACTATAAAAGTTGGCACAGTAGCGCCTAATTTTCATATTCTTTCATGTGGCTCTGCAAAATGAGATATTCCTGCCATAAATGAAATATGAAAGGGATTCCTCTCATAAAGAACCAGGGAAGGTTAAAGCTGTTGTGCATGGAGATTGAACTTGATGAGGTGTGTAAAAGTTGGATTTACACTGCTAATGACTGCATATGCTAAATTAAATTTGGCCTGGTACATGCAGTGTGGTTTTCTGTCCCTCAAAACCTAGCCTGTGTTTGTTAATTGTTTCAGTAGTGTATCCTACTTACAGGATGAACCAGAACTTTTATTTCTACCTAGGCTGCAAGACTGAACAGACTCTTTGTAATTCCTGAGTTTTACTTGATCTCTGCTTCCCTTGGAGCAACTGCATCTAAATCCTGCAAACAGAGACATGTTGTTTAGAAAAACAATCTATGAAGAAATGTTTCTTCATAGATGTTAATATTTTTGCAATCCCTCTACCTTTTCTCTCTCCACATAATCTCATATTTAACGATTTGTAATTTAGAGTGTCACAGTTGACAAGGTCGTTGCTTTGTGAATCATAAGAACTGTAGGCCAAGAAGTCTTCTGGATCACTGCCTAAAATTCAGAAAATAAGTTAAAAGGGTCTGAAATATTAGAAACTTTGGCTAGTGCACTCAGGTAATTATTTGGCTTTCAGCACCACAGTAGACATAAAAGGAATGTATTTCTTCACAGGATTCCATAGCAGGTTTAAGCACAGTTCTGACCTTTGTATGCCATCAGGACTTACTCAGGTTGGTATCTGATAAATCAGTTGGTTTTCTCTGCATGAAGAGTGAAGATGTTCCAGTTTTTCTTTCCGGGATGTTTGTGTTTCTTTGAACATGAAAACAGAATGGTATTTTAATTGTATCTTAATATTTCTATGAGACTTATGAGCATATTAATGATTAATCACTTCTTAGTTGAGAAGTAATCAAATTTATTCACAGAAAGTACTCTACCTGTATTGGTTATCTGAAAAGATGGTAAGCAGCAGTTTAAATTAATAATTAACCAATTGCAAAATAAGGAGCCCTTTAGTTAAAGGACACATTCTGACAAAAACACCCTGACCTACCACAGCTGTTAAATGTCTTCAGAGGTCTTGATAATCCTGTATTTCAATAGTAAAGTAGTATGAAATCTTAGATACATACATCTGTTACCAATGAGAGTGTTTCGATACAACATACATTAAATATGATTTGGTTTCTAACACTGAGCTGAAACTAAGGCTTTAATTTAATGCCTTTAGATAATCAGAGGAATATTTGAGATATATCTCCTTAGAGAACAAGAACAAAGTTCCTTGTTTGAGTTATTTGATGTGTATTTTTAACTTAGGGTGTACTGGTTTCTCAAGTTTATTTGGAAAATTTTCTGCCCTTTCATGAACCTACTGATCAGAAGATTGAACTAATATTCTTTCAATGACAGAGAAACAAGTGGAAGCTAGGTGAGTTTTACTAGACAACTATTAACATCTACCCTGTAAAATAATCTGAAAGAATAATGTTAGTGTGACCGTGTTCTGTGCTGCATGCATTCATTTCCCAGAAGCTCTGCTTCTCTACTGGAACTTAGTTTAGCTCTCTTTTTTTAAACCTTAGACTGGTTAAGGGGAGATCTTTTTTTTTTTCTTTCTAATCTCATTGAGAAGCTTAATACCTACAAAATACTTCCCAAGAGGGTGGAGATGGTATCTACAGTTTTCACAAGGTTTTGATGGCTAATTATGTAAGTGTCTGCATCCCTCCCTTTTCTTGTTTAATTAAAAATACCACACAAATATTGGTAAATAATCTTTTACTGGCACTGTACTTTGACTAGTCATTCACATCCTGAATTTGTGTGGCTGTCATGAATTTTATACAGAAATATGATTTAACTCCTAGGTGAAAATAATGGTAGTGTTTTGGCTTCAGGAAATACTTTCAGACTGAGAAAGGTAGGAAGACCAGGCTGGGAGAAATTCTTGGATATATAATTATAGAATTCTGTAGAAGTTTTATTCTGGAAATATTCCTGTTACTTTTCAGAGATTTCAGTCATCCCAATTTTCTTATTCAGCAAGTAATTTAACATACATTTTTATGAAAACTTCAACAGCTCTAAGTTTTCACTTACATGTGAAGACAAAGATGGCACTTTTTGCCATCTAAAGAAAGTTGATTTGTTGGTAGGATTATATCGGTTTTCTGACTTCTTTCTCCCTCATGGTTCTTGTGAAGAAATGGAGTTTCAGTACCTCGTCCTTGTGGAGGATCAGCAATGCTCGAAACTGCGGAGCTCTGTACAAAGTAACAATAGCATAGACACAGGTGGATGCGGGCCCTGCCTCGGGCAAGCAGATGACTCCTACCAAACTGCACCTCCTGAGCTTCTCTTAACATTTCTGTCTGAAGCCCAAATTACCTAAAATATTGATTATGAACATATTTGTTGAAACTTGCCTGTAGACTCGTAGAAGGAAGTAAGAAATTTTTTTCTGGGGGGGGAGGGTGTATGTGTATTTATGATCTGGGACAAAATATTACCATTCTTAGCAGTAGACTCAATTTTCTATAGCACAATACTGTTTGGCCATCTGGTAATTCTGCAGCTTAAGAATGTTGGACAATGTAATCTTTCCTCCTACTAAATGACAGTGATAAATTCCCCAAAACAAAACAGCTTTGTAGAAGTTAAATTAGCTACTCCTATTTTCTTACTGTGAAATAAATGCTTTTGAAACTGGAACTAAGGACATTCAGTATAGTTGTGTTTTTATACTTTGGTTTCTCTTACAGTTAATGACATATTATGAAGTTAGTATTTCACTAAAAAATCTTTTGAAGTAAGATGCTATCTAAAAGCTACATACTCTTATGAAAGGAGAACATACAATCACACAACTGCACTAAGGTTCCTGAGACTTGCATCAGTAAAACAGAATAACTGCAGTCTTTAGCAAAACTCAGTTACCTCACAAAAAGACTGGGCAGATTCATAGGAAGTCAGCAAAGATGACAGGCTGCCTTTGCTGTCATCCATTTGTTCTTGAATGTCTTCAAGCAGCGTGCCAAGTCTGAATATTACTCCTTCCACCCTTCTAAATCCAATCACAATCCACAGTTAGTTAAAACTGTATAAACTGATCTTTTATTTCTTACTGTGATAACCATAGTGGACATTGCAGTACATTTCCCATAGGGAAAAAAAAATACAGAGCTGACAGTCCCTTGTAAGTATTTGAATTAATTCAATAGACATCCCAATTACAAGTAGGATATGTAAAGCCCAAGACTGAATTTTTGCTAAATAACTTTCAGTTTACCACACTAAGATAGTATTTTTGCTTCAGGAAAACTCTAATGAATAATTGAAGAAGTTTTAAGACACTCAGGGAAAATATACTGATGTACTACTTAGCACTTATCTTCTAACCTCTCAGGATCAAACTCTCCAAGGTTGATAGGCTTGTCCTTGTAGTTGTGCAGTTGTAAGTTGTGGTGCTTTTCTCTAGCTGTTAAGTAATTCCTTTCCAAGACATCAAGGTATCTTTTCAGTTGATTTAATGCCTTCATCAATAAGAAATAATTCAATACAAAATGTCATGATAATTTAACTTAAGTAGCTATCACTATGTCTTGCTATGTAAGCCAGATGCTATTTGCTGTTGGTAACAATTTTGGTAGTTCTCTTAATTGAAACAGGACTGTATATTATATATTCACCTAGTACTCTGTGCTGCTCTATTATGTCCAAGTGCAAGAATAAAAAATTATTTCTGAACTATGCCCTGTATGTCAAAATTCCTAATTTACATGGCAACTTCAGGCCTTTTATTAATAGTTATAAGTTGGAATCCTTCAAAGATTTAAAAATTCATCCACCTACTGAAGACCTTCATTTTTGCTTTTTAAACTCATACCTTCAGTCTGAATTGAGAAGAAAAGTAAGCATCCACTTGAGGTAAACATCAAACATCTTGCAAGAAAACTGTAAGTCTACAGCCATTTAAAGTGCATTTCAGATAGCTCAAAAGACATAAATTAATTTACCAGATATTTGTCTTGTAAAAAGAATGTTTCTTGGGTCATATACTTAGAGAAGTCTTCCACCTGAAAGACAAAATATTGGACTTGGATTATATTTATACAAATATGCCAAGTGAATATGGAATTTGAGCATTGGTGCAAAGTATATATCAAAACAGAGCTCTTACTCTCTTAGTCAGTTGGTCTGTCTGATCCTTTAATATTTGAGACATCTTTTCCCCTAGTGTTAGTTCTGGCAGTGAATCAGAGGAATTTAGACACTGTGTTTCTACTGTACCAGCCGCTGGTATTGCTGATACTGCCGTTCCAGGGTGCAGTCCTATGGAACACAAGGTAAGATTGATCAATTGCAATTTCTGCCCAAAAGGGTAATCAAACTACATTAAATAGTCATTTGCATAGTTGCTGTAGTTTTATTTACTTGTTTTAAGCAAACCATGTGTAGGTTGTACAGGGGTAGGCGCACGTAATGTGATGACATCAGCTGGTGTCCCAGTGTCTCCTGAGGAAATGGCAAAGTCTGACTGAGGAAGTATCTGTTAAAATGAGAACCTTCATTATAGATACAATGTACAGAGCACTTAGGGACCTAGACAAAACATTTTAACTCCAAATAGAAAATATTAATGAAATGTTTATTATAACAGTACCATTTCATTTTCTAAGTTGATAGCTAGATGTATAAAGTGCCTCATTGTATAAATACTTAGAGTATTTCCACTCTGTGTTGTGAAAATATAGAGGACTTGTATGAATGGGAAATACAATATGAAGGTGACAAAAATAGTTTTAGGGGATAGTCATAGTCCTAGAGATAAAGAAGAATGACTTCTAAAAAAAAAAAGTATTTTGGGAGATTTACCTTAGGATTAAATCTCAGATGGTCAATATGGTTCTGGGTGTCAGCATCCTGTGTCAGCATCTCATTTGCAGCCAGGAAATAATAGGGAAAACTATTAAAACTTGTTGCATCTCAAGCAATTTACTAAGATGTAAATCTAGGAATGGAATTAAGAGGGTGTAAGGCTCTGTGAGTGAGCTCCATGTCAGGGCACGAAATTGAGCAGTGGTTATCTAATTACTAACAAGCTTTAAAATAAATTCACTACAGTGAGAGAAATATTGTTTTCAGAAAATCATTTAAAAATAATTGACTTGTCAATAAATACCAGTCTCAGTAGTTGAAGAGTGTTAGACATGTAAAAAGGCTAAGATATCTTAACACAGGCACAGTATAAAAATACAATGTTGTCCTTAAAAGTATATTTGAAGTATTTTTTTAAAATTAAAACATTTAAATATAACACTAGAAATAATAATTCATAGTGAATTTCCTAATGGTTTGACAGGATGCTTTATAATCACAAACAATACTCCACTGTGAAATACTGGAGTATTAAATAATACACAGCCTTTGAATAATTGGTAAAGTCAGTCCCACAAAACTTTATTTGTGAAAGCAGTTTTTGAGTCAAGTGATATACTCACTGATACCTACAGAGTGCCTACATGAACCAGTCAAGTTAGATTTTATGGGACACAGAATATCTTACAATAAACCACTCTTATGCAGTATGAAGAATTTCTCCAAGCATCTTAATTACCTGTAGCTGTGGCAGCAGTTCTGAAATACTCATTTCTTCTTGATTCTCAACTTCAGCAGAATTGAAGTAATTCTTATTTTCCAGAATGTTGTTCACAGTTACTGATTTACTTAGCAAAATAGGGAAGGGTTTTGCTCTCCCAGTTGAAGGAATTGAGTTAATATTGTCAGTTCTTTTTGGTACTTTAACTTCTGAAGCAACTTCAGAGAAGTCAGGAAGACAATAATGAGCTTGCTCTTGGCCATATTTGAGCTCACAAGGTGAAACTGTTTTCTTAAACAGGGCTCTTTCATCTTTCATGTTTTGAAAGGTGTGTGTATCTTCAGTATCATTAATCAATTGTGAATATTCTTGTCTGCACCTACACTTACCAGAAGAAAAAATAGTTTTCTTTGAAACAAATCTATTTTCATTTTTGTCCCCAGCCTTTACTTCCTTGTGCTTTTCTAAGGGATACTCCTCAGAGCTCGTGTCCCATTGTTCATGCACTAAAGTGCCTTTGTTGTGTTCTGAAGGCT
This sequence comes from Pardalotus punctatus, assembly GCA_013400915.1. Taxonomy (NCBI): domain Eukaryota; kingdom Metazoa; phylum Chordata; class Aves; order Passeriformes; family Pardalotidae; genus Pardalotus; species Pardalotus punctatus. The sequence goes on along the minus strand of VZTX01029672.1, from coordinate 180,751 downwards.
CAGGTTTGCTCCCAGTGTCATCGACACTTTCAGTAAAGGACGTCTCTGGTATCGTCTCGCATTCAATCAAGTGGCATGTGCTTAGTAACTCTCCCCTAGAAAAATGACGCAGGAGGACATTGGACATCTTGGAGGTAGTTACATGTTCTTTGCTAGAACTACCAGCAGGTAATTCCTTCTTGAAGGAAGCTTCACTTCCAGGCATTTCAGCTGAAACACCAATTGTTCCTCTGGTGCCTCTATGGTGACTGGAGAATTCTTCAGGCTGTGGATGAGTTTTGTAACTGGCTGCTGCTTTTATGTTTTTGTTTTCTTCAGAGCAGGCTAAGTTTAAAATACCAGAAATATCTTTTGTACAAGTACAGTCATTCAAATTATGTGAATTTTTGTTGTATTTACAGGTTATTCCTAGATCTCCATCATAAACTAAGTCATCTTGTTCCTCTTCAGTTGCATCTGTGCTACAGACTAATGCATCTGACAATGAATTATTCATCTGGGCTTTCATCCAGTCTGACAGTTTACACTTTTTTGTAGTCTCCATATCCAGTTTATGTAGAATATAAATGCCATTCTTTTGCCAGTTGTGGATAGAGCTTTTATTATTGCCTGGATCAAAATCTGGAATGTATAAGTAATAATTATTTTATACTTAAGTACATATAAGAATAATACCTAGTTACCTACATACTTAATATTTAACTACCTACCTACTCTAGCTTTTTTAGAACAATTGTACTGACATGGATGCTTCCCCCTTTGCACTAGTGTAAGTCGGTATTAACTGCTGGAGGAACTAGGAAGACACAACTGACAAAAGCATCGGGAACAGGAGCTGCTACCAGGCACCTGTCCCCTGCTTCTTAATCCTGCTGTAGTGGTAAAACCAAAAAAACTTGGTAATAGGGCCACAAGTGGTACTAGAGTTCAACGTCAGGCTAGAAAACCCCAAATAAAACCCCCAACGCCCTTTCCCCCCCGTTTCCTTCACCACTCTAAAGCATTTCTTTAGTTTATGCTCTAGAGAAAGAGCACAAATTTTTTTTCTCGTTCCCGTCCATCAGATAAAATGCAATTAATTAGTAGCTCAGAATCATAAAATGCATTGTTTCACCTTCTCTGCTGTCGCTCGAGGCGGCAGAAGCGAACGTGTAGCCTCCCTTTCCTACGGGCACCACTGCAGCAGCGCGGCCGCGCCATTCCCGGCCGTGGGGGCAGCGTGCTTGTGCTGCAGGGGCGGGGCCGCTGCTGCCCCGCTGCCCCGGCCCTCCCGCGGGGAGCGGGCGAGGATGAGCGGGAGCGCGAAGCCGGGCGGGGCCGCCGTGCCCGCTCTGCCCGCGCCTCCCCC
>VZTX01029672.1:112753-179228 GCA_013400915.1 Pardalotus punctatus | reverse complement strand
GGCGGGGAGCGCTGGGTGCCGCAACGGGGGTTACCGGCGCGTCCCCGGCAGCCGCTGCGGCCCCGAGCGGCCCGGTGTGTTGGCGAATGAAGTGGCGGTGCGGCCCGCGCCGGGCAGCGCTGTGCGAGCCCCGTGCTGTGCGCTGGCGGCCGCTGAGCGCCCTGGGCGAACAAAGGCAGGAGGTGCCCGTGGCCGGCGCGGGGGCCGTGTGTGCCCCAGATCGCCCTGGTGTCTGAAGGCAGCCGGGACCAGCAGGGCTGGCTGTGCGTCGGGCGGCTTGGGGCACTGGTGTTGTGCTTCACGAGATGGATGAACAGAAAATAAAAGCGTAAGGGGGAATGAAACAGGCTGGTAATAGAACGGGAGCCAAAGGGTCTGCAGATATAACGCGAGGAGTGACGTATACAGGGAACAAGCTCTAAACTTGTTCAGGAGTTTGAGTTAGGCATTGTGTTATGGCATATCTAAACTCAAATTGTACCAGACCTAGTCTTACTTATCCACTAGACTGTAGCTTTTGCGAGTGTAGTTGCTGCCCTTCTATTGCTTCTTCACTTGTTCAGTGGAGGAGCATAGTGAATCAGGAATAGTTCTTTATTAACCCTTTATTCCCCTGCTTGCCAAGACACAAATTTTCCCTCACCTTGAAGTTATGGCCTTTCTTCTGCTTTAGAAGCTCTTTCAGCCTAACGTGCTGTTCCTGTTACATTCTTGCCAGTGACTGCAGGGCTCACGTATCCTGGGTTGCCATGGAGAGCTGTGCAGCCATCTCAGAATTTGAAAGAACATGCTGAGTCTTGCATCTCAAAAAGATCAGTGAAGAGATTCTAGTCCCTGCTTAAATTTTGTCTGGAAACTTTATACTTCTTGTTTAAGTGATAATTTTATCAGACCTGAAAATGCTAGCGGAAAAGTCCTTGTAATACAATCCTTCTAAATTCATTGCATATATATTTTTACAGTGTGTTAAAACTAATTTGTAGGCCTGTACAAGTGTTCTTTCTTACTATTTTGATTAATGGTTAGCAAGTCTTCTGGACTGTGGTTATGCATCCCTCTTCAGTGGGAAGGACTTTGTACTTCCAGTTACTTCCGTATAAAGCTGGGACAAAACTTACCTGAAACCTAAGACAGCTTCATTGGACTAAAAGAAACCTGTGTCAGTGTTCTCAGTTGCATTGTTTATCATGCTGTTGTTTAAATGCTCTTGTAACTCTTTCAAGCGTCTTAAAACTGCTTAGGATTGTACATTCCTGCTACTCTTGCTGAAGAATCACTTCACAAATTGATGGTTTGAAGGTCAGAATAAGTTTTGAAAAGCTTTTTCCTAAGAATAAGTGCTATTTGTCCATAGTTTTAGCTACTGAACATAAGGGGAGTTTTTATTTTTTTAGTGTTTATAATTTTTTAGTTTCTCCTCGTCTTCCACTTTTTAAATTTAATAGCCAAGGTATTTGTGCTTTTTCTTCTCCAGGTTTGTTGCAGCCTTCGTGTGTTCTGTTTCACTTTCCACAACTTAGTCCTGCCCAGGTCTGTAACTATGGTCCTGAGTTTTAGTAGCTTTTAAGGTTAACACCTTAATGAAATTTGTTTTGTTTGAGGAGTGAGTGATCATCTTGAGACTTTGTGAGGCATCAGCGTGTTATTGTTATCACTGTTCCTGCAAATAAAAGAGGGATACCAGGTGCCAGAAAAAACTTTTCTTTAGCCATTTCATAGCAAGTTAGCTATACAAGTGATAGTGTCCAAAACAAACAAAAAAAAAGGTATGGTTTTGTGGAAGACCCCACAATATTAGGAATGCAAAATACAGGCAAAGCAGAAGTGGAGACTAGTAAGAGATGGTCTGAAACATATATAGTGTTGAACAGATGATTAAGGTCAAGTTAAATGTCAAGTTGCCTCTTGGGACTCAAATTTGGCAGTGATGAGGAGTATGGTTCTTGTTCATATAATAAAACTTTTGTGTATTGTAAACCTTTTACTAATAGGAAGGAAAGCTTTCATTCAGCTGGGTTACAGGTAATAAAAACCACATGTGATTTATAAAGAAGGCTCTCTAAATCGATCTGTTTTTTTTCTTTTAATTTTTTTGTTTCCATTTCTGTTTGCTACACCTTTTTGTCCTCCCATTGCCGTGTTAGTATATAGAATTTTGTTCCTTGCATGCAGCACTTTGGAGCCTGGACCCTTATCTGGTGGTCATTGGTTTGTTAGAGAACAGGAGGTGCTGTTGTGACCAATGGTATCAGTGTGCATGTACATAGCAGATAAATCGGTGGGCAGTGGGGACAAAATGGGCTGCAGTCCAGTAGTCATCACACTGATGGAAGAAACTGCATTGAGTAGATTCTGAATAGATTTGCAGCTGCATCCCAAGTGTTGGAATGAATATGCAAAGCAGTTTACAACTTGGCACCTCAACAAATACTGTTTTCCTTGAATCTCCATAGGTGATGTACTATAAATGCACTGTACCTGCATCTGTAAGAAGCAAACAGTATGAAAAATAACACGTGGTCTTCTCACTGTAGTGAGTGTTCATCCAGCACCACAGCTTTTACAGGTTGTAGCTGTGTGTTGTTCAGCTGTAGCCTCATTAGAGGGGATTTTAATGCTTGCTGTTGGTACTTGGGAACTGAGGGACACAGGTGAGGCACCAAGCAGTCAGTATTGCTGGCATTAACCTGTCATGGATCATTGCAGTTGTGTCATAGAGGTTCTGTGGGAGCTACATCTGCTCCCTGCAAGATAAAACCTTGCTGGAGTGGTAAGGAGTTCTTTATGCTGAATGTCTGCTTTGTCTCTGAATGAGTGCCACTGTGCCAAGTAGGAATTTTGAAATTTGAAGCAGCTGTATTGCTTCACTTCAATTGCTACTGTCTTACTGCCACTGATTCCAAGGATTTTTTTATTTTTTTTTTAAGATTTAATTTATAGAATCTTAAGGTAACTTTCTCCATTTCTTTGTAAGATACCTGTACAATCTGTGTGTCTTCTTTCTTTTATATACCAGGATTTCTTTTTAAGAGATTTTGTTGGCCAAGAAGGAGCTAAGCAAGGTAGAACGTTTTATTGGAGAGATTTGTGATCAACTTACTCTGTCAGTTTAAGTGCAAATAGCCAACCTCTTGTGCTGAACCCTTCCTATGTGGAGTTCTTTCACACTGGATAACATGCTCCAGTTCCCAAACTGAAGGTAGTCGAGTCTCTCGTTGCCTGGGAGACGCCTCGTATATGTTAATTTGCATGAGGAGATTGTCCCAAAGGAGCAGGGATCAAATTTACCTTCAGAATCTGGTAACAAAGCTCTTACTGATTTTGTGGGAATATGATTTCAACTTATGTGATAGATAAAAGGATCACAAGTTACTACTTTATTGTGAACTGTCATTGCAGTCTATTTGTGCACTTAAAGTGCTTGAATGCAAATCTCATCTCCAGTTGTGGGAGATGTTGGAAAGAAGGCAGCACAGTATTTGTTTTCAGTCTGTGAATGACAATTTGTAGAAGAACTTCTGACAAAAAAAACAAAAGGGATATGGAATCCTAATACTTTGCTGTATCAAATATGTGGAAAAATTCTGAGCTTTTTTGACTATAATATTCTATCTTCTTGTATCTGAAATCTTAATCTCGCTGCATATAGAATTAGTTTTCAGTTGCCTCATTAGTTTTATGATGGGGATATTAGTTATATTTTGCTGGCACTTCGTGTTCTCCGCCTGTCTTATTTTATTGTAGTATGGGATTCCCCTGGTTCAGAATTTAAATAAATGGCTTCCATTAATTATCTGCAGAAGTGTCTGTGTAATAAAAATACTTGTGGTCACTTGTGCTAACTACGTTGGGGTCTTTAACCTGCACACTGAACAGTAATTATGTGCATTAAGCAGCAAGCTGTTTTCCTGTTAAATACTGATTCTCTTAGAAAAAGAAAGGAAAAAGGAACAAGCAGGGTAGACAGAGTTTGAAAGGCTCGGCATGTTGCAGATCTTTAGCATTACTTAAAGCCTCAAACGCAGTATTCAACTAGGCACTCCACAAACAGAAGAAAAATCCTCCTCCTAATCCACAGAATATGTGGAAGGTGCCTACAGGAAATGCCAGCGGGCAGGTGGAAGCGCTCCTGGACTTGAGTTTGCCTTTAACACAGGGCTGTGTGGGCCGGGCCGTCCTGTCAGCTATGCCAGAGGTGGGAGTGCAGGAGGAGCCAAGAGGAGTTAACCTGGGAAATGAAGGAAACGAACCTTCTCTTACCTGTGTTTAGAACCTGCCGTGAGCAGGGTCCATTGGGTTTAGGGAACCAGTGAAATAAAGAAAACACCAAGCAAAAAAACTTTGTAGAAGTAGAACGATAAATTAAATATCTCTGCTGTTACCATGTCTGTCATGATGCAGGATCATATTAGCAATTAGGTAATAGATGCTGGACTCTGGAGCTGTGTTCTTCTAGTGTCAAGTCCATGATTTCATTTCCAGCTGTGCATGTGTTGAGAGCCTCACTTCATTGTGGGCAAAATTTGTCTCAGAAATGCTTGCTGCCTGTCATTGTTGTGGGGTTGTTGGTTTTTGTTTTTTAATTACTCATCTCAAGATTTAAAATTATCTCATTGCTAGGACATTTTTAAAGTTTAAAAAAAAAGTACAAATAGAGTTTCATAAACTATTGTATGATTTATAACTATGTATTCAATCTTGTAAAGTAGCTTTGGGGTTTTATGCAATGTTTTTCTTACCTTATTTCATATAGTTATTATTTTCAATAAAATTAGTTTTATTTTTAATAAAATTATTTTGCAGTTCTACTTGGGACTCTTTGGGACTATTTGGGGGATACCTGCTCTACTTTGTCACTAGGGGGTTTCTGTCCTGCAATCATATTGATGACTAAATTAGAGTGAATTGATGAGTAAATCAAAATAATTGAACAAAAAACCTTTCCTTTGCTTTGGGTTTATGTACAGTGCTAGAAAGAAATTAGGGAGAGGAGGGAAGAAAAAAATCAGATTACTCGGGAGTTTGTGACAGATAATGGTAGTATTTGTGTAATTATTCATTTAACAATTGTTTTAGATTTTGAGGAGAGTTGTCAGGAGTATCCTAACTTCTATTATTGGTGTTTTTCTATTCTTTTATCACCTTTTTTTCTGACTGTCTGGAAAGACTTAGGGTTATACAGAAGTCATTAAGTCTTGGGCATTAACTGGCTAAAAAGGGAGGTGGAATAATTTCAGAGATAGCAGAGTCAAGTTTCCCTCCCTCACTATAGTAATTCTTTTCTTTTGATTCACAATAGGTAGTTAGCTCTGCATCTGTCAGTTCTGGTAATAAAATACCTGTCTAGGCTTTTGCTGCCAGTTACAATTTGGTGATTCTCTTTCTAGCACGGAAATGATGGTTTCCTTTATAAAAGATAGCTCTGTGCATTTCATGTGGGCAAAGGAGAGGAAAGTTCATAGTCCATTTTGTATTAGAATGCTGTAGGTGAAATTGCAGGCTTGTGGAGCAGTGGCTTGATAGGATTAGTTTGCTGAAAGAACATCACCTGTGGGTCACCAGTGCATAGGAATAGCAGTACAGCCCTTCCAGCCACTTCAGGGCTGTCTGTGATATTCAGCAGTGCGTCTTAGATTCATATGGGCCCATATTTATAAGTCAGCACGGTAAATATAGTTGAGGTGGAGGAGGAAGCATCTGAACCAAGAACATCAGATAGCGGTTTGATGTATTTGCAGCTTGTCTGATGAGCCTGATAGCATAGGATGTTTAGGTGGGGTCTTTGCCGTGCTCTGTGGTGATACGGGCTCTGCAGCATGAGCTCCATCACTCACACCTGGGAGGAGCAGCTGAGGGAGCGGTTTATGAACTTCAGCTTTCCTCTTCTGTCCATTAATGTGTGTTGTGAGCTGCACTTGCATTGTGCGCTGTAAAGTGGCTTGCATGCTGCTAAGCCAGTCCTTTAAAAGAATCCCTGTGGTTTATTCTGGGGTTTTCTGCTCTGCATAGAAATCCATCCAGAGACAAGGGCAGTATTTCAGAGCAGGTATTGCTCCACGTCATCATGATCCTGAATAAAACCTCAAAGTCACCTCATCAGAGAAGGTGGTTTCCGTGTGCTCTCAGCTAATCAGCTGTTGAACAGCTGTCAAAAGTGGTGCAGAGAGGAGTTCAAAATTAAATTGCCAAGAATAACCACACTGGTCTTAGTACAGTGTTTCTTCTGTTTGCATGATCCACTCTCATGACTAGTCATTTGTACTGTGCTCAAGGTTTGGAAAAGTTAGCTTTTCCCAACATGGCATGCATTTACTTAAAGGTTCATTCACAGGGGAATATGTATTACTGCGGAAATGCTGATGGTGCTGTTTACTAATGTAAATACAATATTAAACTTGATGTGAAATTTTAAGGGTTTTTATGGTGGCTTATTTTAGGCTTATTCATTAATTCAGGTAAATTTAAAAAATATCCTTGAACAGTACTGAAGACTAAAATAGACAATGTTCTATTTCTGAGTGTTTCTTGTGCTACTGGTATTTATATGCTCTTTCATATTTTGAAGGTCTGAAGCCAAGCTGATCTCTGCATTTCAGTAATGGAACTGTTGATATATTTTTGTTGTTGTGTAGTCTGTTTCTCCATTCACAGAGTATGCAAAGCTCTGTTTTGTTTTTGTTTTTAGATAATCCAGTTCAAGCTTCTTTTGTTTTTTGGTTTTTTTCTTTTTCTTTTTTTTCCCCTCCTACCAATGCTATAGCATCTTCTGAAAGGAAGCTCAGACTTAGTTCACCATTGGGAAACCTGTCTTAATCTTGAAGCAAGTGTCTGTCACAAGTTTTTCTCAGGAAATGCAATTTGTGCAGTTGATCTGCCTCTATCTGTACTTTCCTCTGGTAGCTTTTGAATCTCTCAGTTGGTGATGACTTCATTTGGCAGATGCTCCTTTCCCACAGATTTGTGAGAAATAGCAGATGGGGAGAGAAGGCATGACTTGATCATCTCCTTTAGGGAAAGGCAGAAGGAACGGAACTGTTGGATGTTCCAGCAGCCCCCAAGTGACCGGTCAGGATCTGTCAGCTGTCCAGCCATGTGACTGCATAAGCAAAGCTATACTTTGGATCATCTGACAAACTCCAGAAAAGAAGGTGTGGGTTGAGGGAAGGAGCAAATGAAGCTGCTTAAAATGTGCCATTTTGAGGTAATGGAGAAAAAACCCATCATCTCCAACTGTATTGTGGTTATTAGTTCTGTGTACTGCAAATAAATCACAGTATTGGCTTTCTGTTGCTTGCTGACGAATTTTCACCTGTGCAGAAATATGGGTTTCTGTCAAAAATTAAAAATGAAGGGGACTATTGTAGACATTTAGTGTAACTAAGAACAGCAAAGTGATTAAACTCATTTTCTACCATTGAGATAAACTTTATAGTATGTAATCAAATCATTGCTGAAATGGAAAATGCCTTAAAAGGTGAAAATCCTGTCTGGAAGTTGTGATAACTAGGGCTATTAGCTGGTATACAGGCTTTTGGGAAAACAATAGCAGCTATTGTTTTATTGCTGTCAGGAACTTGAGACAAACTGATTAGAATTAAAAATGGGGGAGCCTTGGTTTCTTCTATAATTTTTCTTGAGAGAGAGTGAGCCTCATTCCAGTCTTAGCATTTGTGTCGGTGATTCAGTGCAGGGATGTTAGTGGAAGGTTGAGATGTACTTTCGTCCTGCAAACCACATCTGTATTCGTATGGCTTCTATACAAATCTGAGATTTAATAGAAAAAAGAATGAAATGTGACTTTCTGATAGCAGTAAATTCATCTTTTTAAGTAGACCATTGAACTGAGGCAAATTTACCTTTTTATTGATGGTTTAATTGTAGATCCTTTAGCTGTTTATAGCCAGGGTTGGGTAATCCCTAACTATGGCTCACCATTTTCTCCTAATAAAGAGTTGATAAAGTGCATGTTTTATTTATTGTGGGCTATGAAGTGTCTGCCACATTTGATTGCCCGACCTCTGCCTCGCTTCATTTGATTTGTGGGTGGTGATGCTGGTGTTCGTTTCTGTTTCAGTATCAAACCACCGTGCAATTAGTAACACCAGCTTGATTTTCCACTTCTAGAGACCCAGTCTTTTCTCTTTGGGCTTTTTGCTGCTGCTTTGAAATTACAAAGCCCTAGGATTTCCTGCATTTAGTGAAGTTGTGTATTTTAAGGTTGTGTATACAACTTCAGTTTTCTATTTATGTTTTCCTGAAAGGCAGCTCTTTAACATGGATAGAGATTTTGTATTGCTGTGAGGTGTGGAGAGAATAAATTTAAAGCAGCTGGATTTCATTAATACAGATTTTTTTCCCCTAGTAAGCCCCAAGTGATTTTTTCAAGCTATATACATTTTTAACTAAAAATGCAAGTTTAGGAGAAAGCCTGTTTCACTGTTAGTTCTGCTGACAGTGTAGAACTTCTCCTGAGGTCTGTTAATTCCTTAGGCTTTTCAGCTGAAGCCCTGTCTCCCCTGAGCCAATTCCATGCTGATCACCAGCTTGGGCAAGGCCTGGTTACACAGAGATGCTCTCAGTCCTTAAGGTGCAGCAGTTGAAAGGGCAAGGCTTGGTTTGCTGTACTCCAGCCCTCCCAGGGCCAGTTTACACCTGAGAGATGCCGTCCGTGCAAGTGTTTGACTTCCACCCCCTGAATTTTGCATTCCCCACTCTAATTAATATGATTTAGGTTTGGTTACTGATTACATGTTGGCATGGCTGAAGGCGTAATTGACATCCTAATGACTTACGCGTGAAGAAGCGAGGCATGAAGACCAGACCCAGTAATTTTTGTTGGATCTGTGATGATGCTGTGTTGGCCAATGTGGGTGTGTCTGTATCACCCTCCCAGGACTAGGAATGTGCTGTATGGCCAGTACGGAGGGAGGAAAACCAGAGTAGTGGATCCAGCTCTTGGAAGATGGTGGCATCAGTCAGAGAATGAGGTTAAGAGTGAGGACAGAAGTGTAGCTCAGGCATAGTGAAACTATAAACAGCTGATGTGAAATGCACTGCAAAAAATAACTGATAGTTAAATAAGTGCAGATGTTTTGATTACTTTTAACTTTTTTTTAAAGATTAAAGTTGTTTTTTTATTTTTAAAAAGAGCTTTTAAAATTATTCAGTTAATTACAATTACAGCATAAATATACAAACAAATCACCACAGTCATCATTTCATGGTATGTGGAGGTTGCCAAAGTACACAGTTTTTAGTTTGTGGAATGAGTGTATCCCTCGGTGGAAGAGAACATCCATTTCCCTTGCATTTGCTGAGCAGCAGGAGTGCCCATGGATGGCTGCTGTAGACTGGGTGGCTTAGGGCCATCTTCCTGTAAGAGCTCCCTGATCTGAGGCTGGACAAACTTCCGCAGAGTAAATACCTGGAACACAGCCTGCCCAGTGCGTAGGTTGCACTGGTATTGCAAGCTGTGGGTGTCGCACTTCATAATTGCAAAAATACACCCACGCCCACTTGTTGTCAAATAATTCTGTGATGAGCATGGAAGGGTGAAATAGTTGTTTAATTGGAAGAATGTGGATAGTCTGAGGGCTGCTGTCAAGGTAAAGTATGATGGGAAGCATGAATCTTCACAGCTGGTACTTGATAAAACTAATGAGAGGAAAAGGCATGGCCTATATTTACAATTAAATATAGAGGCTTACATTTTCTTCTGGTGACAGCTTTGAATCTGAGCTCTGTTCTTGTTTTTTTGACACCTCTGCAGTCTCTTGATGAAATATGCATTTGTAAATTACACAGCTCTATATTTATTTGCAAAGGAAGGTAATATTAGTACTGAGCAATAAATATGTCATTGTCTCCTAAAAATATGTTTTAAAGTGGGTAAACTTTTGAATACAGAGTTCTTTTCTGTTAATCTTTTCCCAGCCAGCCTAAACATGTCCAATATTTACATGCTAGCTTCTGCAGTCCCTTTGAAGCAGAGTTTGGAGCTCGCATCACAGTGCTACAGAATTTTTGAGTAGGAAGCCAGTGTTAACACCCCTTGCCCTCCAAACTTCCATACCCCACCTTTTCTTTTGGGAGCAGGGAGGAGAAAAGTGAATATAGAGCTTAAACCTTTGCTGGCTGCTGTGCTTACAATATTCCAGGCAGGACAATCTCCAGAATGGATGATCTCCAGATGGGATTGTGCCCACCAGTTCTGACTGCTGTGGGCCTTCAGCTGCTGATCAGGGTTTCAGCAGCGCTGTTTACATGTAAAGCACTTTGTGTTCTGTTGTGTATTATGCCTTTCATTCCATAGCTTTCATTCTTTAAGGTTTTTGTGTGGAACTTCATGAGGCCAAAGAATACTAAAAAGGGTAAATTCTTCAAAGTCTCCAAGAGAAGAGAGAGTGTTGGTTTTTGTTAAACCTCTTTGGCTTTCTCCCTTGCCTACAGGAATTGCCATATCTGTGTAGAAGGCTTTGGCTCTGCCTTTAAGTTCTTGATTGACGTTTCCTGCTTGGTAGGAGCAGTGTTATGCTTTTACATCAGCTACAAATGGTGCTGAGTTATTAACTGACTATGAGACTTCAAGCCAAGCATCTTGTGTTCCCTTTGCAGAAACGCAGCTGAATGGAGCTTAAAGGGCCACAGATGAAAGAACATGAATGTTTCTGAAGGTGTGAGATGTGTCTGGCAGTGACCTCCTCAACACAGTAAAAAGAAGAGGCTTTTCTACAGGAGCTTAGGATATCTTTCCTCCAGCTTCTTAATTTACTAACTGGAATGGTACTCTGACAACAATTCTCCATAATAAAGTACTTACCTTACTACAGAACAGTATTACTTTCTCTACTGATAATGCAACTCAATGGCGGAAAATAATGTTTTGATAAGCATGCGTGAAGATTGTTCCTTTCACGTTCGATACAGGTAAGACTGTTAATTTTGCTATAAATGAGTAAGTGCTGTTAATAATAGAAACCTAAACAAGTTGCAACAAATAGTTTGATATCTCTGCTAATAGTGTTATTGAAACTGACAAACTTTTTTCTTTTCTTGATTTTTGAACGGTGAAAATTCACTTTTGATATGTAGCAGATTATATAGTATGATTACATGGTTGTATAGTATTGGAACTTGCATGGTAGCAGAATAGTATTGTCCTTATTTCTTTGTGTTTGGAGTAGAATGATACAAAGGATAATACCTGCAGGGTAATACCTGCTCCCTCTTTTAGGTGTTGGGCTGCCTGTGCAAGTTGCCGAGTTTTGTCTGCTGAAGTTCTCTGTACTTGTCCCGTTATTGTTTCCATGAACGATGAATTTTTGGGTGCAGTCACCTAGAGCAGTGTTTTCCTTGCTTAAAATAAAGAGGTCTGATTGATAGATGGAAACTGCCTTGGTGCCTTGGACTCAAAAGTACTCTTGCAAGTGAGGAGGATATGGGATTTCGCTTCTGAGAGCTTTTATCATTTTTCTTCTGAATCGCCTTTCCAGACGTGGGATGTGTTAGCGTTGCAGACTCGCTCTAATGGAGCTGAACTACAGGAGCATTGTGTAGTGTGTGGTGTTTGGAAGGGTAAATCTTGCAGCTCATTCAGTAGGAAGGGACACTGGAAGACTGAAATGATTGTTTAAAAAGAAATAACAAACGTGGTTCTTGTGTGCTCCCCCCACCCCTTCCCTGGTCATCCTTTGTTTGGAGGCCTTTTCCTCGCTAGCTAACAGCAGTAAGGCACTACCTGTATTTGTAATACAGCACATACTATGGCTTAAAATTAATCCTTTCAACGTTCTGACAGTATTAGATTGCTGTTGGATTGGTCTTTTCTTCCATTTCATAGAAGATAAGTATTTAATTTCATTTCATTTCGTACAAGTCCAGTGTCCTGGTTAGCAGTGCAAACAGCCAGAGAAGCTTTTTCATGGTCAATAAGGAGAGAAATTAGCAAATAAGCTGTCATTTACTGTTTTCTCTCTTTATTTGGTTAAAATCTTTATCCTGTGGCTTTGACCCTAAGTGTGCAAGCACAGTAGTTCTGTGCCGAGTGTTTCCTTAAGGGATCCACTTCCCAGCATTCCTCTAACACACCTATCCTGCTGGTACTGATGCTCTTGGTCCTCCCCGAACAATTACAGAAGATCCTTGCTCACTCTTTAATAAAAGCAGGAGCTGTTCAGGGTACTATTATAGAAGTAAATGGATGAAAAATGTGTCATGGCCAGTTGTCTGGTTTAAACTAACAAGCTAAAAAAATATTTTAAAGAATTGGCAAGCACAGTCAGGGCACAATGCCTTACTGCTTTATGTTGTATTTCAGTACAGGTTTGAATGAGACAGATTAAAAATATCAACAATAACAATATTAATGACCTTATTAAACATCTGAAAGAACTGTCATTCACATTTAAAAAATATGATGACAAAATACTTTTTAATTTTAAAAAATATTAAACTTTTCTAAGACTTTGAGAAACTGCAGATTAATTCAGTATATTGAATTGGAATTTTATTATGATTTTGATAGCTATAACGTGAAACTATTTTATTTGGTTGGAGTTTAAAATTTAGTGCAGGAAATTAAAGGTCATAAATTACTAGGGAGGGAGTTACCAGTTTTTAAAAAAAAATTACTTGCAGGTATTAGCCCAGGCTTGTTTGGCTCTGGCTGTTCTTCCTTCTGGCATTCCAATTAGAACTGATTTTTGAAGAAGCTGGGGCCCACTCCTAAGGAAAGGTGTTACTATGGGTCTGTTCCTGACTGTGCAAGTGTTTCTTTCTCCCCACCGTAGTTAATCAGTATCACTTTAGTAGCTATAAAAATGCTTATGCTGGTGGAAGGAGACTATTTTTTATTTTTTTGTTGTTTAGTGACTGAAAGTAAAATGCTAATGTGACTTGATTTTTATGAATAAATTATCTATAGAGTGAATATTTGTAGAACTTGCTTCTTTTGGCCTGCTAAATTCATACACCAAAAACTTGTAACTGCTTTTATCTTGGCTGGAGCAAAAGAACCCGGAATTCAGGTGGGTGGTTTCTTTGTGTGGGAGTTGTTTTGGTTCTAACCTCGCTATCAAGCACAGTTTGATGGAACCAGTGCTGCAGTGGATGTGTGGTGGAGCTGTTTGCAGTGGTCAGTCTGGAGGCTTCTGCTCACGTGGAGAAGCCAAGAGGAGTCAGGAGTCAGGAATGGTGTGTGAGCTTTATTACAGGATGCTGTGGCATTGGTAACGCTGTGCATCTGAGCTAAAGAGGTGTGATGGGCATTGTTTTGTCTTGAGGTGTGTTATTTGTAGCCATGTTTCATGGCAAATTGATGACAGCCTTGTTCCCCCTCAAAAGCAAAATGTCCTCTTAGCGGGAATTGAATGGAGTGAAACTCAGTTGTGTTTAGAGATTGTAGTAATCAATGAGCCTTTACTGCTGTCTTCCATTGCCTTAATTCTTACCAGTTTTCTGGTCCTTGTAAGATGAGAGCAGCTGAAGGGAGGCAGACAAAAACAAGGAGGCAATATGCTTAGGGTTTATATTCTTAGAAATATAAAGGCTTAAAATGAATGTGGAAAAGGTCAGAGAAGAACAAGGGAGAAAAAGAGAATTTAAAAAATGGGAGCCAGGCGGGAGGAAGAGCTTAGAGGGTCAGATAAGGATGAGGTAGTTTTACAAATGAGAAATTATTCAGGAGATGCCAGCCTTTCAGAGAACAGGTCCAGGCATCTGCAAACAGCATAACAAAGTGAAGCTCTGTGTGAGCATTTCCAAGTAATATCTGAGAGAATGTTATCCTGTTCAGCAGAAACAGAATTTCATTAGAAGTGCACAGACTAATGGGGCTTGTTCTGGTCTCCTCTGCAGATTCAATGTATCTCTTGTTTGGCCATTGGGTGTTGAGTAAATAATTCAATTCAGCCCTGGGAACAGAGAAAGTAATGTCATACTCTCCTTGTAACTATTTAATGACTTCCTAAAACATTGATAACCTGGCCCTGCCTAGTCTGTCAGCCTGCTATTTAACCATTAGTAGTGACAGGTGGAGAACACCTACGTAAATCTTTAAAAAACCCAACAAAACAAAAAATCCAAAACCCACAAAATAAACAAACAAACCCCACACCAAAAAAACCCACAAAACAAACACACAAAAAAACCCCAAGACAAAACAGAACAAAAAAATCAATCAAAAAAAGTGTTAATCTGTGTAAGAGTCTTTTAAGTAGCAGAGTGGAGGAAAAAACAAATACAAACCAAACCCAAACCTCTTCTGAATCCAGTTTTGGTCCTCGATGGAAAAGCCTAGCAAACTTTAAAATAACTGAGTGATTTCATAGCTCTTACATAACCTAAATAAAATATTAATATTGGTTGCAGGCAGCTGTGGAAATAAATATTTAATTTTCTCTGTTCTATTTTGGTATAGCTTATTTAGATTTTGAAATGGTAGGCCAGAAAGAATGGATCCAGATGGAATTAAAGCTTTAATTTGCTGTACTGATTCTCGCAACCTGTTAACACAACCTCTCTAGAGTTGTGCTCAAATGTAGTGTTAATTTTTGCATTAATTTTTTACTCAATTATTAATTCCCATTTCCTGTAATCCTGGTTGAATTGAAACACACCGTAATAACAGTTGATTTTCATGAGACTAAGTATAAGCTTTTTGCTTCTTAGTTATTTGTGCTCTATATGAAAGAGCCCAGATCTTTCATTTTTACGTTATATTAAATCTAGGGTTGCAAAGTCAAAAGATTATATTTCAAGTTCCATGATGAAATGGTAATGCTGCCTTGGCATTTGGCATTTTTTGGTGTAGTGTGAAATGAGATGAATGCAGTGTCTCAGAGGAGTTACCAGACTGCAGCACTCCCTGACACTGCCCTTGTACCTTTTTTAACTTTGCCTTTTCTTCACTGATTATGTAGCTGATGCATCACAGTTACAGTTTTTTTTTAAAATACGGAATAAATTCGCTTACAGAAGCAGAGTCCGGTGTAGCATTTTGACTATTACGTCACACACACATGTTGGTGAAAGTCCTGCTTTTTTAAGCTATTCAAGCTAAAACTCCAAAGAGTGTGGCTGTGTAATGGTCCAAATCTGCACTGAGAAGCACCACATTTTCTAGCTGTCACTCTAATTGGACATGTCAGTTAACATGAGGTGCCCGGAGAGAACCTCTTTGGATAGGATTAAGATTACCCAATGAAGTGTTTTAAGTCTTAAACCTTCAGTTGCTGATGGTGTAATCATTTCTGCCTTATACTTAACTGTACTTAATCATTTCTGCCTTTTTCTGTCTTACATTCAACACATGCACAATGTAATGAAAGCCAGGTAGTGTGTTGTAGCAAATAGCAATGCTTTAACTTCTCTGGGAAGAGTTTCCAAACCTAAAAATACTGCATGTGTTATGGATATCCAACCTGACAAGTTGGGCTTGGGAAGAACTTCATGCTGGAGTTTTCTTTTGCTGGCAGCATCTGTACCAACTACCAAGCAGACAGTGCTTTTGATTGCAAAAGTTAAACATGTCAGTCATCTCGCTGTGCTTAAGTTGTGGCATGTCGAAGACCAGCAGGTATGGTAGTATTTTGTGTTTTGTGTTGTATTTGTGATCCCAGTTCTTCTGGTTCTCTTGGAAGTCATTGGATTTTTCAAAAATATTTTCTTCCTGTTCAGATTGGAGTAGAATTTTATATAATCAATTTTTTTTTCCAATTTAGGAAAAGAAAGAAATGTAAGTATTGCAGGTATGTTAAAAACATCATCATTGTGTCAAGTCAAAACAGGTGTCATCTGGTGTTTCCATTAAAATAACTTCTGGAAAAGCCAGCATTTGATTGTCCACTGTTTGGCAATATTAGCACATGCTTTTTCAACAATTACAGAATGTCTCTTACTGAGTTTTCGTTTTGAAAAAAATCTTTTTAAAAATAGAACGATGACATTTTTGCAAGCTTTTTAAAATGCATCTATCTTGAAAAAGCTGGAGAACCATATTGCTTCAAGATCAAAACCTGGAGCTGTCATCTTTTTTATCTTGTCTCTCCTGCCTCCCTTGAATCTTAGAACTGGAAAGCAGGAAACGTTTGTGTAAAATTGTTAACGGTTACTAAAATGTGACATTTTGTACTCCTGAATTCCCAGGGGCAAAAATGCACGTGAATGGTTTTTGGCACTGTAGTTCTCTATCAGCTTATTTGTTCATGTTCAAAATGTAATTTTTACAAATTCATTCATGACTGCAGTATTTCGTACCTGTATAATCACACAATTATTTTTTCATAATAATAGAAAGTATTCCAGTGGGTTCTAGAATGATGGCATATCAGTGAAGTAACTTGAATTGACATACATTTTATCATGAATTGAACCCAGATATTTTTTCTTATACTGAAAATTTTCATAGCAGTGCCAGTATAAGAATGAAGTGCCAAGGAGTATTGAATTACATAGGAAGCAACTCGGGGAAAATTAGTCACTGTCTTTGATACACAGAATATTCTAATTTAATTTTTTCCCCTGTGTATAATTTTGTCGGTTACTATGGTATCAGCTTAAAAATTAAAGTGCTTCCATTTGTCAGAATCAGTATTTGTCAGTAATAGCTAGATTTCTAGGTAACCTTTCTGAAATTATCTAGATGGCAGAAACTGTTTTTGAATCCTGTGGGTGCTACATATGGACCAAGTAGTGTTTGATTTCCTCTCTGAGACTGAAGAAAGGAAATAAGAAATTGTATTAGTTTGTTTAAAAGTTACATTTGCTCATCACTGTCAAAGTTGTAATTTCCATTTCAGCCTTAGTTTCTGTAATACTATGAAGCAAAGCTCATTGGTTGTACTGTGCTGCTGAGTCCCTCTTGTAAACACATAGAGGCCCTCTGAGTAAAATACCCTTTTCAGAGCTCAGGTGCTGGACACAGTGTGGCATTTGGGGTGACTGTTGGCCTTTTGCTTCCCTTGTGCAGGATGGAGGCTTCCTGCCTGGAGCTGGCTCTGGAAGGTGAGCGCCTGTGCAAGGCAGGAGATTGCCGGGCTGGAGTGTCTTTTTTTGAAGCAGCTGTTCAGGTTGGGACTGAAGATTTACGAACCCTGAGTGCTATTTACAGCCAGCTGGGCAATGCCTATTTCTACCTGCATGAATATGCAAAGGCCTTGGAATACCATCACCACGATTTAACTCTTGCAAGGTAATCATTTTCCATGTCATCCCATTCTGGTAGATACGAGCAGCTGTCTGTTCATTTTCCTGCCAAACCCTGCTATTAATACTGGCTAATGAGTGAATGTGGTGGTGGCAGAGGGCTGGGGGGCCTGGCAGGTCACTTGGTTGCCCTCTAACCCAGCAGCTAATACTTGGTCTAGCACCATAATCCTAGAACTGACTGAGGCCTCACCAGGTTTCTGGATAATTAAGTGGCTGCCTTAAATCCACCCTTTCTTTACTGTTTCTAAAACTCTGTGTTTCTAGTTCTCCAGATTGTTAAACTGCTCTCTTGTTTACTAGATAAAACTCCTTAATGTTTATCTGTGTAAAACTCATAATGTAATACTGTGAAATCTAAAACCCTGTGCATTTCATATACTATTTATGTATATTTTACTGATTTGTATCGATCCAATAAAAGACACAGGTATCTAATGTACTTAACCTCAATTTCTGCATAGGTCTATCCTGCCCCCTGCCCTAACCTGCTGCAGTGCAGTGGCCTTGTGGGCATTTGTTTTGTTGTGTTTGTCAGACGTGTGACAGTCTGAGTGGTTCACTGGCAGTCTCTTGCCTTAGTCTCATTCAGAATCTAGAAATGAAGTAGCGCCTTGAGCTGGAGGGGGCACTGGAGTGTCTTGTTAAGTAAAAGGATACTTTGATAATCAAGTAAAATGCAAACAGAGTTAATCCTCTCTTTCTAATGCTGGGACTGTCTTTCTATGTCATCTTTAAGATTTTTCTCTGTTCTCTTCCTAAAAGAGGTGAATTAAAAAAAAAAAGTTGAGCTGATGATCAAGACCATGAATACCAGCAGTTGGACAAACAGCACCGACAGAATGAGATGTCTGTAACCACAGACTGAATGCTGTTTATGAGTGCATTTCAGATATAAAAAGAACTGAACAAATAAACATTTACATGGTTGCAGTCTCTTTTCACAAATTCATGTAATTCTTTACCATACATTGACCGTCTCCTTGGTATAAATTATCCACTTTTTTCTGGGTCCTTCATTTCTGCAATTTTAGGACAATTGGAGATCTACTGGGAGAAGCTAAAGCCAGTGGGAATCTGGGCAACACTTTAAAGGTACTTGGGAATTTTGAAGAAGCTATTGTTTGCTGCCAGAGACATCTGGATATTTCCAGAGAGCTTAATGATAAGGTAAGAATTAAAGTGGTAACACACATTCCTGAACCCTGTTGTACTGGTAAGGACTGTGCCACCTTTCAGAGGGAAATAGTGAATATTCAATTAACTCTTCTAGACAGTAAGAATCTATTAGTTGGAATAGAGTTGTTTGTACCTGGAAGACTGTAGATCCAGGTTAAATATTATCCTATTTTGCGGTGGGTTTGTTTGGTTTTTAATTTAATTTTTAATGGTAATTGACCTCAGGAGTGTATCTTACTCTTCAAAAGGAACTAGTATGCAAAAGAATTGGATTGAGGGGTATGACAGGGTGGGTGATAAGAACACATTCAGAATAGGCAGTGTGTGTTGACAAGTAGTTAAGGAACTTTTTTCCCATCTGTGGATTGTACAAATAGTTATTGTTACAGAAGACTTTGAAGCATGAAATTGTAATGCCTTCTTTTACTTCTGGTTTAGGTTGGAGAAGCAAGAGCACTGTATAATCTGGGAAATGTATATCACTCTAAAGGGAAAAATGTAGCTAATGCTGGGACTCATGATCCAGGGGAACTTCCAGAGGATGTGAAAAATGCTTTACAAAAAGCTGCAAATTATTATGAGTAAGTAGTAGCTTTAAATGTTGGGGACTGGGAGGATATGATCATCTAGTTCATTAGAATATGGGAGATTCGCCGTGCCATGAGCTAAACTGTGGAATAATTCTATGAAGAACAGAGGTACCTGTGGGTTCGGTCTTTTCAATGGGACACTGCCCTGGTTTTTATTGTGCCCTCACTTGTAGTTAAAACCAGCAGAACTCTTCAAACCAGGCTGAGACAATAGGACCTTGTTATATTTGTATATGGAACTAGAGGGGAGCACACTGGCTTGAGTAAGAACGCAGTGGAGTTTGGTACCTCACAGGAACTACTTCCTACTCAGACTGATGGTTGCATAAAGGCCATTAAAATAGGCCGAAGTAGAATACCTCTACCCTTTCCTTTACATAAGAATTTTTAATTATTATGGAAAAAAAACCCAAACCACATAAAATTCATTGTTCTCCTTCTCACTTCCCCCAAAACAGGGAAAACCTGACAATAGTAACAGAGCTGGGTGACAGAGCAGCACAAGGGCGTGCCTTTGGAAATCTGGGAAACACACACTATCTTCTGGGCAACTTCAGGAGCGCAGTTTTAGCCCATGAACAGGTACAATAATGTGCTCGTAAAAAATTCTATTCTAGCAGAATATTAGGCTGCTCCTGACCTTTAGTACATGTATTGTGTTGGATCTTGTTGCAAGCTTTTTAATGCAGGTGTTAAATCTTAATAGCACAACTTCAAGTTTGGCTGTTCTTATCAAGCTTGTTGACCTAAAGAATGTATTTTTTAATGCATTTCTGCATGCAAGTGTATGTTACAAAGTATAAAGTGGAGAAAATAATGCAGGTATTTCACATTTTTAAGCGTCTCCTAATTGCAAAAGAATTTGGTGATAGATCAGCGGAAAGAAGAGCATACAGCAATCTTGGAAATGCCTACATATTCCTGGGGGAATTTGAAACAGCTGCTGAGTACTACAGGTGAGTGACTGCTGATAAATACAATTTATACATCTTGTACAGTTTACTTCTGTTGTACCTGGTGCTGTAGCTCACTGTGGAATAACCATCTCTTCAACATATGCTTTGGAAAAAACTCCCATTTGTTTAGCAAAGATATTTTTCCTTTGTTTAAATATTCTGGTTCTCTTAAGGGACAGGCAGCATTAATGCTTTTTGGTTTTTTTAACTATTTTGTTACTTTACATAGATTCTTTGCACTACTGTAGACACACATCTTTCAACTGCTAGGCATTTATTCCCCTTTATTCTAGAAGCAGACATTACCGTCTCAGCTCTTAGTAAGTCTGGAATGATGTGAGTAGCTTTCCTGCCCTGAGATGGCTGCCTCGGGTGGGCTCACCGGCTGAAAGTGGTGGTGCACAGCAACCTAACTTTTCAATCCAGACATTTCTTGATCTCTGCACTCCTAAGCAGTTGCTGCTGTACTTGGGAAAGTAGAAGCTTGGCAAAGATAACAGTAGAGGTGTTATTAATAAGCATTTTACTGGGATTTCAGAGCATACCTGTTCTTTGGGAAAAAAGCCTCAGTACTGAGCAGATCCCTCTTAGCACTCAAATTCTCCTTTCCCAGCAGGGCTGGGCGGGCTTGGTGCGTATAGGCCTGTCCTGCTTATGCTGATGGGGAAGTAGGTACTGTAACACTGGTATTAAACGGTGCATCCTGCCAGGGAAACTCCCACAAATTATTAATGAAGCAATAAACTAAAATTAAAAGATGCTGTTTGAGATATCAGCCTGCTCTCTAATAAAGTAAATGAAGTAGGTTGAGAATGTCAAAGTTTACAAGATAGATAAATTAGGGCACCAGTGTGGCAAATTATCGGCTAATAAATTACTAAGTTGTCTAACTGACTTTTGCGTGTGCAGGAGCGCTTTTGAAACCTTTTCCTTGCAGTGTTTCTGAGGTGACTGACCGTCTCTTCCAGGAGGACGCTGCAGCTGGCTCGGCAGCTGAAGGACAGAGCTGTGGAAGCACAGGCCTGCTACAGCCTAGGGAACACCTACACTCTGCTCCAGGACTATGAGAAAGCAATTGATTATCATTTGAAACACCTTGTGATTGCTCAGGAACTACATGACAAGTAAGCCCTAAGAGATTGTTTAATGCATGTGTGACACTCAGAGCAAATCCTGTTACCTTCAGCTCTGCTGTCATTGTTCTCTATGTGACAGCTGAATTAATGTGAATTCCCTCAATGCCGGGCTCTGGTTTTCATATGGAAAACAAAAATTACTCATGGTGGTATTACAGCTAATGAGTCTGAGATGAAAGACAAATTGATGAATGACTGTTTCTACATCATCTCTTGTCAGCATGCTTGTGTAAATTAAGGAAAAGCAGATCTGTCTTTCATGACTTCATTATAATAATTCACCCTAATTTCACAAGAATCTGTCTCCTACTTGGCCACAAGCTAATAATAGAAGAGGGGATGGGGAAAGGAGAATAACACAGCAAGCAAGTTAAGTTTATATTACAATCCTGATTTCTGAGGCCTTTTTATAATGTTAGGTGCAACCAAAATTTTTTGCAACATTTAAATGTACATCTTCTTAAGTGAGTAAGAAGAATATGGAATATTAGTAAGGCACGCAAACTAAGGAAAAGCAGAGTAGGTTATACAATGTTCCATGCTTATGACACCGAGTAACTTGTTTGCTGTGAGCTTAAAAATTAAAATTTTGATTAAATTTGTTCATATTAATTTACACTCAGTTCACACTCCTTTAAGTACAATATTTAAAGTGTTGGTGTTGGAATGGTCTCTGCTGATTGCCTTCATTCTTCTTGGCCCAGCAAATTCCTGTGGTAGTGCTGTGAAAACCTGACCTCTGGTGTTCAGCGGGTAGAGGTGTAATTGAAAATGTGTTGTTTTCAGAATTGGGGAAGGAAGAGCATGCTGGAGTTTAGGGAATGCATACACTGCTCTGGGAAGTCATGACCAAGCCATCCATTTTGCAGAAAGGCACCTGGAGATTTCAAGAGAGGTATGATTTTCATACTCCCACCATGTTGGCTGTGGGTTTTTGCTCTCACTTACACAGAGGATTTATGGAGGTGTGTCCACACATCTGATTTTGAGCAGTGGAATGTATTTTGAATGATTTCAGAGGGAGTTGATTCCACATTATTTCAGCCACCCTCTCACTGCAGTTAGCTCCCTAGTTCTAGTGTCACCACTCACAATGTCATCATGGAATCCAAGTTAGTAGCCTAGCAGAGATTATTTTAGGCTTTTTTATGTTACCTCTTAGTTGTTACTTTAAAAAGATGATGTTCTCACTCTGCAGCCAGGAAAATTTTTTCAGCCTTTTTCTCTCAGAAGGCTAGCGGCCAAGGGTTGCTTTACTTACACGTGTGAGTATCCATTAAGGTAATATAACTGCTTATTTTATAAGGTAATATAACTGCTTATTTTATTTGCTTGAAGGTAGGAGACAGAAGTGGAGAACTCACTGCCAGACTTAATCTCTCAGATCTTCAAATGGTTCTTGGATTAAGCTACAGTACGAACAACTCCATGATGGCAGAAAGCCATGTGGTGGAAAACAGTTTGAATGGTATGTCCCTCCTTCTGCAGTACTTTCCCAACAGAGAACTTAAAAAAAAAATCTGTTGAGTTCTTTATTGACCATGGTTGAGTATGCAAGTTTGCTTGGTTTTCTCCCCACTAGCTAAAAAAGGCTGTTTCTGCAGTACAGGACCCCTTCAGCACCTCCTTTTCTGAAGGACTTCTATTGTGAATTACAGGTTACTGCGTAGTTTCTTCATATGTTCTAATTCTGTCATGGACTTTGGACCTTAGATGAATACAGCCACAGCTTTGCAAGTGGCATCATAAATTTTAATAAAAAGATTAATTTGACTCTCTCTTGAAGGTGGCAGACCAAGAGGACGCCGTCACAGCATGGAGAACATGGAACTTATGAAATTAACACCAGAAAAGGTTAGCACTTTGCTTCTTTCTGTTCTGTAGCTGAGATTGCAGACACACATTTCTGAGGATGTGCTGATGTGCCATTTGCTCCCCTTTTAAATTCAGTTGATCTTAGGAGTTCCATAACAGCAGGTCTAACAATACTAACAAATAATACTTTTGTCGTGTAGATAACAGTATGTGACATATAGTGGTTGTAATGGCTTGTGGGAGGCTTGCTTTATATTCCCTGCATGAATGAGAAAGAATGGGGTTCTGTAATGTGCATCAAAAGAATTTTTTCATCTCTTTATAGAGGTGGTTTGAGGTTGCAGCATGAAAGTAATGCAGAGTAAAATTCCTAAGCTTTAGCTCACCTCTTCTGAACATTTTTTATTTGATTACAGTTATTTTATAGGCACTTAAAATACATGTTGTGTTTTTCACTTTGAGATTTCAACCAACTTGCAAACTTATCAGGAGCTTCAACATCCATCTTGAGCAAGGATGTTACTTCAGTAATGCTGCAGTGGCGTCACAGACAGGCAAACCAACTTCCCCCCCAAGCTCAGAGAAATCTCTTGGAGATGGGACTTCCTGATTAAAATCCTTGTGTCAGTCTCTGAGAGATTTCCTTCAAATTCTGCCTTTCAACAGTTGGCTGGCAGTTCTGCATAAATGACTGCACTGGCAGACTAAAATTGGTATTTCTTCCTCCACAGTGGGATATCTAATTCCAGTCTCTTCAAGTGAGACAAAGCCTGTCATGTTAATCAAACACACAACAAATCAAACTGGTGCTCAAGAGACTCTTTGGGTACTGCTCTAGAAAGACTCTGTGTTAAGTCTAGAGCAGGGCCTTTGCAGGGAACCTCTAAGCTATTGGCCACCATCAGCTGGGTTTTCTTACTCTCAAGCTATTTATCTGGGAACACTTTAAAAATATGTGTCCTCTAATAGTCTGTGCCCTAAATACACTGAAATGTATCCTGCAGATTTTTGGCATTAATCTACTATTGCACTCTAGAGCTTAAAAAGGGCATTTTTCAAGGTACATGTTGAGTAGATGCTGCACATTCCTTCAATAAGTATCTCTGATATGTTGAACAACCCCTGAACTGAGCATTAGGGTTTGATTGTACAGGATGGCATCTTCTCTGAGTCTGTGTGCTGGTGTTCAGTGAAAGCAATGAAAAGGCAAATCCAGTGGGTAGGCAGTGTTGCTGAAAAATTTGTTACTGTATTTATGATTTCTGCTGTTGAATCAAGGAAAAAAAAGGGGTTGTTTTTATTCAGTTACAAGAGTCTGTCAGTTGTGGACAATTCTGTTTATTTTAGAGGAGGTTTTAGGGAAAGTCTGTCAGGTTGATAAAACTATCCATTCTGTTCTTTAGTGAAAGGAAATGGTTATTCCTGTTTGTTCTTGTGCTGGCATTTGTCTCCCTCTTTCTTTTCAGTCTTTATTGGTAAGTTTGTGTACAGCAGGGACTTGAGGGAAGGCTGATTGAATAGCTGGGTTTGTAGAACAGTTTGTTTTGCTCTAACACTTTGTAATATGGGGTGTTTTTTACATTTTTTTTTTTCCTAGTTTTAAAAATGCCAGGTGGGAAATGCCAGCTGTGCCTGCAGTTCAGATTTACATTTACTGCCTTTTCTGCACTGCAGCCAGCAAGGACAATTTCTGTGTGTTTAATTAAAAATGCTATTCGATCACATTTAAATCCATCCGGTGTCACACCACAGTTCAGTTCTCAGACCAGCCAGTAACAGCACTACCCTGCTTCTGCTAACAGCAGCTCAGGAATCATAACCACATCCTCATGGTTGCATGAACAAAATAATGTAATGCTGCCTCACTGGGGGCAGGAAAAGCAGCAGCAAGTAAGAGGTAACAGTACTGGAAAATAAAATCAGAAGGCTTAATTTCCTGATTTTTGTTTTCTTAGGTTCCAAACTGGAACAGTGAGATTCTTGCTAAACAGAAACCACTGGTTGCCAAAACTTCAACAAAACTTCATTTTGTAAATCGACTAAAAGGCAAAAAGTACAAAAATGGCACCACCTCCAAAGTTCTGCAGGATGCCAGTAATTCTATTGATCATCGACTTCCAAACTCTCAGAGGGTAGGTCTGGTGAGCTGTGGGAGACAATGGCCTTTACTCATCTTTGTGTGATGAAAATTATGGAAAATACCTTCCTGCAGCTGTCCTGTTCAGTTGAAATTGATTTAAACATACAGCTCTCTCAAGGGTGGTGCCAGCTTTAAGATTTTCCTACTACTGCAACACTTTGTTCCTGGTGGATTTTTTAAAGTTAGAAATAAACATTCATGTGCAAGCTAAGCTCTAAGTCTCTTCTAGACCCCAGTTCTCCAAACTTAAAAAAATCTAGTTTTTCTGATTCAGGCTGTGGGAGATATTTTGGACTTACTTTTTAGGTTATTACTCTCTTGAGAGAAGTCAGTTCAAAATGAAAGAACTGAGTCATTTGGCCAGAGACCTGAGTAGACAATGGTAACTGTTCATTGCTGCTCTTGTTGCTTTTTCCTCTCGTGGGCATTTGGGGTTTTGTTGGATTAATGGCTGAGGAGGAATAACTCCAGTTGCACCATGATCAGAGAGCACTGTTTCTTTCCATTTCAGAGAATGAAATGTTTCTAATATACTTCACTTTCCAAAATGCTGACCTATCATTAGTGTCTCCTCCTATGATAGATCTCTGGCTAGAGAAATGGTTGACTAAAAAAATTCATTTAATAAATTTCAGATATGCAGATACCAAACATATCACTGGGCTGAAACTCTGAGGCAGTTATCCCAGCTGTAGGTACTCTGAGTTCAAATACCCCTACATCTTCTCCTTTTCAGAAAAGCAGTCGTGAGACAATGGCAGATGAGGGGTTCTTTGATCTGCTGAGTCGGTTCCAGAGTAACAGGATGGATGATCAGAGGTGCTGCTTCCAGGAGAAGAACAGACTCTCAGCTGCTTCAGTGGCAACATCCTCTACTCCACCTAAAACAATGATAAAATGTAATTTTTTTAACAGTGTATATTTATAACAGTGTAATTTTTTAACAGTAAAAAATGTAATTTTTTAACAGTTTGCCTTGAGTTTTTGCCAAATACTATTTTCAAAACGTATTTGCATGCAAGACTTGCTACAGAAAGGAATTTACTTCTAGACTAACTTGTTCTGTCTCTCCTGCCCAGCCTTTTCCACGTCGGTGGTGTCCCCGCACACGGATGAGTTCCTGGACCTGCTGGCGAGCTCGCAGAGCCGCCGGCTCGATGACCAACGGGCCAGCTTTAGTGAGCTGCCAGGGCTGCGCCTCAAGCAGCACAGCAGCCAGGCTGTGCTGGGTCACCTCATGGCCAGCAACACCAGGGAACTCGATGATGACTTCTTTGATATATTGATTAAATGCCAGGTATGTGCTTAACAACAAATTCCTCAGTTTCTCACTCTTTGGGGACTTCATTTGTGCCTCCTGCTACTCAGTTCCTTCAAGTAAGCCACTTAGTTTATCATGTGCTTTAAGATACGCATTAATCTGGCAGATAAGGAAGACCATAAGAGAACAAAAGATTAGGGTTGTTATTTTTTAAAAAAGTTTTGGAACAATTCCTCTTTTGTGGTTTGTTTGGGTTTTTAAAATTATCTAGTCTCTAGTAATTTTGGTATTTATAGTATGGTAACTATTAAAAGTAACAAATGCTTAAAAAGTGAAGGAAAACAAGTGAGGCTATTAAAAGGAGTAGGTAAAATGGTTTTAAGTGTTTAGATCTGGCTTGCTAAGGAAGGCACTTGATTAACTAGCAATCCTAATTTATCATCAACTGGAAGAATTCAGTATCCAGGTTTTGGTGGTAAGAGTGGTCATCATTCCCATGATGTTAAGTTTAAATGATAGTTTGTAGCAATATACAAATGATGAGGTGGTTGATTGTCAATTAGAGCATGGCGCATAGAGCAGTTAGACCAAAAATAAGTTAATCAGAAAGACCTGCAGGTTTATCTGATGGGTTGATAAGCATCCCAAAATACAAAATTCAGATACTGAGTTCTCCAAAGGTCAGTAAGTGTGTGTTAGCTTGGGTGAGAAAGCAGCACCTGGACAGCTGAGGCCACAGAGCTGCTGTGGCTGTTGCAGCCCCCAGTCAGTAGTCGCTGGCCAGGAGGGAGGCAGGGCAGCAGGGTGCCCAGCAGGGTTTGGCACCTGCCCCGTAACCTTGGGCTTAAACTGTACCCAGTGGCAGAGGGTGGAGGCAAGGGGCCTTCCAGTAGTGCCTTCCCACATCTCACACCACTGGGGCCACGTTTTAGTCCCTGTATAAGGAAAGGAGACAACCATATTTTCTGGTGTATGAGACTAGAAATACCCTGTACTAATGCTAAAATTCTTCTGGAAAAAGGACACTTAAATCTCATTTTGCAGTATGTCAGAGAACTGAATTTGGCGGGGCTATTTCCAGATACATGTGGACAGGTGGCTCAAAGGAACCATTTTAGCTACACTTGGACTCTTAGGAATTTCATTTGGCAAGTTTAACTCGAAACAAAACTTGTAAATGAAATAATTCTACTACCTTTAAATCGGAAAACAAAAGCTTTTAGTAGTTTTTTCACTTAATATTGTTCACTTACTACTTATCTTCCTGTAAATAATCAGCTTTTATTGCTTGGTCTGTCTGTAGGGTTCCAGGCTGGATGATCAAAGATGTGCTCCTCCAGGATCTGCCAAAGGCCCCACTGTACCAGATGAGGATTTTTTCAGCCTGATTTTACGCTCACAAGCGAAGAGAATGGATGAACAGAGAGTCCACTTACCCACAGCTATAAAGGGACCCAATTCCAGCTGAAGACCTCCAGAGGCACGTACTGTACAGCAGCATCTTAGGGATCATTTTGCTTTGCTGGAAAAGCACACTTGCCTTTTTTAATTATCCTGTAGCTTTGTCTCCTGTCTCCTGATTTTTCCCATAAATAGCAGCAGCACCACACTTGTGAGCAGTAGTTATAGAGTTGCCCCTGCTTTTGCAGTTGGCAGCTGCTTTCAGAGCACTGTCTGAGGTACTGGTACCGTGTCTCCCTCTTAATTGCCTCTAGTCTATCAGAATTAATAGGATATTTTCCTCTGTCAATTCTCTCATTGCTCATTAGTGGATTCTACCACTGTCTCAATGTTGTGTAAGACCTAAATTTTTATGTTCTTTTTAAAGAAAACTTGATTTTTGTCCCCTGATTTGTACCTCCTGAAAAAAGGTCCTGTTTTCTTTTATACTTTTTTTAAAAAAAATTATTTTAAAAAAGGAGAAATAGACTAAATACTGAAGCTGTCTTTGCAGAAACACAGTTTGGAAGAAACAATTATTTCTATAAAACAAATAAAAAATTAAACCCTAGTTTTAATTCTGTTTAATAAAAAATAATTTTTTTCAAACACAATGGGGTTTTTTTGTAATATTTAGTTAACTGTTTCCTACATGAACTCAGAACAGTTTTACAGTCAGAAGTTTTCAAAAGGTACTTACTTGCACGAAACAGCTGCCAGTGCTGCTCTATGGCTTTCGTGGTACCTGCCCATGCACCAGGAATCCTAGGGGCAGTGGGCACTTGGCACCCATGCCCATGGGCCTGGGGCAGCTGCTGCAGCACCCCAGTTTCCAGTGTCACACAGAGGAAATGCACAGGTGCTGCTTACTGTACCTGACCTCACCTCTTCTGCTCTCGCTAAGGATGAGATGTGCTGGGGGAGTTCTGAGGAAAAACCACTGGACCTTCCCCCAGTAGATCCTGGTCCTATCCCGATTCAGTTCTGAATTGCCATAAAAACCATGTGCTACAACATCAGGTTTTCACTCTGCCAATCATTACACTAGGCGGAAATCAATAAGCTGTCCTAAAATGGAGTTGACAAGAAGCAACCTGATTTTAAATATAAATGCAAAGACAGACCTGAGCCATCTGTCTGACCTGTGAATTAGTGTTATGGGAATTACATGAGTATCAGTAACTTCCTTGAGGCTGTTGGACAGAGCCCTGGTCTGGCTTTTGCTCACTCTCACAGAGTCTCAGCAACTCCCTACCACCCAGAACCCAGTTCTACTCAAAACTTACTACACAAACGTGATTTCCAACAAGCAGCAACACTCTACACGCCTGTTTTTTTGGCCACTTAAAGGTGTACTATCTTACTTAACACCTTATTTCAGATTCCAAACATGGCACATGTACTCACTCTCCCAAGGTTTACAACCACCCCTTACCACTAACTGATGTTCTCTTCTACACTTGAGAACTTGAGAACTAGAGCAGAATTAGTAAGTATATGACAACTAAAGATTAGACAAAACTTACAGCAGAGCTTGGGTCTTCCTTAGTCTCCTTCCTGGGAGTCATGTAAAACACTCTTTTTCTTCTCTTCACATGGTTCTATGGCAGAACTTTTCCCCTCTAGGTTTTTATTAGGGTCACAGTTTTCTCCAGTCTCTCCCTCTGCTTTGCCTGTCTCCTGTTTCTGCTGCTCAAGTGCAGGTTCTTCAGTAAGGTTTTCAGCTTTGAGAGTTTCAAGTCTATGAACTTCAGGTTCAGTGTACAATCTGTTCTGCAAAGAATTGATAATACTCTATTAATTATGCAATATAAAGTGACACATCTATTGTTTCAAGTGCATTCCAGCTCAAGGGGCAGAGCTCACCCAAAGTATGACTGGGATATTTTTTTTCCTGGGGAAACAGAACATGTAAATAAGCACAATACAGAATATAAATCTATTTTGAGTTTTCTGTAGTTTACAGGAAAGTTGGCCCTGCTTTTTTCCCCCAGTTTTCTTCTGTAGGTAATCATGATTGAGGCTGACAAAAGTACTGACCTTTCAAAACTGAACTTTTAAGAGTTTTAATTCAGTAGTTTCCTGTGAGTAGTTAGCCATTGCAAGATATTTTTCCAGAAGAAACACATCCAAGACATCTCTATCAAATTGCTCCATAGGAGAACATGTACTTTCTTAACTCCTCTCTCCCCTAGATCTGTGCTAAACTTGTTTAAAAGTGTTCTAGCAGGTGACATTGCAATTTGTTCAGTTTAATCCCAGCCCCCAGAGTGCCAGGACCCACATTAGGAGAGTCCCACAAACCAGAACCTACCTGTGCATCTGGCTCATCACTGGCATGTGCCGTGTCTGGGCTCCTGCTGCCACTGCCAGCTCTCACCATGGGGACAGGCCTGGAGGAAGCATCCCCTGTGTCCTGGTGGCCTCTGTACACATAAGGATGCTTCTGCAAATAATACTCATCTGCTGTCCTCCCATCGTACTGCCCAAAGGCTATTTGCTCCTGCTGACTGGCAGGTGGAGGAAGACTTTTCTTCTGAGAAGATGTTAAGTGTCTTAATGCAGACACTGATGATCCTGCACCATAGCAAAAAGCCTGGGGGAGAGGGAAAAAACCCAAACTGAACAAAACACCAAATATTTGCTGCCTATGGCTTTCACATAGATTTTAGTGTCACAGCTGAAACACCCTGAAAGAAAAGCTCAGATGATGAGAACAGCTACAGTAACATCCAAACTTTCTGCAGTCTGACCATGCTGCAGGAACTGCCAGACTGGATGCAGTTTATCATTGGTGCTACATTAAAGATGTTTAAGGCTCTGACTCAATGCTTTTGTGTACAAAATGCCAACTATGCATCACTGTAATGACGCAAAGAAGAAAGGGGAACTAAGCTGCAACAAACTGTCACAGAGTCTAAGATTTTAAGCAGTTTAATGCTGTTATATCTCAGCTGAGGAGTGGGAGAGGGATATGGTTTGAATACAAACTTGGCTATTTTAATTCCTAAACCAACTGTACTATGAAGCCTTTGTCAAGAAAAAATTCCCTTGTAGAAGTAATTTCATATGTGCTAAGAAATCTATTCAGTTGTACAAATAAGAAATAAATAATTGATAATACTTAATTATAAATAGATTCAATATATAAAAAATAAAACTGAGCTTTTCCACGTAAGAGAAATGTATACAAACCAGGACAGCCAGAGCCATCATAATGAGCACTGGAACCTGCAGAATTAATGGTATCTCCTTCATAAGTGCTTTGATGAATTCACCTATACCTTGTCCTACGTGCTTCAAAGGCTCAGTTACAAAGTTGGTGAAAGTTATTGCCAAGGCCTAGAAAAATACAAACAGAAAACCAGTGTTGTCACATGAACAACAAACACGAACATGAACAGTCCCTTTGGACTTGGCACATACCTTTGTTGGTGGAACCAGCAAAATAGGATTTACAAGCAGAGTTTCATAGTACTTCTGACAGGGATCATCCTGAAGTGTCCATGTACTTCTAAGCCATTCTGAAGTCAAAGAAGAGACATGTTTTTACTACTTAAAAATATATTTTGTGATACAGCAGTAATACAGAAAGTAGCATTTCAATTACAGATGGAAGAGAATTCTAGATACAGTTCAAAGCTCAGATTTATTTTTACACATCTGAGATTAGCCTGGCAGTACAGTTTATCCAGTTATGAGGATGCAGGAAGGAGAGGGAAGGCCGAAAAGAAAGAGGCCAACCTGAAGTTCTCCCATGTGTAATCAAGAAAGCTCTTTAGGCGAGTATTAGTCCCTAGAAGCCTCAGGGAAAAAAAGTCTCATCTGTGGAAACTGTGAACTTGCACATAGTGTCCACAGCAACTGACACAGCTTCATTCTGTGTTATTGCTCTTCTGCCAGTCTGCAGGGATATTGAAATTGTCTATTTTGCTTGCTAGATTCAAGGGTCTACCTTACTTACAAGCAGAAGTCTTACGTCTTAAGGGAATTTTTACGTTATAAACAAGGATTTATAACATCAGTGTTTCTGTGGTTTGGTTTTACTGTAGTCAGCACATAAATCATTGACATTTATCAGACAGAACAATCAGAGTCAATGAATTACAAAAGGAAGACCATAGCAAACACTCCTTGAGAGCTGCCACCCTTCATCTACATGCCATAGCACTGGATAGAAATAACGGCTAATAAATTCAGCTTTCTCTATAAAATAGTAACACTCAAGTAGGCAGTTACAGATGCCTGTTCCTGATGTCCACTTTACTAATGGGCATGATAGATGAAAAAAAAAAAAAATCCTTGTCCTGAACTCTGCCTGTCTGCCTTTAGTAAAAGGCACTGCAGGGTACTGGGGAGGGGACCTGGGGAAACACAGGGAAGTTGTAGGAAAGCAGTAACACCATGACCTGCTCCAAGTACAGTGCTGTGATCAGCTCTCCTCCCAAGGCCTAGAAGACAAAGCCTTATGGGATGGAAAAAGGGTAAAACCACATAATCATGCGTTAAAGAAAATTCCCTGTACTACTCATGAAGAAATTTGAGTATGCTGGGATAATATGAATTGATATTTTGTGATCTTAAATACTACTCCAAAGTACCAAACAAGTACTTACCAATAAGGCTTTCCCGCCAGTCCAGCTTCTCCGCACAGACGTTGTCAAACTGCTCCATTTTGGCAATCTCTGCCTGGTGCTGTGCGAAGGCCAGCTGCAGGGAACAGCAGGGACTGGAAACACGGACTGAGGTGCCTGCATCCCTGCACCTCAGCTATCTGTGTCTGCTCTTGCCACACTTGGGATAGTTCCCCATGTAAATGAGAATTTCCCCATTGTCCCCTTGTAATGACAATTCCCCACGTAATATGTATTTAGGGAAGTTTCCTTCTTTAGAAAAGTGGCATTCCACTCCTGTGCCAGAGCCATCCCACTCTCTGGCACTCTGCTATCACTGGGTCTGACAAACTGCAGTTCAGTTCTGGTGACAAGATGTGAGGGCAGATTTTATGGCCAGGCTATGATCTGGTAGCTTGAATTCCTCCTCAATAAAACTGATCCTGTTGTACCATCAGCCATTTAATCATCATTAAAGAGGTGTTTATCTGGTCTATCACATCAAACAGAGTTTCTGCCAGGGAATCTTAAGAAAAAAACTCCTCAGAATATATTTCCATATAAGTTTTCTACCACGCTCCTTTAGTCAAAGGTCACATCTGCCTTGCCCCCACAGCGAAATTAGAGTTGTAGTGCTCTATGAATTTTGTGCACCTCTACAGGATAAAGTTGTCAGGGTTTCTTTTGCTCTTTGAGCTGAACACACCCATCAACATGCAAAATAAAACATTCATCCCTTTATTTATTTTGCAGTTAATTAAAACCTTTATGTAAACTGACTAAAGGAACTAAATAACCTTAACTCCCTCATAAATGTAAAATTTTAAGCCTAAAAGCCATTAAGATTACAGAACTTACCTTATACAAGTAAAGCCAATTCCATGCAAAACTGATGAAGAAACTTATTAATAAAACACGTTTTAGCTGAACAAACCAAAGAACACGTGTCCAGAGTTCTGTAGCTATTACAGTTACAATGCACACTAAGCACAAGAGCAGCTGAAAAAGAAAAGAGGAAAAAATTATGGCTTGCATTTGGAATTTTCCAAGGTAACTGAGAATACACATGAAGAAACTTCCAACTTTTGTTTTTACTAGTGTCATTTCCACAGAATAGCTGAGTTTTTCCTTGCTTACACCCAGCCCATCTGAGCAGTACAAGGC
This sequence comes from Pardalotus punctatus, assembly GCA_013400915.1. NCBI lineage: Eukaryota > Metazoa > Chordata > Aves > Passeriformes > Pardalotidae > Pardalotus > Pardalotus punctatus. The sequence goes on along the minus strand of VZTX01029672.1, from coordinate 145,732 downwards.
AGAATGGTTTCATGGCAGTACTAGTACTCATTCCTGTCCCAGCCTTACATTGCAGTTGCTCATTTGTTTCTTGTGATATTTATTTCTTCCTTAGGATGTTTGTCACATTAGCTACCATACTTCTAAATTACCAAACTAGTGTCAGTCAGTGCTTGACTAGTTTGTGCCTGCCATGAACCACAGAACAACTGCTGCCAACTCCTGCACTTTGGTTAAGAGACAAAGTTACAGTTTGGGTAGCAGCAGCAAGACTTCCAAGAAGCACTTCACAGTGGCTTTTCACCTGAAGACCCCTAACAGAGGTTACAGACAGCTTGCTTTTGCCATCTGGCTTCCAGGGACCCCTCAAATCTAGACAGGCTACTTCCAAGATGGTGTCAGCATAGAAGATTAGCATGTTCTGAATTTTAAAGATTTATTCAGAAAGCTTCCGCTTATTAGAGATCCTCAGCTTAGCAATTTGTAATTGCCATAGTCATGCTCTCCTCTCCAACACTGTAAATGTTTTTCTACAAAATTTGCAAAAGCCTCTGACCCACAGGAGTTCAAACATATACTTGTCTCAATATAAATATATTCTAACTCCTGGCAAAAGCCAACAGCTTCAACAACTACATGAACAAGAGACAAACCTGGAAAATCTATAATGCATGAGATGCCTGTTCTAGAGGTAAGAAAGTGCTAGAGCATAATGACTCTGGCAGCACAGATATAAAAGATAAGAAGAAGCAAAAAAAAAAAGGCACACCAGAAAAAAAGCCCAAATAAGAGCTACAATAAAAACAGATGACCACAGGAATAAAAATCTTGAATTCTTTCTTAAATACATCCTTCAGCAACCATATAAAAAAAAGCAAGTCACGGAAAGTATGATGGAAAGAACTGCTTTATGTGTGGAGTTAAGATGGTAATATTAATTGACTACACTTGTACAGAGAAACTGAAGAAAACAGCAATTAAACCCAACAATCAAGCTTTATTCTCTTACCAAAAACAAATTATATAGATCAATTCCAAAAGCGTCTTCAAATCTCCACTGCCAAGCTTGATCATCATGGTGTTTAAAATTGATCAAAATATCACTCAGTGCCTCATCCATGGCACCTGGCTGCCAGGCTTCCTCATTGACAAACCTGAGGATCTCCAAATACGTCTGTTTTGTAAGAATGATCTCAGCATCATAATGGACACGGCCCACATTTTCCTCAGGCTAAATTCAAAGCAAAGCAAAACAATGGTTAAAAGCTGCTTATTTGGAAATAGAAGTGCGTCCCTAGGCAAAAACCTGATCATATTCATTCTGTACCAGACCCTTCTGAAGCAGACTGCAGGACGAAAACATGGGACAGGGGCATACTATAATTCTGTAACCTTTTTATTCATCTAAACTACAAGAAACACAAATTCAATTAGCTTGTAATCCTTCAATTCTACAGCAAAAAACCTGACAACATAAAGTAAATTATCTCACCTGTTACTAAAATTTCAGAACCCATGCTCATTAACAAGGAATAATTACATATGCACTGTGTGCACCTCAGTCACAGGTGGATAATACAGAGCGAAGCTATTAAATACTAAAATAAGAAGTTTTACATTGTTAAATATTATGTTCACTGTTAAACAGTAGTTTTGCTTATTACTAAAAATCAATTCTTCTACCTCTGAATAGAAAAAAAATCTCCAAAGACAAGTCCCAGTCCATTCTCCACCCAAGCCTATATTGTTCCTGGGATTACCCCGACACATGTGCAGGACTTTGCACTTGGTCTCACTGAACCTCATGACGTTTGCATGGACTCACCTCGCAAGCCTGTCAGGGTCCCTCTGGATGGCATCCCCTCCTTAGGGGTGATGTCTTTAGCCAGGTTTAATTCTGCTGGGGGCTTTGGCTTTCCTAACCTGATACCTGACTCCTGCCCCTGCTTGGACAATCTCACTGTACTCCTCCCAGGCCACCTGTCCTCGTTTCCACCCTCTGCAGGTTAACATGGTAGAGCTACAACACAGGCCTTGAAAGGCTACAACAAACAACCCAAATCTGGCTGTTTCCAACCATTAACATGACCAGAACAAGGTGCTTCTATAGCTGCATCTCAGCAACAGATGTTTAGATACACTGAATTCACATAGCCTTCCTTTGGATGCTTTACAGATCAAATAGCAGCTCTGTCTCCTCAGCAGTGCTGGATGCACATATGTCTATCACCTTTTGCTTTGCCGTTCAGTTCCCTTCATTTAGTTTAAAGTACAGCAGCACAATTAATCAATGCTTGGTAACTATGAAAACTACATAAAGCAGTACTATGAATTTTAATTAAGTAGTTTTTAAAAATAGCTGTTCAAATACTTACAAGGCCAAGTTTTCCAGCTTCATTTAAAATCTTATTCAAGTATCGCTTAAAAATATAGAAGCTACGGCTTTCATGTGATTTGGCATTTCTCTTCTCACATTCTGCAATCTGCAATTGTGCAAAAGACACTTTTATTCACTTTGTTCAAACCAGCTTGTTCATAGGAGAGAAAAAACCCCAAACATACCAACACATTAAACTCGGGATTAACAGGGACACATTTCTTTAGTTTAGCAATGATCCATGGTCAGTATGCCAAATGAAAAGCATATGCAGTTACTGAAGATCCTACTTTCCACGGGACTGGCCAGTACTGGAGATTTCACATCTGCTAATAATATTCAAATACTGACCTCAGTAAGGCTAGAGACAAATCTGAACATCTGGATCTCCTTACATTTTAAGTTTGCATCAGGAAAAAAAAAGAGAACTCCCAAAAATCCTGAGTAACTAAAACAACATTAAAATGACACATATCCGCCTGGGTATCCAAATGGCTGAGGGGAGCAAGCGCCCCGCTAGCCACACAAACATCCCCACATCCTGGGAGAGGCTCTGAGAGCAGCTCCTGAGAGCTGCAGCACTGCACAGTGCCCCGGTCTCTATGCCCACAACCCGCCCTTAAAATCAAACAGGACTGAACAACTTGAGAACAGCAGGGGGTACCATCAGCACCACATGTTTAAACTGTTGACACTGGACAGGAGCACCCAGCTCCTATCAATTTTGTTACACTACAAAACATGCCAGGAAACAGACCTTTGTAGGTGGAAAAACAATTTGAAATTTAATTCAAACCACTGCCAGTCTCTCCTCTGAACAGAGGTTCCTCCACCATAAAGCATAATTATGTCAGCAATGCACCTGTTTGATACTATCCAGAAAAACATCATTAGAAAGCACAAACTATAAGACACTGGAAAATATTCTGAAGAACAAACCTTGTGTTGCAAGGAATCTATTACCCTGGAACAACTTTGTGAGATTTCAGTACTGACTGTATCCACAGCCTTATCCTCAGGGTCATGATAGTTTGCCTAAAATTACAGAAGAAAAACATGTATTTTTAGAATCCAAGAATTTGATTGATATGCCCTTTTGCACTTCTGCAATCACATCAATTTAAAAGGAGCAAAGGAGCTAAAAACTGAGTGTGGCTCTTTACTACTAATACTCTCCCAATGACACTCCAGCTGCCTCTCTGCTGTTATTTTAGGCTCCATACAGACAATTGCTTTAAAGTTATCTAAATGCATGCTGCCTTCAAAAGGTGAGATCTTCCCTGTCCACCCCCACCTGCCCTTTCCCCTGCTTCCAGCGCTGATGATCCACAGGGTGCATCAGATTAGATAATGGCACTGGCTAAAAACTGACTCAGCAGGCAAAGGGACAGGCAAATTCCCAGTCCAGCTGGCCTCGCCACCAGCCAGACTGCAAGTAAACACAGATTCCATTCTGGGCTGCATCTCTTTCTTTGCTCCAGAACCCTCTGTTTTCTGTTCATTACTCACACCCAGTTTTAGCTGTGCTGCTTTTACACAACCAGGTGTGCACGTTGAGGGAAGTCTCCAAAAGAAAGCATAACAGCACATGAATCAGTGAACTCATGCTGACACAAAGTTTGGTTTTGAGGGCTTGGGTGGCCCACACAGCCTGCCTACCTAAAACTTACTGCAGAGCAGAAAAGAAATCCTGAGATCATGGATTAACCCAAAGCAGTAATTTTTCTCCCTTAAGATGTAGTTCTATTTTTGCGGCAGACAACAATAAAGGTACTACTTCTTTTATAACAGCCAAAGCAGTTGGACTCCAGGCTTAAAGGCTCCAAAGCTTGCTGCTGGATCTTAGGGATGCTAATGACTACCAGGTGGCCTTGCAGAACCCAGAGGCTGATGAGGAAAACTGTGGAGAGCAGTAATGCACTCTGCATTTTTTAAGCTTCAGAAAATTATGTGCTGAAATATTTAAACAGTATTACCCAAGATGGTAAAACCAAACTTGAAAGCTGCATGATGGCAAAAATCAAGGGTGCCCACACAACCAACCCCAGTTTACAGTGTGTGCACACATGTACTAGATAAACAACATGCATCTCATAGGTAGAGTCTGCTCTTCATACAAGACAACAGACACAATTCACCTTGTTAAACTATTTTTTTCCTACTTCATCTTCTCTTCAATGTAAATGAATCATTACAAGTACAGCATTCAATCCCTATTCTGATCATCCTTCTGAAAACTGAGGCTCAGCATTACAAAACACTGTTGACTTTCACAACAGTCCCACATGAGAAATGGGGTTTACTACCCTATTGCTGGGAAACTGGTTAATTAAAACAAAATACAATAATTAACTCCCCCAACTTTTATCAGTTAGGAACCTGATTTTCAAGACATTTAACAGTATACTTGAGAAACCAGCAAGAGCTGCTTAATCCAGTACTTCTTAAAGCAGTAACTCATGGTGCCACAACCTGCATAAATCAAGCACCACTTGTGAAAATACAAAAAGCCTGCTTGATATGACTTGACCTGAGTGCAACTGAAGCTCATCAGGAAAAGGCCCTGAGTTAATTACAATAATATAGATCATGATCTTTTCCTTGCAATTTTAACTGTGGACACATAAGACTTTTCTGTGCATGGATTCAGATACAACATAATAAGCCCCCAAAACCACCAAACTACTATTGTTATTTACTATCACCATTTAAGAGCAATCCTTCAACAGCATTTGGCTGTTTGGGAGAGACACACCCTTTCTTTTTCTACCTTGTACGGTCTTCTCATTGTTCCTGATGCTGCATCATAATTGAGCATATCCGTGGGGTCAATCCATTCATCTTCTTGAACTTTACAGCTCCCTATCAGCATAACTGCACACAATACCAAAGGAAACAGCATCCTGTATCACTGAATATAACAAGAAATTCAGGTATTTAGGTCAGGGTGTAACATGTTGCATGAAGAAAATGAAACAATCTCACACAGAAAAAGTAAAAGTTGGTGCTTTTTAAAAACTAAATTCTCCATTAAGCAGGTTTAAATTCACTTCCGTTTTTTTTCCCCAAGGAAAATGTTGGCAAGAATGTGCAACGATTAAACTGTATGAGTGGATCAATACCCCTGACTTTGTTATCAGCAGGTGTAGCACAGAGTTCAGCATTGCTAAATATGATAAAACTGTGCAGAACTCCACCACACTTCACGACAAGGGTATTGTGTTGAGTAAGGCAATTTTTTCTGTTACATGAAGGAGATTTGGCAGAAAATAAGCCTTGCATTCCAGCTGTTCCTCAGATACCGGAGACGCTGGGGGTGGCTGTGCTTTGATTCTGAGGGATGGCCAATTCAGCACAAAAAGGGGAAGCACAGAGCCAGTGGGGCACTGTACGTCCAGTCATGTTCAGTAAGAACTACCACAATCACAGATTCACAAACGGTGTGACAGACACACTGTCAGACTGGTCATGGCAAACAAACTCTCTTGGTCAGACCACAATCCGGAAATGTTCACTAACCCTGAGGCGCAAAACACTATAATTTGCTAATGGAAACACAGCTTCTTGCTGGATTATCAGTGATACACACACTGTTTGCAGGAGCACAGGAACACAAAAAATATGAGCAATACAGCCGGTAACAAGTACGCTACATTGGGAGATGATTATCTAGTGCTAAAAGCACAATCACAAACAGGAGCTGGCTCTGAATTTCCTGAGGGGCACTCAGTGTTCGAGCCTTACCCAACACGCATTCCTATGGGGGAGGAGAAAGGCACAGTCCCAGGATACAAAGGTGGAGTCTCCTCTGACCTCGGCCCCTCTTGACCTATATTTATATTGGGTTTTTTAAAGGATGGTAAAAGGTAGAGTTTCAGTTGATGACGTTTCATATTTAGGCACAGTTTGAGTGACTTTAGTCATACATGCAGAGCACGTACACATCTTACTTCATTAGCACACGTTGGGGTGCAAAAAGCGATATGTATTTTCGAGTTAACGGAGCAACGGGCAGGTTTTGGCGGCTTTCTGGGTCCTTTGGCTTAGCTCCCCTTAGCTGCACCGTTTTAAAAAGAGCACGGCCCACAACACCTCCTGCCGCTCCACCATCCTTTGTTCCCTGAGAGCGATACACCGATCCCTCAGTGACCCTGCTCCTCAGGATGCAGGCAGCTTCTCTCTGCAGAACTGCTGCCAACGCGAACACTCCTTGCTGAACTTTGTTGTTCAGTATTTTTCCACAAAGGCGCCAGCACGACCGTCACGCAGAATTCGCCCTGGCCAGCCTTGCAGGGCCATCCTTGCCTTGCCCGGAGCCACGGCCTGGTTCCCTCTGCGCGGCTCCACCAAGCGCCGGGCTCCGCTCCGCTCCGGCCCGGCCCGGCGCTGCACGGGCCCACAGGGCCATGGAGCGGAGCCCCGCACGCTTCCCCCCCGCCTTCGTCTGCTTCACGTCGGCACTGACACCGCGCTCAGCCAAAACAAACTGCCCTCCCTCAGCTCCTCCCCGCTCCCCCTCGCCCGGGCCCGGACACCGCGCAGGCCCCGGCCAGCGGCGCCCGCCCCGCCGCAGCCCTCGCTCGCCGCCCGCGGTACCTGAAGGTCCGCAGGGCTCCCGGCGTTCACACGGTGTGTTTACCCAGCGCGGGGCCGCCCCGGTAGCCGCTCCACCCGGGGGCTCCGCCCGGCAACCGCCGCGGAGNCGCCGCCCCGGCCCTGAGGCGCCGTCTCGCGCTGGGGGCCCCGCCCCGAGCCCCGCCCCGAGCCCCGCCCGCCGAGGGGCGGCGCCTGCGGTCCCACTCACCCAGGAGAGCCGTACCTCCGCCAAAGGCGAGCTCCAGCACAAGAGGCGGGGATGTAAATCCAGATCCGCTCTGCAAAGACAACTTGGAATAAAACTGATGTCAGGAAATCCCTATTTCTATAGATATAGTAATGAGCATAGTCCACCAGCTTTGACCAGAGAGGCAACTAGAGAAACGCTATTTTCCTCCAAAGTAGCACTGTATATGTATCATTGTATCATACATCTATATTACTGTGGATGTATCTAATAAAGAAAAAAATAAACAAGATTTTCAGCTCTGTGCCCATCTATTACCACTTACCACACTGCAAATTCCAATACTGGGAAGCAGTATCAAAGTTCTCAAGTATTTTATAGCTCTGGCATACTTAAATCATACATCAAACTGTTGTATCACAGTTGGATTGAGGAATTATAAACCAAGATTCCAAAATAACAGATGAAACAGGTGCAGGTGTTGGAGGTCTTTATTGAGATTATAGCACAGATACACTTCTATAGTTACCTTTCCACTTTTATACGATAGTTAAAAATGCTTGCTACAGTGCACATATAATTTAGTAACCCAGAGAATCCAAAACTTAACTGCAGTTCAAATAAATAAATAACCTAAAGTTTAAGGTTTATATTTTAAAAAGTAAAAGGAACTGTACAATATGAAAATATAACAATACATAAACATTAGAATCTAAAGTTTTGTAGAAATAAAACTGCAATTTCCCATACATAAACAGTGCAAGAAATAAAATTCAGATAAGCTTCTGAACTGGGAATTTAAACAATTCTTAAATTATCATGCAGACATAGCATTTTAAGCCATGCTGGTTTCTATTACAGCATTAATGGTATCCCTTTTACTTGAAAAATTGATAGCCATTAAGCTCACTGTGACAACTGCTGCCAATCCACTCTTTTCTACAGTACATTATACACAGAGGTATTCTGTTGCATTCAAAAAGTAAAATATTACATGTTTCTACTGAAAAGAGTTAATATTTTACTTTTTCCCCCTCCAACATGTTAGCTTGTTCAAAACAATTTCATGTAGTAAAAATGTTCTTCCCAGGTTAGATGAAAAGAATGAAAACCCCCCACTATATAACGGACCATAATCAAGGAGTGGTTACTACCTAGTCAACCTTTAAAGTTCAGCTTTTTTTTACTAAAACCGTTGAAATTGTGGAGATGTTATAAAGTTTGAGCTCTTGTTTAAAAGTGATGAGTACAATAAACCTGAAAAAACAGTGGAAGAAGTTTTTCTTTTATGTGTGTGTAACTACATACAGACTTGATTAAAGTGTTCCTCAACTTAAGATTCTATACAAAATTCTCATTGAGGCAAAGAACAAGGAATGCCATTAATACCAAACTGTAAACACATCATTCATGTTACTCTGAGTGCACATCAACAACAGAAGAGTTCTCCTCATAGACTTTGGCAACAAGACTACAATAGGTCACAGCAGCATGAGTTCAACATGGAAGACTGGAAGCACTGCAAAAGAATATACTAAAAACACCAAGACCTCCTAGAAACCAGAAAAATCAGTGACAAGTGCCCCTCCTCTTGATACGACACTCTCCTGCTCAACTGCTGCTCTCTCAAAGCCTCATTATTATTACTTGTTTTGACAGTTCTGTAGTCTCAGGTCTCTGTGCTTTAGCTGCATAGTTGCCTTTGTTTGCACTCTAACCATTGTAGGTCCAAAGTGTTACAGTTCTGTCTGCAGAAGATGACAAGAAGGAAAGATCTTGCGTGTGCCATCTGCACTGAATAACTTTGTCCTTGTGCTCCCCTACCACCATCAGAGGAAGCTGCTTCGTCAGGTCCCCTGTGGAAGAGGACCAGAAATCATTAGTCATGTCACGAATTTGTATCCCAGCCCTTGGGTGGCAGGGCTTTTTTTTTTGTTTGTTTTTTAACCAGTTTGCTTACTAAAGCTTACATCTGTATTTCACCTTATGAAGCGTACTTGACTCCCCTTTCTCTCTCTCACACTCACACACACACAGACACAGAGCATAACACAAGGCCCCAGTGCTTCAGTTTTTAGGCATTACTGGACACAGTACAACTTAAAAATGCAGATCTCCACCATTTTTGCACAAGGTGATTAAAATTTAATGCTCCAAGAAAATCAAATCAATTAGACATACCCAATAGCTTCTCTCTTTTTAACCCATCCCAATAGAAATAAGAACTATTACACTTTTTTAGTTTTTTTTCCTAAGGGTCAATTTCATGAATGCTGTCTGAAAGCAATGGCCATCTCACGAGGCAAAAGTGTTAATCAGTGGTTTGACTGTAATGAGACCCCCACCCCAAAACAAGATTTAGTTCACAGCCTACACTTTCACTCTCTCACCCGGCCAATTTCCAACAGACATAAGCACAGATATACATATCCAACCTTTCAAAGCTCTACTATTTTTCCCCTTTTCAATTAAAACCTGATCTTTGACCCAAGTTCTCAACTCCAACATTAAACCCACCAAACAGGAAGTTAACCCGTGACCCTTTGCCCGTGTTATTACCTTGCAAGTCCGTCACCTTGATTTTCATGTCGTAGGAGCCGGTGAGCAGGTAGTGCGCGCCGGGGGAGAAGCGCACGGAGCGGACGTCGCTGGTGTGGGGGTGGTAGCTCTGCACCATCCTTCCCCCGCGGATGTCGTACAGCATGCAGCTGGAGTCCTCCTGGCCCGTGGCCAGCAGCCTGCCACTGGGATCCACTGCCACTGAGGCGACAGCACTTCCTGCAGGGGGAGAGAAACCCCAACAACCAAACTTTACAATTATGTACCTTTGTGCAAATAGTCAAATTTTGGGTTTTTTTACACAAGAACACACATTGTAAAAGGACACCAAAAGCTGGCCTTAAATTCAGTGTGAACACACCTAGCTACTGTTACCTTACAGTAAGAAAGTTTTTATGTTTCAGCACTAAAAACTCTGAAGACATAGGTCACACTGGAATCATAGCAAAGACACTACTAAAGCTGCATGAGAAAAGTATCTTTCCATCACAGGAAAGAAAGTCTTATGAAATAATGTGGAATACTGAAAGGAATTCACCATAGCCCTGAAGTTTCAAGGACTTCAGTTAAATTGTTGTATTTGAATGCACTTGAAAATGTCTGTTTGAAAGTCATAAGGTAAAAACACTACCCACCTTCAGAAAGGAAATACTACTTTAGGAAGAAACAAACAAACCAACTCCACAGGTATAGATATCCCCAGAGGTTCTTTCTTTGGCCAAGCCTTCCTTCTGGGCCACAACACCCACCCCCCCCCCCCAATTCCCCCAAANCCCCCCCCCCCCCTCCACATTCTCTCTAAACGACCTTGACATCTTCAAAATCTATTTTCACACCAGGATGATAAGAAGCATGATAGCAAGTCTTGCCTGTTCCATGAAACGTTGTTCCCACAACACGAACGCAGCTTGGCACTCTCAAATCCCAAAATCTTACAGTCTTGTCTTGGGATCCAGATGCAATCATCCAGCCACTCCATGTATAAAGTGCTAAAATATGTCCTGTGAACAAGGAGACTTCTTAATTTGATTAAACATCATTAATCCAACACCAAAATATTACAGTTAGCAATACCCAACTTTGCATCTTCTCTGGAATGAAGCATGCACTCTCTCCATTAGATTAAGAGCCAACATATTTAAAAACAACCACTGCCCACCTCCCCTCAAAATACCCCAAGAGCAATTCGGAGAGGAAAAAAGTCTTGCTAAAAAGAAAAACACAATGACTTTAAACCAAATCAAACCAAAACAATCCAACAACTTTATTAGAATATAAAGTATTCTAATTAGACTATAAAGACATAGAAAGTGTGGGAGAAGCCCCCCTGTACCTACCAGTGTGACCACTTAGGGCATGCAGGCCTTGTCCTCGCTGACAATCTGTTGTGTAAATATTACAGTCCCCTGCCCCAGCACTTATTAAAATAGCACCACCACTTTCTGGGCCTTCCATAAAAGCAAGGTCTCTGATTGTCCCATCATGCATGCTGAACTCCAAATCTGGTCCTAAAATAATTTAAAAATCAAGGAACAAAGTAAGGCATACTTTGTTAGCACTGTGCTCTTTAGAGCGGCTACAAAGATAATGCAGAGTATTTTAGGCAAGGGTGAACATGCTACCAAGTGCAAACTTGGCTGTGCACTTTAGCACAGAACACACTATTTCAGTTACTACAGTTCAAATAAAATCTCTAAGAATCTTGGTTCACAGTGCTGCTTGAGCTTCCTACTTCCTAAAGTTTTGCAAAATGTACATAGACCATCAACACTGCCAATTAAGCCTATGTTTCTTACAGAGTACATTTATTTTGTTTTGTAAACTCTGGTGAACTCAAAAGGCTCTCTCTGGCAGGAGGAAAAGATCATTGAGAGTACTGAACCACAAAGGACAAGGCAGCCTAAGTTCAAAACACAAAAGATAAGAGTCACATTCAACGTATTGATTAGGAAGGCTGGCTATGGAAAGTGGTATTTGCTGGGACAGACGCCTTTTTAAGATGGGTGAGAAGACAGATGACAGTACTAGGTAAGAGAAAAGGGAACTAGGAGTGGAAATAAATTCTTAGTGACAACCAAGCTCTAGAGGTGGGTAAGAACATCTGGTTGTTTTAGTGTATATGGAGACCAATCTGTCAGGGGATAGCACAATACCAGAGTTCTACAAAATGAAACCAAAATACAAACAACCAACCCAAACAAAACCCTAAAGATAATTCCCAACCTCTCAGTGGTTCTTTGCTAGATAGAGACCACAGTGATGGGAAAAGGGAAAAGTAACTAAATGAAAATATTGGAATAAAAATAACAAAACATAATCAATGTAATTTGAATGGCTTTGACAAATATTGGACAAGTAGTTGAAAATAAATTCTTTGAACTAAATATATGCACAGTACCTGTTGCATTACAAGTTTCTGCATTAAAAGGCAGCACTTTCACATATTTATCATTAGAACCAGTAGCTAACAGCTGTCCACAGGGACTCCAGGCTACACAGTAGATTGATCCTTTATGATGCTTATTCCTTTTGAAGCGAACTACAGGTTGTTTAGGAGTATTATAAGAACTGGTAAAAGAAAAAAAAAAATCCATAAAATTTCCTTTTATTTCTAAGAGAAACAAAGGACTCTAAAATGAAAATACTATTTTTTGATTATTTTGGGTAATATGAAATTTGTATGGCTACTTGCATTGAAACATACACGTGATCAAAGACAAAAGGATCTTCTTAATCTCATTTTCTCAGTTTTAACTCATCCTCCCATTTTATCTGTGATTGAACATGCAAAAAAGAGCTTACATAGTCCCTTTATCTGTAAAGGGTTGATACAGATAAAATATAGTAATTACTAGCTGTAGTACAGTGAAACCTTTTCAAATGAAACCTGAACTGGTGTGATTTTTCTTTACATCCTTCATACTTCCAACACCTTAATTCTATGGCCACTTTTGAATATTCACGAGTTCAAGTAAACAACTGCAGGCAAAGCCCGCGCAAGAAAAACAGATTCACCACTGTGTTAATACAAGAATCCTGACAGCATCTAAATACACCATAGATTATTATTTGTAAAACCATGTCAGCTTTGCACACTGCTGAAATAAAGGCAACCATCCCATTAATGTATATTTCCTTGATTTTAATCAATTAACTTCCTACAATGTTCTTTGTCTGCTCTCACAGCAGAAGAAATGAAGTAATTAGGACAAAGTATGGCAGTATCCACCTCCATCAACATTCACTCCAGTAACATGAACAAGAGAAATTCAACAAATTCAACTGGTATTGAAAAAATTCATAAACCTTACTATAAATATTCGAACAAGAGAGGCAGAGAGAAAAGACAGAAGACAATCATCCAAGTCTGTTGAAAAATTTAGGAGACTAACATGGCTTTAGTAAAGAATACGAAAGCAAATCTACATGGAAGCTAATTTTATTTTGTTGCCAGAGAGGAAATCCTTGAGAGATTAGCCTAAATCAGGATCATTCAACACACAACAGATCTTCCTAAATGGCCTAATGCCTTATCTCACACTCAGTTTGGATTCACCCCATGTTAGGAGCTGAGAATCACTGACTCTCTCAGGACACAGGACCCAGATCAGAGACCACATGCTGCCAGTGCACTGCATGGAAGGACTGTGATTATTTGAGCAACATTTATGGAACTGTAACATGTATCTGCCAGTGTTTAATCTTACAGGCGCACAGAAAAGCTACTACTATTATATCTTTAGAGAAAGGAAAAAAGCCAACTCCAGTCCTGAATCATACATCAGCCTGATGGACAATTAAAAAAAACCACTAAAAAGGCCCAACAAAGATTCAAAGAACAGTTATTCTACACAATGACAGCTCTTTGAGAAGCACATAATTTTGAATGCATGTCTAGACTCATGTTGTTACAAAGATTAGAGTATCTTTAAGATTATGTAATCTCTCTGCTGACTTGTAAATCCCATGATGAAATGTTTTGGGCAAACTATAAGCATGGTTAAAAACAACAGTAAGTGGAAGAATTACAAGGTCAGAATTAAGGAAATCTCAGTATTCCTTTCATGTGCAGATGCACCATGTCTCTTGTCATATCAGATTGTGCACTGCAAGTAGAAACCAAGGCTGCAGAGCTGCTCCAACCTTTTCCAATGATGAGAATAAGCAGCTGTGCAGGAGCCAACGTGTGTTGCACTGCTTACCAGTAAGAGGCTGTTTGGGCTTCAAGCCCAGTAAACTGGCTTGCACTGGGTAACAGAGAAATCAATTCCTTTTTTGTTGTGTCATCCACTGCTCATAAATATTTTGGAATTAAACTTCAAAGGCTACCTTACTGATGATATTTAAGGAGGAAAAAAAAGAATCAGATTACTTTTTGAACACTTTGGAAGCACAAACATCAGTACTAAAGTGGGAAGATGTCCCAGATAAAATCACTGTGGATGCTTGCAGTTCCTAAAATTGTGAAGTTTTAAATGCTTGCACTTCTCCCCTACTCCAAGAAAATAATGTAAGTGGAGTAAAGATAAGGAGATTGTTATTGATGTGAAATACTTATTTCCAGGTGTATTTTCCCCATCCTGTTAAAAAAAACGGGTGGAAAGAAAACTGAAAATACAGGTGCACAGCAAACCACTCACTTTCTTCTGTCAGGGAACCAATATACCTAGCAAACAACATTTAGAGTAAAAAGAGGTCCACAGACATGCTCTGGCAAGTTTTTCTGCCAAAGTACAAGAAGACAGAGCTCTCTACTGTTAAGTCTGTCCTCCTGCAAGAAACTGAATCTTGTGAGCTGAATCTGTGCTACCTTGGGAACTGACACATGCTTTCTCCCACTTTTACAGCTGGAATAGCAAAACCACAGGCCAAGCAGTAAACTCAGAAAAGCCCAACTGCTGAGACAAAAGATAACACTTCTGCAAGGAAAGGTGTGGTCTAGTGGCAATACACCTTGCAAGTAATGAAAGAGAGCACAGTAGTAGCCCACAAAAATACAAATACCTCAGCAAATCACCTTATTTTTGTCTGGCAGTTCAGGATTGCAAGGAGACCATTGCTCTATTTATGACAATAAAATAAAGTATGAAATGTACAGGTATCAGTAGCTACAAGAGAAAGAAGTGCTATGATACTGAAAAAAAATTAATTATACTAGCTTTCTTACCTTGGGTCAATTACTTCTGGATAGGCACAAACTCTCAAAGTTTTAGAGTTGGAGCCAACAGCATATAAACTCCCACTGGGATGAAAGGCTACAGCTCTGACAGCTTGTGTGTCTTCTAGTGTATTAATGCAAATAAACTGCTTTTTTGATTTGTCATCCTGTGTAGAAGGATAACAGTCAAATTAGGTTCTTCTGTATAAAACTAGACATTTAAAAGTAGATGTGACTGCTTTGTGGAATAATGTAAATACTGTACCCA
Organism: Pardalotus punctatus; assembly: GCA_013400915.1. Classification (NCBI taxonomy): domain Eukaryota; kingdom Metazoa; phylum Chordata; class Aves; order Passeriformes; family Pardalotidae; genus Pardalotus; species Pardalotus punctatus. Next base: position 130,608 of record VZTX01029672.1, on the reverse strand, counting down.
AGTATTAATAAGTAGCAGCACAGCAGGCTGGATTACTCAAAGTACAGTTTTGAAAACAATGTCTACTTCAAGTCCAAGAATGCTTTGAAGCTCTTCTGTTCAACTAACTTTCACAGATAACATTAGATTAACACTTCTCATTCTCCCTCCAGACTTCCATTTGCTTTTGTTCTCCTAAACAACCCATCTCAGATGGCCAATACTACAGTTTATCTCTGTGCAAACACATTTGGATTGTGAAACTTGCAGGGGGAACAAAGCTTCATTTTTACTGAAAACAAAGTCAAACACCGTTTCTAAACCAAATATAATATTAAACATAGAATCAGATTTTCACCCTGTATGTAACAAAAACTTATAATTAAATTACACTAAACCTTCCTACATCATCCTCCTTGTGACTTCATGACCACCCTTCTAAGATTATGATTTTTATTTATCTGATGCAGAAACTTTGGAATGGACTTATTGCAGTTATTTCCCTACTAACTATTTCTCTGGGTTTTCAGAACATACTGACTGGAGTCCAACACTCAAAGTTTCAACCTGGAAAACACAAAACAATGGTTGTAAAAGACATCCCATTGGAACATCTGTTGTACAAGGAGAAGCTGAAAGAGATGGCACTGTTTGGCCTTGAGATCAGAAGGGCTTTTCAGGGTGTGCATGTGTACATCTCACCAGTGTATTTAAATACGTGACTGGAGGAGTAAAGAAGACAGAGAAAGACTCCTCTCTGTGGTATTCAGTGAAAGGAGAAGAGGCAATGAACACCAAATAAAACAAAGCAAATTCCACTTCAACTTTTTTGGTGCTTTAAAAACACTGTGAGGGTGGTCAGAGGTGGGATGAAGTAGCCTACAAAGACTAGGGAACATCCTCCATCCTTGGAGAGACTCAAAACCCATCTGGACCCAACCCCAGCAATCTGCTCTCATTGACCCTCTTTGGAGCAGTGGGCTTGGATTCAAGTCTCCAGATGTCCCTTCCAATCTCAATGGTTCTGTGATTCCGCAGGCACTGCACCAACCAAAATTCATTCTAAATATCTCTTAACAGTAAAGAGGATGTCACACACTCAGGATTAAATACTGAATCTTTTGATAACACACATGGGAAAAGTCACCAAGAAAACTCACCTCATCGCCTCTTGTCCTAGATACATTCCCCGAAGAGTCTTCTGAATGTGGCTGAGTGACAGCATGCTCTGATGCACTGTTTTGATTGGGTGAAGTGTTTAAAATCACAAGACAAAACAACAGAGCAGGGACAGGTTTTTTGGTAAATATTTTTTGGACTAAAGTTAGCGTTTCAGTCATTCTCAGAACTGACTGGTTTGTATAAAGTGTTATACATGTCTGATCATTACCATGAAACTATTATTTTTACAAGGGGCAGCCCTTTTTGCAGCAACTTCAAGCACTGAGCAAGTGAACAGAAGTCAAAAATTTTTTTCATTTTATGACATATCTATGTGTAGATACAATATATACACACAGAGAGGTGGAAGAATTATGGTTTCTGTCAGGTCAGCATTACTTTTAGTTAACAAAAGAAATTCAGTTTAAATTTTGACCTGCTTCTCCCTTCATCTAATTTGTATTTCATAAAAAGGCTTCCAGAAACACAGTATAACACAAAATAAACAAGAACTATACATAATGGAGTAAAAAGTCTAAAATTAGGAACAAGCATCAAATATAAGCCATAACAAATAATCACTATTCCTCATGCATGCTTTCAAAAAAAAAAAAAAAAAAAGGCTTTATAATCCCTACATAAATATTTAGAAAACACTGATCATGAGCTAAATACCCCTATGCAACAACAAATTAATCTGATAACTAAAGATACATATAAACAGCTACTCCCACAGTGCTAGCAGAAGGGATATTTCCAGTCCTGAATGCTCTCCAGTAACTTACCTTTGATTCCCCTGTACAGGTGACTCTTCAGGAAATGGTATCTGATTAGCTGATCCACATTTTCGAGGAGTGCTTGTATTAAGATTTGGGCTATCAGTTGTTATCCTCTGGCTACCATCTGAAGGTACTGATGTGAAGTTACTTGCTGGATTGGTAGATGCAATCCCTTTGCTCCCATTACATTGCTGGCTAAGTGTCTGTACATCATTTCCAAGATTGTCCATACCCATATTTAATTCTCCTAGTTTCTGGATAGATCTAATAACAAATGACAAGTTAAAAAAAAACAAACCATCATACCAGGTTATTATGAGAACTTACAGAGGGATACGGGTGCGTAGAAGGAGAATGAAACTCCCCCAACCTGTTAAGAAACTGTTCAGTAAGGTTCTGTTGCTGGTCAGCTCCATCTTCTTGATTGACTCCTCCTTCTAACAACATCTGCTGATACAACTGTCGCTGCTGTTCTTTCTGCTCTAAGTGCTGCTGGTAACGTAGTCTTTGTCTGTAGTATTCCTGAAACTGCTCTGTGGAATCACGAAGCTAAAAAGAAATGCGAAATCACAGATGAAATTCGAACAGTTAATTGTGGTACTTAACCTAAATATTTACTTTCTGGTTCAGTATTTCAACACAGGCATCAAAAAGCCAGAAGATTCAGCTCTGAAGAGCGATGACTTCATTCTCCCTTAAAACCAGACAATTTACGTAGTAAAAAGAGAAAGCACTGCCAGCCTATGCTATTCACTGTTGGAGCAGCCCTGCCACAATTCTGAAGAAGACTGCTCTTCCCAACAAAAAACTTCCAAAGTATTACTTAAGATCAAAACAGTAAGTGATGGAAAATTGAAAATAAAAATCAGAACCCTATGTAAGTCATACTTTCATTACCAATTTAGTATTTTCTGCCACGTTGATACCTCCCTGCCATCAGTCTGGAGACCCAATTTACCTCTCCCAGTAGCCAACCCTGCAGTGGTCTATCCAAGTGTTACATCTTATTTTTGAAATGGGTGCCCTGTTTTAACTTTAAAATTCCTTATTTCCTGGACCAAACACTTGAACTTCTTTTCTCATAGTCTTTTCTCCTTCAGACACTGTCTTTAGTTTCCCACACTGCCAGCTGCCCATGACTTGCTGCCTTCTGCATTCCCAAACCTAATTTTTTCTTTCACTTCTCTACTAACAGCTGAGAACAAGATAAAAATTAACAAACAGAAAACCAAAAGCTCTTTAGTCCAAGGCCAGATTATCCACACTGAACTGCCCTACATTTTCTGAAGAAAAAACCCAAACTGCATATTTACCAACTAATACAAAGAAAAGTAGTAAAAGGTAAAAAAAACCTCAGGTGGGTTTTTTCTTTGTTTTATGGAGTGACAGCTTTGTTATCTATAATTTTAAGTTGTATAAGGACATCCTCATAACTTTGCATTAGTTCAGACAATTCATGCACATTCTGTCTGTAACAGCCTTTACATTTCTTCTAATTAACAATATTTGCAGTATGATTTTTTGTTCTCTGACACAGTAATTTCTTTGATTTATAATGGATTTCCTAGCACTGTTACATTTGCAAAATATTTACCACCTCAGGTTACCCTCAGGGAATACTGGCAATTCAGAAACTCCAGTTATTGTTAAAAGGAAAAAGCATTTCTTTTCTGTATTTGAAATTCATGAACTATTCCCCAGTCATTGGGCTATAATCCTAAGAAACAAGTATATTCTTGTCTATATTTCTTTCCATGACTGATACTTGCTTGTAACAATTTTATTCAATCTTTTGATTTTTTGCATTCTGTGCCACTATTATCCAAACTAACACGCAAACCTAAAATATGTTGCCCAGAAGCTCTATTCTATAAACTCTGGCTTCTAAATCAGCCTCTACAGGAACACAGCAAAAACAAAGCTCTGACAAGAAACTTAAATTAATTTTTTACTCACACAGGTATACACATACAGCACTATGATGGGAGAAACAAGAAGGTGCACCAGGTAGCACATTCTTTTCTGCTTGTGTATAATAGCCTGGCCAACATTTTCACCACAGCATGTCCTGCACTCATTCTCTCCTACAAATTCTGCATCTGTTTTATTTTTTTTCCCCCTTTTGAAGCCTGTTCTGTCTGGCTAAGCTCTTCCCTCCCTTTCAGCTGCATACAAAACACCACTACAGCAGAGAAGTGACTCTAAGTCCTTGAGGGGAGTGAAGTCCTCAAGTCTGGAAGACTTTGTTAATCCTACAGTATTATCCCACTGCCTCACTCAAGTACCCAGAGTCTACTAGAACACAGCCCTGTCAAGACTAGGCTGGTTTTTCAGTGCCACACAGATACCATAAGCCAAGACAAAGTTTGCTTAAGAAAAGCAAACCCGAATCTGCAAATAGAACAGACAGCACACTCCATGTGCACTAGCACATCTAGAGACAGGTATTTAACTGTGGAAAAAGGAAGAGAATAGGCAACTGTTTTCATTGTTTCCTTCTGAGCTGTTATTTACTTTCCCCATATTGCTATTCAGGAAAAAAAAAAGAGAAAAAAGACAGTCAAGGCACAGGCNTGAGCTGTTATTTACTTTCCCCATATTGCTATTCAGGAAAAAAAAAAGAGAAAAAAGATAGTCAAGGCACAGGTCCTCAAAGAGGAATCCAAAAAAGGTTATGCTATTGGATTCTGAATAGCAAAGATATATTTACAAGGGAAACACCCAATTTTAATTTCTCCGTGTTCTAGACAAGAACTGATGTAAGATGACCTTTGAAACCTAGTATGAATACCAAAAGTTACAAGCTATATGCTAGATTTCTCACTAAAACACGAAGAGGATGCTTAAGCACTGTTTAATCTAACATTGTTAGCTGGGCTTTTTTTTCCCCCTTCTAAAGATATACACAACGGTTTATCTGGACTGTAGATGTGACCAGGCACTCTAATCAGCTGCATTACAGACTCAAATGACAGCAGAACTTTATACAATGGGGGGACAAAAAAGCAGTAGTTTCTTATACAAAATGCAGTATGGCATTTTTACTATAGTAAAACAAGACTCAAAGCAACCCATTGTCATGCATGAAGTTCTCCACACAAAGGCAAATCATTATGAAGTGATCAGAACCCAGCTCAAAGGGCCTCATTATTTTTAAACAAACAGGCACTACCTCATTTTTCTCTTGTTTGGCTGTTCCCTGACTCTGTGCTGCATTGAGTGCTTCATTTTCCGGAGCTGAGCTCAGGCACGAAGTCTCACTGCCAATGGGACGCTGCTGCTCCACAGGAGTATCACTTCTCGCAGCAACATGGAAAAGAAGAGATGCTTAAATGAGAGAAATTAGGAGTAGAAAATCAAGTAGAGAAAGATAACGTTCTAGAGTAAGGTCTGAGAACACAAGCATGTAAACTACTTAAGTCACATCAAACTGAAGATACTGCTTAGGAGAAAAATGCCACTTGCGATGTGTTACACTAAACAAAATAAAATCCCTGGCAAACAAAAAGCACAGCCAGTTTCCAAAAAGCCTTACTACCATGGCATACCCAAATTTCATGTTTTCTATCCCAACACTTGAATTGTACACCCTTTAACTAACAAGTCACTCAAAATCTCCCATTTCAAAGCAATTATGTGCACAAAATGTATCTGATATATGAGACTAAACTCTTCCCTAAGATATCAGTCTAATTTTACCACCACCAATCTAAAGTTAAGCTATGTTTAACATCCATCCACTTGAACATTCCTGAAAATGCAAGGTAGAAAAATGTTTATATTGGTTTTGCTATTCTTGTATTGTAAGTATTTCTGCATGACACTCCTTCCAAAATGGTCTGGCAATCAATCAGTAAATGTGCAGAACACATTGCAAGCCTTGGATGCCCATCTTCAGTTTTATCAATTTAAAGTCTTTTACTCAATGACTTGAAGCAAGGCTTTTTTAGAAGTTATTTTAAACTTTTTGGCTACCTCTGTACAATAACAAAAGTAACTCTGCTGATGAAAAGACAATTGCTTAACAAACATAACCCATAAAAGAAATACAGTATTTCATTCATGTGCAATAGGAAGCAAGGGCCAGCTTTACATAAAGCTCAGTTTCCACTTTTGCAAATATTGACATTTAGGCTGGACACTTGATCTGAATTCAGATTTTCTTCTGAAAAATGTAATGCCTTCTTGAAAACTAGGGGTCTGGCCTTATAGTTCTAATCCTGTAATTCTGACTTTGTAATTCTAACCTTCAAGAGATATACTACCAATGAAAAAATATGTTAGGAACTATAAACTTCACATGAAAAGGCCTACATAAAGAACTGCAGCAATTAGCCACCTTATTTAACCCACACAATGACGTTATTTGTGCAGAATATTATTTGTGCAGAAAAATCCATAAGACTTAAGCTATCCACAAAAACTCCAGTCGTGAAGAGGTTGGTAAAACCCAAGATTTTAATAAAAAAAACCAACCAGCTCCTTTTGAGATAAGTATTTAGATAAATATTAAAACATACATTACTGTAAATACTTCCATTATCATTGGTGAGCTGACATCAGTTAGGTACTGTTTGTTTTCTTTTTACTGAGTTCAATTACTGTTGCTCTTTACCATAACACAACACAGGAATATTGCTCCAAGGCAAAACTAATAGAGACACCAGCTGTGGCCTGGATTGATCACCACAACCCAAAATGTCTTCTGCTGGCCCTGCAGCCAAGAGCAGGGCTAGTTACCCACCTGCTCCTCTAAGAGCCAAAAAAGCTAGCAGCTGCTTTCCAGGGAAGTGGGACTATAACCATTAGAAAAGGACAAAACTGCTGAGTAAAATAAAGGCCAGGCAGAAACATGATGATAAACTCTCAACTGATAAGTACCAGGACATTTCTCTCAGAAGCCAATTTTGCAGTTTACATTTCATTAAATAACTTATTAATAGCATAACCCAACTATCTCAAAGTTCAATACAGAAAACATAATACATTCAGCCTTACTCATCTTTGGTTTGGAAAATATGAAGCAAATATTTAAGCTGAGCTACTATTGTAACAATGTAAGTGGTAACAGGAATGCTACAACAATGGCACATTGTCATTTCCACCAACTTCACCATTTTACCCAAACTGTTCAAGTATACCTAAGTAACTAATTTACACTGTCAGGACCAAAATTTATTGAGACTTGAGGACAGAATGCAATGAAGAAAGAAGATGGGAGTTACAGCCGTTTACACTGTCTCTATTTATTTATCTGGAATGGAAGAATTCAGTAACACTAAGCACAAATCCTAGACAGACCATATTATATACTCAGAGCATATTTGTCCTCTGTGCTAGGAAACTTTAAGAGAGCCCAAACTGAGTCCCTAAGGCTCAAAAGCCACATATGAAAATCTACTTAGATCATAAAAGCATAAGGAAGAAAACACTTTCTACACAGAGTTTTCATTACAACAAATTTTAAACAACCAAATTATGTTTCAATGTTACAATTATGTTCAGGGTTACAGTTCAGGTAAGAACAAAGAAACAATGCAACTTAAACTAAGGTAAAAACAGAGCTCCAGCTGCACTTACCGCTCAGGTGACTCTTCAAAAATGCTGTGACATTCAGTGTTTTCAAGCATGAGGCTCCTACTGAGATTCTGTACTCCAGGGTAATGGAAATTAGCAAAGGAGTGTGACATGGGAGAAGTTTTGGTCCCGAGGTCTGTGACCCGCTTATCGTGGTTTGTCAATCCACACGAGAGCCCATCTAAGGCAGGGTTTAAGGAGCGGGTCATGTAAGCATCTGCTGACTGAGGCCGTCGCATTGGGGATGATGGATAAGGAGAAAGTTTGCTGATAAGAGGTGTCAGAAGATCAGCATAGGCAGCTTTTGTAGGCTTGAGGAGTTTATCAACATGAATATTAAGCATCTTCTGTTCAAAAGCACAAGAAAACACGGTAGCTGGCAGATTCTGCAGCCACGATAATAAGCTAAGGTCCAAGTCATCACACCCATTACCACATAAGAGATCAATGCCCAGCAACACTTCACTTTCTGTGATTTCTTCTCCTGTTGCTTTACTCTGACAGAATTCCACACAACATTCATAAAGCAGTCCCTTCATGACAAGCTGAAATAAACGATTGTTACTTGCTTTGAAGCCGGCCTCGCTCAGTTTCCTATCCGCTGGAATAAACTCTGCCACCATGACGCAGGCTTCTTCAAAGCAGTGAACCCGAGCAGTGCTGGGATTCCACTCCTTGAACTCGGCGTGGTTGGTCAGGCGAGGCAGCGTCAGCAGCAAGCACAGTTTACTGTAGTCTTCCTTAGAGGGACAATACTCCTCCAGCGCATGCAGGCACTGCACAGCCTCCCGCATGGTAAATTCCAGCTACGGAAACATTAATATCAACAGAGCTCTTTGGACTACACATGTTTCCACAAGAAAACACTTGAACAACAGGTAGCAACAGAATTTGTTTGCCATTGTTCATTTATTACTATTACTGCTTATATTTTAATTTTAAAAGCATATACAGTCTGAAATTGCGGATACTAATGTAGTTACAATAGAGACAAATTCCTAGATGCTTTGACTTCCTAAAATTCCCCATCCAGTCCCATTTTTTACAGATTTATGGAACGTTTTCATGTCACTGCAGGTTTGATAGGCTTAAAATTTTAAATCTGTAGCTGAGCAGCTCCAATTCTATTGAAGCACAAAAGGTTACTTCCATTCTCAAAGCCAGCTGACTTATTTTCCCTTTATTTCTATAACCTACGCCAGTAGCTTTTCATAAAAGCTTTGTAGATTGCTTTAGTTTCCAGTGATTAGCAGCTTTTATACTGAGATTTTCTGTTCTTCAATCAAAAATGTTAAAAAAAGTTCAAATAGTTCTCAGAAGATAAGACCTCCGAACGAACAGAGGGCTTTATAACAGAGCCTGTTGATAGCTAAGAGCCAAGAACCATGTTAAATACGCAAAACCTGACATTTTTAGCTACAAAGATGTAAAAACCAGTAGAACTCCCAACTTAGCCATGTTACCTAGATACTTCAATACGGCAGCCTTTGACCCACAACATGCCAACACATTTGTAACATTTGAAACAAAATAAGGAGCATTAGTCTGATTCTTCCCCTCTACTGCTATCTAGTAACTGTATACAGATCGAGTGATCAAAGGACTAGTACACCTCCCATTTACAGCTAGAAATACAGACTTACTTTTAACTTCTCTACTCTGTCAAGAGAAAACCCTCAAGTACAATGTAAGTGTAATGGGACAGAGAATTAAAATCAATTCAGTCTGGAAAACAAAATCACTAGTCTTAAAACGACTGGCATTCTTAATTTTTAATGTAATAAAATTTTTGTCTTAGAAATTTGGTATTACCGTATTGTCAATATAAATTAAAAACTAACTAATTTCACAATCTGCACAATTCTTTGCCAGTTTGAGTTTGTAATGCCTCTTTCCATATTAAAAACTTAAGTCCACAACTCCTGCTGTTTGCACATGTAACTGAAAGAGTACTTTGCGAACACATCTGCTCCCTCAAAAAAACCAATTCTGACCTTTCTCTCCAAAACCAACAGAAACAAAGTACAAGATTCATTCAAACTTTCACCTGGCCCAAACTGTGACCATAAATTTCTGTGCTTCTGAGGCTTGAATACTTCTGGAAAATAAAAGTAATGAAAAAAGGAAGAGCCCTGTACATTAGAACAATGGCCTAAAGCAAATCCAGGGGTCAGAACCACAGATACAGCATATGGTCAATGATCTGTCTGCAAAGTTTCAAGTGACCTTTTTTTAATGTAGAATTGTATTTTGAGACCCGGGAGCTTCATTTCCAAAGAATACTGATTACTTTTTCCAGTGTTTATGAAACCATTTGGCAACAGCTAAAATTTGTGTATTTAATGCTGGGAGCTTTTGCTCTGCCTTTAATCAAACTAATCTCAAGAGATTTTCTGACAACAACAAAATTCCCAAACCAAAGGCAATTCTTACATGCTGAGGCTCATCTTCTGCCGACATCGCATTGTTTACACATAAGGCTTCCAAGAACTTCTGCTTCATTATAATGTAACGAAATCTGCAGGTGAGAAGAGAAATACTATACATCTTGCTCCGGTAGTTAAATATTATTCTAGAGACAAGCAGGCTATCTTACATCACATTTTTGAGTTAGGCATAGGTATTGCCGTGACAAGGAACTCTGATATGAAATTGTTAACAAATTGGTAACCACAACACTTTTTTTAAAACAGGATTTTTTTTTTTCCATAATTGCTTTCAGAAATATTCTATTACAAATATGAGAGCGCTAATTAGGAAAAAACAAGTATAGCAATCATATTATTTCTTGAATAGAAGCATGACGGAGCAGCCATCTATTAAAAGATTGTACAAGATGCATCATATTCCTAAAGTGTATGGCACATGCCAACACATTACAGACTGTGTGCATGTATTTTAAGTACAAGTTTAAAAACACATGCACACACTTTAGAACAGTACACAAGCTAGAAAAAAAAACCCCAGAATTAAGGTGAAAAACTCAGGACTACTATTTCTATAGACATTATTTAGAAATCCTCATCTTTTCCAGAACTCAAAAAACTGAATTCTAACATACATTCTATTTTACCTTTTCTTGTCGAATTTTTCCATACATTCAAGAGGCTGAATAAACTGAAGAACCTCATCCCACTGGCCATCAAGAATTAATTGCCTAGTAAAATAAAGAATCATTCCTTGAATGCCACTGGATTAGAACATCCTTTTTCTAAGTAAGCAGCTGATTTAAACACAAAACAATAATTTAAATACACAACAGGTGATCAATCTGCTTTGAAAAGTCAATTTTTTGCTCAGATGCCAAGAAGAACTGTCTAATAAAACCAACAGTAAGAGCAAAAGCCAAATCTGCTCTCAATATTTTGAAAAAATAACTGCATACTAAAAGGATAAATATTAAGTACTTTTAAAGACACATCAAAAAGGACAAAATGGTCCCGTGTCTCCTGCTTTACCTGTAATTCTTATTTAAAAAAAAAATAAATCTTATCTTTAGAGTTTAAATAAAGGTATCATTTCAATGAATACATCCCAATTAATGAAAGAGAACTTAAAAATGAGTTAATTTTAATTGCAGAAATACTGCTGGGGCTATTTTACAAAGGGGGTACAAAACCATAGAGCTCCCATATGAAGGATGTAAGAGGAACAGCTGGAAGGGCACCAGCACAGCAGCTCCAGCTCCCTGATCAACGGGCAGGACTGCACAGGTAGAGCAGCTCAATTTCTTCATGCCCTCATATTGCACAGAGCTCTCTGTAAAAGGCCCAGGCCTACCAGGGAAAAACAAGTTTCTCCAACTAAGCTAACAAGGAAACAAAAAAAATTGGATTAATAACTTGAATCTTTCTGCTATTCTTATTTAATTTTATTTTAGTTAAATATACATAATTTTAATCAAAATGGAAGCCAGCTGAGAAGATTTGTTCAGTGATAAAATGTATTTTAGATGTTTTAAGAACAACTGGATACGTTACTTTCTCATGCTTCAACAGTATTAAGTACCTTTGGCATGAACAGAAAACAGCAATGCTGAAAAGCCAGTGAGGATCTACACTGATTCTTTTTAATAATATTGAGTGCAATATCCTGAATGATAAATTGCACCAACCCTCATGCCTTGATGATTAAAGATACTCTTTTCGCGTAGTTAAATTTAAGATAAATCTAAGTACTATTTTGAAATGCACATAATATTTTGGGGGAAAAGCTCTGGAAACCACTCATCCTTGACCTTAGCACTAGAATACTGTAAAAACATTTTAGAAATCAATAAACTACACCTTCAGGGCCATGTGATTGGTAAGCAGATCATAATACATCACAAATGCCAACAGGTCTTGCTTTCCCATCCTATTCATGTTTATGGTTTTCCCCCAACTTAGTCTGCACTGACACTGGCACTTGTTAATGCTCCTTCCCACTTGCATTCATTGGTGTGCCAGAAGAATAACTAAGTTAAAATGAACTAGCAAAGAAAAAAAAACAAGGTCACTGTATGCTGCTGATGCCTGGTCAGTGACTCAGAGCGGCTCACAGAAGGGTATCAGTAACTTTAGAGCTGGAACACACTGCAGGGCTGGGCCACAGACTGGGATCGGGAAAAAGCAGAATAAGATGAGGGCACAAGATCTCCTGTTAGTGGCACAGGGCTGCTGACTGAATCAGTTCAACTCTTGTCTTTTCATAAATGTGGTACTTAAGCACCAGAAAAAGAAGTCCTACCTTAGAAAGAGCATGTCATCTGAAAACAAGCCATTAATGACCCCGCTTTCCTTCTCAAGGGCCAGCATACTGATGTGAAGCTTCCTTGAGTTCAGAAAATCCAGTATTAGCTTAATTATTTCAGCTTCTTTAACGTTCACTGTTTCTTCAGCCGTCATGACGGCAGCCTAAAAGGAAAGAAAGGATTTTAGCTATGATCAATATCTTATTTTCTGCTTGGTTAGCAAATGTTGGCTACCAACAAAAATAAAAATGCAGATTTATAAGACAGAACATAGTGGCATTACAAAAACTGGACTGCAAGATTAATTTTTGATTAAATAATTGATTTTGAGATTGACTATGAAGTCATAATTAAGACCTAGCAGTGCATCTGCAATTTTTTCATTTCTCTCCTATGCATAAACAGGGGCCCAGATAAACAAATATACCAAGAAATTAATCCTCTATCAGGGTAAAAATATTGTGCTTACCAAGTCTGCAATATGTAAAATTTTCCTCTCTGAAATGCAAACAGTGAAGTTCAAAGAGCATAAGAGTCACTTACTATGTCATTATCTAGAGAGCTCACATATGAACTTAAATTTCTAACGCACATAAAAAGCACAGCATACTAAAAATTCCACCTCTCCCTACCTTGACTTTGAAGTAGCATATGACAACTAAGCCAGGGGTTTCCATTCTTCCTCCGTAAGGATGTCTATTTCTGTCTATTCCTTCATCAGGGATCTCAAGCTGCCAGCTCAAGGTGGCCTAAGACAGCTCCCGCTGGCTGCCGGACTCCCATGCTCTCACTCGCTGCGTGTCCCGGCCCTTCCTCAGCACTCCTCACTTCTGTCACTGCAGGAGCTTTTCCACCAACCCATGCTGAGTGGCTCAGTGCTCTAACGAGCTCTCCAGCCAGCAGAAAGCAGGAGTGGGCAGATGTAGCTGGGGCCCTGGTGGCCAGCAGTCCGCTTGTTTAAAGCTCCCACAGATACAAGGTCCAAGCTCCTCTGCAACACGAGTCCTCCAAGGATATGAAAATTGTACCATGTACTCTTCTTAGGAAACCTACACTGAATTCTTCTTTTGGCTAAGTCTTGCCTGGTTCCTTAAGTATGACTTAAAGTAGAAGCTGCCAAACTTTCTTTTTCAAATGGTAAAAAGACTTCACAAGTAACTCCTAAACCGATCAGCTGAAAAAGAACTGGGGATGTGGGGAGAAACCCTCTAACACAGCCAAGCTACAAAGCATTGCCTTATCAGGAGCTTTAAAAAAAAACAAAAACCAATCCCCCACACACCTAGCAGCACTCTCATAGATACAAGAGTAATGTTTCTCATGAGGAAAATTTCAATTTAATCCCATGTTACTACTGTAAAATGGGGCAGTGCCTCTTCTCACCTCTGCCCTCAGCCACTCACCCCAGCCAGCTCCCAGCCCCACAACTGGGCTGTGCTGACCCAGACCACTCCTCTGAACCAGGTGCAACTCAAGCATTTACTCACTCCTTGGACCCAAGGAACTAACAGAGCTTTGCTTTCTGGCAGTAGCAGAGTCTTAACCTGACTCAGTGCATTCTCATAATCAGTTTAACACCAGAAAAGAAACCAGTGCAGAGTGATGCCCCAGGAACAAGGAGAGACACTGGAGCAACAGTGATCTGAAAAATGAAGAAAAGGAGGGGAGATGACCACACAAAGCAAGATATCCACAGCAATAGGTTATAGTCCTCGGTGTCTCTCCCTTATAATTCAAAAGGGGACATAAAAATTGTTCTTAATTCCCTCATGAAATCATTCACTTATGCAGATCCAGCAACTGAAACACAACCAGCTGTGGGCAGCCCATCTCCCATGACAACCTGAAAACATGATGCAGCCTTCAGGTATTTCATCCTTGGAAAACTGGAGTTAAACTATCTACTAGGGAAAGATGCACAGAATCTGAGTAAGTTTCAATAAACCAAATAAAACACTCAGAGTATTAACAAGAAATTAATTATTTACCAGAGAGGAAAGGAAGAAACAATTATTCCAGTGACACTTCTTTCTGATCACTATAAACCAATGCTAGTGAACTTGAAGGGATACAAAAACTTAGGCCTTAATAACATGGTTTTTTGCATTATTGTCTAAGCCCCCAAATTTTCCATCTCCCTCACAACTGTATGCCAATTTTTTTCCATGTAAGTTTTTGCCAGAACATTTGACTAGCAAAGCATTCGATTATAGCAGCACAGTTTATTTTGGAACAACAGAGACCTAGTTGTGCCAGATGAAATGGCCTAACTTCTTAAAATGGCTGGGTCTAATTCTCATTTTAGTCACAGAAGACTCCAATCACCAAGTACTTTGATGGGTTTCATGAAAGACACACCCAGGGACCATAAGCACATTGTCAGCTAGTAAAGTTAAAAGGAAAAATTGAACTCTGGCTTGCTGAAAGCTTTTCTGCAAGAAAGAAGGATATACAGACCCACAAATCAAAATCCTAAACTTGTAGAAAGATGCTTTTTCCCTTATGTTTAGCCCTGTTGAAACTTCCCCTTTTGGCAACTGGATATGGATTTTTGGTCCCTGAGAAAAAATTCAACCCTACCCTTATACACTGAAGTAAAAAATAACAAAAACAACACAAATTTAACCAGCAGTTTAGTATTAACATCTTAATTCACAACCTCATCTAAAGTATTGGCACTTCTCTTTCATGATGTTTTATGGCACTGGTGATTTTTATATAAACTAATTAACCTCCTTATCAAAAGACAAGTTAAGGCTTTGGCAAAGCTATACTGAGATTCCCCATCAGAAAACTAGTAGAAGAAAAATCAGACAAAGAATCCCTTTGAAGAAAAGAACACCAAGTCCAGCTTTCTTTTCAACTGGCTCTACTGGACTCTAGTGTAAACAGGAAGCCACCCTAGATAGCTTCAAAGCTTGTCTTAATTATTTATATATTATACTGATGACAAAATGAGCATATTATTCAGGACTTTGCTTCAGAGTATGTCTACATTAAGTAAAATTCAGCATCTGGAACTTGTTTTCCATTTTCCATTGTAGTTGTTTTTAAATTAAGAGGTTTGTCGTGAATACAAAGCCTCTGACACTACTAACACTTAACTTCACTTACTTTATTTTCATAAAGCAGGGTAAAGAACGGTTGCACCCTCCATATTTGACATAGGACTAGTAGCAGCACTTTTAGGGTACAGTAAAGAAAAACATATTATAATATCCAAACTTAGTTTGGGTACTGAACTTTTGAAAAAGACTTGAAGTACATTACTAAGCTCATACATTAACAGTATTATGAAAATATTTAGTGTACATTCCTTGTCAGAGCATCACAAATAGCTAGAAAAGAACACTAAACCTACTAGAGAAGATTTGCACATAATTGAAGGTTTTTAGTCTGATGAGCTCAGACTTCTCTTATAAGCATTATGCTGTCAAAGTAATAAGCAGTATCTTATAATGAAATTATAAATATACATATGCTTACATATCACCGTCTATGAAATCTGTGAGGTTTTCTGACATTCATTGGTATGTCAGTACATGTATAAATAAAAATAATAACAATTAAAAAGCAAAGAACAGCAGGGAAACTCAAGCTTAGAGCTCAAGCTGCATCTTTGGTCCATCACACTGTATTGCTTTCTGCAAGCACATATGGCACATAGCGTCACAATCTGATCAGCTCAAGCTCTAATACTCAAGAATGATTGAAGCACAGCATTAGCTTGAGGTATAAATGAAAGCAAACATGAATTAGAGCTTAATATTTCAGGTGCCTTGTATCAACCACATTTCTAATACAACCTTTTTATCTTGCCCAGTCTTTTCAGACTAGCACCTCTCCACACCTTCCCTCCTTGTCCTGTCCACTCCCTCTTATGCTACTTTTGTATTTAAATTGGTTTTTCTACATAAGAAAATTTAAAAAACACTCCTTGCCGCAAACCTGACACATCTTTTCCGTTTAACTTCAGTGGACCAGATGTTTAAACAAGCTCTTTGGAGCATACTACCTAATGCTACATCTTCCAGCAAGAGGCTTCACCCTTCTACTGTTCTGTCTCATGTTCTAAGAACATGCCAACAGTAAGAATCCACTCATGGTGTTACAAGCATAAAAAAAAAACTCTTAAAAAATTAAAACACATTTATGTTCACTTATATCCATAAATATACTATTTCAGGAAAATGTTTATGAACTAGAAATATCTAAAGATAGAGCTAAACAGTCTCTCTCTTTAAGCTACCTTTCTTGGCAGAAATTTAAAATGTGTATGCATTCACATGACAGAAACTAAAAGTAAAGTTTAATATTGAAAAACAATTAAATCGTGAAATTCTACAATAAGTATTAATCATATGCTGTTTATCAATAGAAACAAATCACTGGCCAATAGTATAGAATACACATTTGGAAAACCAGGCAAGGAATATAAAATAAATAACTACTCTGAAATACAAGATTAATTAAACAGTATTATAGTTCAAATCTTAAGTGTCATGCTGTGAGAGCTGTAACACATTTAAAGGGACACACAATGCCAAATTAGGAGTCTTGGCTCACTGACAGCTGTGATGCAGAGCCACAACCTCAGCATCCTGGGGAGCTGTCACAAAAAACCTCAGTGTGAACCAGCCCTACATATTTAAAAAGCTGGCTATTTTGCATTAAGTTATTTCCCACCCCACAGCCACTTACATTTGACTCTCGTGCCTTCCCAGAGGCCACTCCAGTGTTCTGGCTACACAGAGCCCACAGGGCACTCGGGGCCGGGTCAGTCCCTAGTGGTTCCATTTCTGAAGTGCTCTCAATCATATTCCAGTTATTCTATATCAAAAAAATTTACAAAAAAAAGAAAAAAAAAAGGAAAAAAAAAAAAGCTATAGGCCAAATTTTTATCACAACTGATTCCCACAGCACTCAGCAGAGCTCGCTGACACCCATTTCGCCCTAAGAAATCACACAATTCATTATCTCATATGAAATGCATTGAGCATATTAAGCCTTTAATAGAAAACCTTCTTTAAACTTCGCACAGCTGAACTCTGAGACCTTTTCTACTCCAATACACAGCAAATCGGTGTCCTCTTACACACCAGCCTTTCCTGCCTCACACAGATTTTTCACTGGCTTGCCATCTAGTAATCCATTTTGTTGCCCTGCTTAGATCAGCTGTTGCTCTAGAGCCACCCCGGTAATCCTTGTCTCACCACGCTCGGAGGTGACCGCAGAGCTCTCAGCATTCACCAGTCCCTGTTCCAACATGCACACGCCTTGCCCAGCGCATTCCGCACCGCGAATGACAAAAAGGTGACATTAAATTATGCAATACTTCACATCTCAGTGAAAACAGAAGGCAGGAAAATAAGAAAAGCCAAACAACTTCCAAAGACTAGAAAATAACGCGTTTTAACTGTAATACCCCGCGTTGTTCCAGTATCTTTTTCCTCCCCACGCACGATTCCATACAAAATCCAGCTCCACCGGGTTTACAGCAGCCGCCCCGGTTAAGGGCGCCGCGCCGAGCCCGCATCAGCATTTCGGGAACGCGAGCTCAGCACCAGCGGCGGGCAGGGCCGCACGGCCCCGGCGCAGCTCCCGCGGGGCGGCCCCGGGCACAGAGC
>VZTX01029672.1:59866-112504 GCA_013400915.1 Pardalotus punctatus | reverse complement strand
TGCCGCCCGGCGAGCGCGGAATCCCCCGCGACCCCCGCCCGGCCCGGCGGGGCGCAGCCCGACGGCCCCGCGGTGCTGCTGCCGGTGGGAGCGCTCCCCCGGAGCCCGGTGTCCGCACACAAAGGGCGAGCGGGCCGTGTGCCCCGGGCTCCCCAAAGGTCGCCCTCCGACGCCCCCGACGCCCCCAGCGCTCACAGCACACGAGCAGGGCACGAGCGGCCCTGCCCCTCTGCCACCACCCGGCTTTTGGCTCGTGCGGCGCAGGCTTAGGGCTTGTTGGCAGCACCTTTAAGTACTGCATGAGGTGCTGCCGCGTTTCAGGTCGGCCAGGGATTTTTTTAGTGTGCTTATGCTGTCATCTGCTTCTTATGGCTGTTAAGCAAAGCACAGATTCTTTACAGAAATCGTCTGTATGCATGTGTCATACCTGTGTTTTACGACGATGCATTCATATATAATCTGACTTTCAGCTACATTTCTGTAATTGTCGAAAGATTCACCTCAGAGTCATTATGGTGAACTATCAATGAGCTTGCTTTTGTGTTTATATGCAGTGTTTATATATAGTGATGAGATACAGAAAATCATGTTAAAATGCAAGAACAGCACTTGGACAGAGTGCTTGTGAGCACACTGCAGTGCACTGGCAGGCCCTGCCAAAATGGAGGTGGTGGCAATTTTCTGACAAGCTGATGCACGATTTTTAAATTTAATTTTTTTTTTTTAATTATGCATGTATGTCATGCATCAGAGATACAGGAAAGGTTGTCAGGGATTTGAGTGAAGCTGAACTGGATTCTCTGTCACATTCACAAAAATGTCCGTGAGTTCAAGTCTTCTTGCAAACTGTTTTGCTGAGGATCTGCTGAAGGGCAGAGGGGTATTGTGTTATTTTTTCTCTCTTCTTTCTGAACAGGAATACAAACAAATGTCTCAAAGGCGGTCCAGTGAGAAGTGCACCTGGCTGCACAGCAGTGACTCTGCCAGGCATGTGCAAGGAACGTGGAACTCGGTGGTTCCTTTTGTTCAAGTCCCAGCTTCACTTCCCAGGAAGACAGATTTGCTGGTAAAACACCAAATGCTTCCATTTACTTCCAAAGCTATCACTTGTTGCTTAGTTTCCTTTGGAGGTGCTGCTTAAGAGAAAATGAAATAATAGAAATGAAACTGTTTTCCAGTATATGTGATACAGTAGTGATGATAAATGAGAGGGACTGTGGAAAACCAAGATGACTTTAATTGTCTAAACTGAGCTGTATATGTAACTTCACTGAGCATAGATAAGAAAAGTCCATTTTAAACTTTAACCCGCAAAATGCTAGATACACACACATTGGCTTTTAAATTTAATCTTGATTTCAGAATGGTTTTACAGTAGTTTACTAATTTTTTGTACAATAGTTTTGTTTTCAGTGGAGGCCCTGAGACCAAAGGTGTGAGATTGTATCTTGGATAGCAAGAAAGAGAAAGCTTCTTCCCAGTTACGGACCTGAAAGGAAGAGAAAATTATGAATTTAAGATTATTGTGTTTCCTGCTCAGAATGTTGGATCTTTCACAGGTATCAGCAAGTTCCTATACTCTGGAAAGAGATTTCAAGAACTAACTTTCAGGAAGAGTTATGGAAGAATAGCTAGCAGTAGTTGGTGGCCCTGCTTTGGGGGGCAATCATACTATTTTTTGGTGAGGACACATAGAGTAGCATCCTATGGGAAGAGAGCCAGTTGAGATCTTGTTCTCTGGTTGTTTGCAACTCCTTACTTGAGCATAGAAACGTGTTTGGGATGGTCTCAGCTTGCTTTGAACTCACTACTGCAAAGAAGGTAACTCCCACGAACAGCAAAGCTGTTGGGTGTGGGTTTTAGAGAGCCTGAAAATCAGGATTAGTGGAGGAGGAGATCTGCATTGCCTAGTGACAAAACAGGGTGCTGCAGTCTGTGCTTGGAGCACTTCAGAAAAGAAAACAGTAATTGTGTGATAGTTTTACAAATGTTGCAGGTGGGGAATGAGAGGCTGGAAAGCAGCACCATGGAAAGAAACCTGGGGGTCCTGCTCGATGGCCAGTTAGATGTGAGTCAGCAGTGCCCTGGAGCAAGGAGGGGATTGTCCCACTCTGCTCTGCACTGGGGCGGCCCCACATCAAGTCCTGAGGGCAGTTTTGGGTGCCACAAATAAAAAAGGCATTAAGCTGTCAGAGAGTGTCCCAAGGAGAGCAACAAAGATGGCGAAGAGCTCGAGGGGAAGTGTGAGGAGCAGCTGAGGTCACTTGGTCTGTTCAGCCTGAAGGAGATGGAGGGGAGACCTCATTACAACTTGCTCGTGAGGGGAAGAGGAGGGGCAGACACTGCTCTCTGCGGTGACCAGAGACAGGACCCGAGGGAACGGCCTGAAGGGTCAGGGGAGCTTTAGATTGGTTATCAGGAAAAGGTTCTTCACCCACAGGGTGGCTGGGCACTGGAACAGCTCCCCAGGGCAGTGGTCACAGCACCAAGCCTGACAGAGCTCAAGAAGTGTTTGGACACTGCTCTCGGGCACATGGTCTGACTCTTGGGGATGGTGCTGTGCAGGGCCGGGAATTGGACTCAATGGTCCTTGTAAGCCCCTTCCAATTCACCTGATTCTGTTGTCCCCCTAAAAATGGGCCAGTCCCAATTTTCTGTACTTGTCACAGAGTCATTCAGCTATTTACATTTTATATTTACATGTTCTTGTAAAAACTTAGAAAAAAATTTCTGTTCAAAACTTTATTCTGAAACAATTTTTACTCATTTCAAGAAAGGATTTCCAGAACTTTGACAACTGAGCAGAATTCTTGCATAATCTATAGAATTCTTTATGTCAGCATCATAGCTCCATTTTCAGGTAGCTTAAAGAAGACAAATACTGAGCTAAAGTATAATCTGGCTTCAAGTAATTTAAATAATTGCAGGCTTGTGGGGCCTTGCCAGGTCTTGTACTGCAGACATTTAGATCAGTGATGATGAAGAAATGATAAGACAGAGCTGCTGTGATGGAAAGCTCCATATTAGCTTTTGGTCTTTCTGCAGAGCTCCATTAACTGTGACATAAAAGGACATATAGATACTACTTACTAGGCCTCCATAAAGTTCACATACCATTGAGTTCCAACTTAAACACACATGATAAAAAATTCTTTCAGTATCTTGCTTAAACAAATTTGTCAATGGATAATGAATACTTATTTACTCCTAAGCATTTTATACATCAAATTGTAATGTTGAGTAAGAGTCTGGAGAAAGTTTAAAATAACATTTTTTCAGTGAATGCTTACCTTGTTTATGCTGTTTTCTCTCATTTCTAGAGTCCTGGTTATTAGCTCTTCTGATCAGAGGCAGCTCTGTCTAGCATCCATCAGCATTATCCTTGAATTCAGAAATTTGATTAAAAGAACTCCATCTCCCAAAGAGTTTGTACTGAAACGTCCATGTTGTATATTGCTTCTTTGCCTCTTACAGGAGCAGTAGTTTCGAGTGTAAAACACTGCAGCTGCTTTTCCTTCTTGCTAGAGGGAAATAAGGTGGAGTAACTTCCCTACAACATTTGACTCATTGCTGTGGTTATCTAAATAAAATGTATTTTTTTATTCTGTATGTAAGTCTGAAGGTAAATGTGCATTTGTATGTATGCACATACAAACACACTTCATGTATTTTTTCCTAAATGGAATGGATTGCTTTCAGAAATAAATTGTATATGAATGAACAAGGATGCTGTACATATTAAATATACTTTTTTCCCCTGCCATCTATACCCTGGAATAAGAGTGTTTATGCTGGATTTTTTTTTCCTTTTGTTGTTTTTCATTTATTTAACTAGAAAACGTAGAAGCAGCTGTAAAGGGCTACGGCTGTCAAAATACATCTTTATAGCCACAATTCTTTGAGCTGTGTATTCAGCTCATTAAATTAGAAACAAGGCAGCAAAGAAATACTAATGGGCTATTTGTAAAGATCTAAATAGTTAAAGGTTTAGTCCTGTGTCTTTTTTATCAAGTTGTTGGAAAAAAGACATCTGCCATCTATCTGATCAGTGCAGCTGGATTTGAGAAACAAAGCTATTTTTTGCATCACATTTGTGTGGGGATCGATCTGAAACCTTCTGTTCCAATCATAACTCTCTGTACTGGATCCCACAGCAGTACAAACTTTGATTCAGAAATTCTGTACAAATTCAGGCTCACAGTACAATCACACTATGTCAAATTAACCACGGCATGAGCTGAAGTTTCTCAGGGATGGTGTTATTTACCAAAGCATAGAAAGCGCAAAGTCTGTTCTAAAGCAGATCTATACAAAGGCTGTTTTTAGATGAAAATTTTGAGCTGGGCTCACCATTGAAAAAATAGCTTTACTGGGTGCAACTGGGTGTTTGTGTTCCAACATAATTCCTTGCTTGTGTCAGCCTGTTTGTGATGCTGTACAGGGAACTGACTGAACTGGCTGAAAAATAACCAGTTTTCAGGGGGAGGAGGCAAAGCTACTAATTTTCTTCCACAGTAGTTTTCAATTCAGCATTAAAAGCCCCACTATCAGATTCTTGAAGTTACCCTTCAAAGAGCTCTGCAGTTTTGAGATTCTTTATCTGCATAAATTAGCCCAGCAACTCAGTCTGCCTGTTGACAGGGCAGGGCTGTCATGGCCACTTTCAGCAAGTCCTTGCTCTTACTCTGCAACCCAGGACAACACAAAACTCAAAAAAAGGGCACGATTTGGACTGGAAACATGGCTAATTTACAAATCTGGAAGAGACCCCTCATTTTTTGATAGTGTTTCTGTTCAAGACAGCACCCCAAGCAAGTACAAATTATTTCACTAAAAGTCACACACATGCTTTATCTTGACAAAGATAAATATCTTGACAAAGATAAGACTTCACCTTGACAACCTTTCAATCTGAAGCAAACCTCTCACCTTGACCACTAAGTTCCTGTGGCTTTGGAAAAATGGAAGCTAACCAGAGCTCAGCAGATGACTTAAAACTGTGAAATTCACTTCTGGAGAGAACACGGTAACACCTTGTTGTCCTCAAGAATGAAATATGAAGCCTAATTACTCAATAACCTTCCTCTGATAACATCAGAAAGCTAGATTATCTATGGAAGTATGACCAAAGATGGGAAACAAAAGAAGAATTTATAATGGTGCATATTTCCTACAATTTCCACATTGCTGAAATAGGAGAAGAAACAAGATTTAAACATTAATGTGAACATTTTATAATTTTACTTTATGTTTAGAGGTAAGCAAGAAAACAAAAAAAAGTTATTTTGGTGCCATGCTTTTATTTAAATGAAAGGAAAAAACTACACTGTACCACATAAGTAGCAATGACAATATTTTACAGCACAGCATTTGAAAAAAAATGGAAGCTATGCTCCATAGAAGTGGACAAGTAAGCACACAATACACTGTACATTTTTCAACAGTGCCCAATAAATCATAATTAAATAGCTGAATTTGGCTTTAAACAGCCAAATAATAAAAACTAACAGTCATACTAACATTTAAAAAAAAAAATCAGTAGCTATTATGACTGTTAGAATATGAAATTTTGCTCCAAAAACTAAGACAAGAGTTTGGCAATTCAGTCGTAGCAACAATAATAATACCCCTGATGAAAGCACCAGTGTGTTCTGGAAAGGTCAGTGATAAATACTGGCCTTTATGGAAAGCTTTCTTTTTGTTTGTTTTTTTTTTTTCTTTTTCTTCTTTTTTTTAAACATGATCCCAACCAAAGATCCACTGTAATTAGAAAATTTGCAGGCTTAAAAAGGAAAAGCATCTCTAGCTTTACTTTTCCTGTATTAAGTAAAACCTTATACTGCGAGCAATGAAATTTTCAACTGCATTATTCACATTCTACTTTTAGACATTGCACAAATCTTTAACCTGTTGACAAATGCAAATTTCATAATACATTCAGATATATTTAAAATTACTCAAAGAATTCCTGTCATGTATTTAAGCTCACTTTGATTAGGTTGATGCATGTGTCTTTATGGTGTTGCAAATCTTCAGTTAAATCATAGAACAGATTTTAGAAATAAAAAGCCTCCCATGATAAAACTTCTTTTGAAGTTATTCACCATATGTGTGTCAGTTAATTCCAACCTCCTGGTTTCTTGAATCACTGTATATTATACACAGTTTCATATTGTTATTCAAGATGTTCCTACAATGGTATCTGTAGGAACTGTCTAACAGGCAGAATGTGCAAACCCTCTTTCCCCCCTTTTTAATATTATTTATATCCTATATACACAATATGTATACACTTGAAATATAAGAGTTACATATCCTGGTGATATACATGCAAACAGTAGGAATCAGCTAACCACAAATAGTTTTGAGCCACATACATATTAAACATGTCTTTTAAAGTGTTTTTTCTTTT
The DNA here is from genome assembly GCA_013400915.1 of Pardalotus punctatus. Taxonomy (NCBI): domain Eukaryota; kingdom Metazoa; phylum Chordata; class Aves; order Passeriformes; family Pardalotidae; genus Pardalotus; species Pardalotus punctatus. The sequence goes on along the minus strand of VZTX01029672.1, from coordinate 106,092 downwards.
TTTACAGTTTTAACAAATATACATAAATATAAGAACATAAATTACAGTAAACTGACAGCATTTTTGAGAAAATGTTTATAATCCAGATGCACTGATGCCTAAGGCTTTATAATAATTTAAAAAAGTACTGTTCTAAACTGCTTAATGACATCTCACTCCTGTGCATCTTTTCTCTAAGTAAATGAGCACATCGTAGTAGTGAGGCAGTTTCTCTCAAAGCAGTTTAATGAGAGAAAAAACGAACATAATTTTAGTCTCCCATGAAACTGAATGGACTATATACTCATAGCACAATACTGTCTTATGTAAATGGAGTTGTCACAACACTGAAACAGAACAGAATCACAAATCATTCAAGTCTTTTCCTGAGAATGAGATTTCCCTCCCCCCCAACAAATTCTCTGGTGTATGATGTTATCAAAATAGCCACAGATTTAGGGGAGGCTTCAAGTTTGTGTTTTCTTTTTTTTTTTTCCAGAACAGTGCTATGTTAAAAGCAAATTATAAGAGAAACAAACACTGAAACGGGATACTGATTTATAAAATAATCAAACACTGTTTTGAAATAAAATGCAGCCCTTTATAAATAATACTGAAATATGCCTAGAGTTTGGTTCTGCAAATGGTCATGTTATAAATTCACTGAAATGTCATTTAGGCTTTTTTGCCATATGTACTTAAAAATTGCTCTGTCACAAGACATCACCTGTTAGATAGTGTCAAGAAAACAATTTACTAAGACATACTGAAAATTCTTATCAGATGTCTATTCCCTAGAAAATTGATTCAAGTCTGAGTTGGCAGATCTGAAGGCAGGAAGTGGCCTGAACCTTAAAATCAATGGGAATTAGATACATGACTTCTCAAAGATCTGTGACTTAGTGAATTCTGTGATTCTTCTGAATATTTAGTGTTCTGTTAGGCAACATCAGGGATCTAGTTCTGAATGTTTCACAAGTTCCTGCCTTGAAGAAGCAGTACCTGACCATGTGTTCTCTGTCCAGCTGGAACAGTGCCAATCAATGAATGCACACTTGCTTGAATTGTTTCTTTCAGAGAGCTACCAAATCTTTTTACTTTGCCTTTTAACGGTGTTATGAGCATGCACATGGTCAGTCATTACATCTCAGATGGCAACTTACTGAAACAGAAATAATTGCATCACCTAACTTTACCCTGAGCTGTTAAATAATTCATTTGAAGGAAACTTCAAGCAGTTCAAAGTTTTTTTCCTTTACTGTTTAGTTTATAAGCAAATCAGTACTATTTAATTGAAAAAGAATTATAAATACACAGGGGAATGAATCTTGATTTTGTTACAGCACACAGTAAGGATCTTTCAGAAGAGACCCATTCAGCTGTTACTCAGTGACATACAATTTATCATTTAGTCTTTACTGTAAGTCAGTATGCAAAGTTCGATGGTATTGAGAATATTAAGAAGTTTTTCTTTAGTGAAAGAAAAATATTTCAAGACAAGCACAAATACAAACATATAAGGCAACAGATGTAAAAAATGTAGTTTGAGTCACTAAAGAGGAACATTCAGTGCTTCAGTGTATCTAATCAAAATACAGAGCAAATATACTCTATATGTTGTATTAGCACATACAAATCTCCACACGAGTCAAACATTTCCGTAATCACTCATAATTATTCACCTAAGAGATAATCTTCTGCACTCCTAAACACTGTGTTTACATTCCAGTTGGACATGATAATAGAACTCGGTGTCCAGTTTTAAGTTCTAAGAGTCTTGTTGGCAACTAGAAATCTATTTCCTATAGGCAGTAAAGATGAAGTGCAAGTTTATCATAATTGTCTCAAGCAATTTTTTCCCATCTACTATGCCTTGGTGGGTAAAAGTTTCTTAGGAGTTACTGGTCTCTTGGTTTGCCACAAATGGCTGTGAATGGTAATTGCATCAACACTGGCAGACAAAGTTTTGGCAGGTATGTGGCTAAATTGCTTCCTGTCAGAGTTGTATTTATACAGTCCCTCTATCATTTTCTTTGTGATAGATTTGGGGCCTATTCCCGTTAATTTATTGATTTCTTCAGTATCAGGGCAGTACGTGTACAGAGATCTGAACTGGCAGCCTGAATCCCGGAACAAGATTAAGAAATTATTGGCATCAGATTTTTCCATTTCCTTTAAAAGAAAGAAAGAAAGAAAGAAAAGCATTCAGATTGCGAATTTTGCATTGTATGTAGAAAACATTCCAAATAATTAGATTTCATTTTTAATTAGTTTTCCACCAGAGCTGAAACTTACATCTAACTCTGTCCACTAAGAGACCTTATTTTCAATCATTAGAATTTGCTAAACTTCACCTATCTGAATTTTGATATGGTAGATATCCATCTCAAGCAAAGCCTAATTTGTTAGACAATTTCAGCTATACTTATTTAGATGTGCCTCAAGAACAGACATCATAAAAGTAATTTTGTAGACCAAATAAAAATTCTTTCCATTATCCATTTCATCAAGCTGGTCTAATAGTTGCAAGTTTGGGAACAGGAAACATTAGATGTGTCTAGATATGTCTGAAAGATCCTCTGGTATTAAAATGGAATTTCAGTCATCCCTAAATACTCTTACCTCCAGTATCTTTTTCTTTTGACCTTCATTTACTTTTCCAGCCAGGCAGCAATGTGCCAGTGCATTCTGAATTATATACTTATTGGATTTAGCACTGGGTTCTTTGAAGAGCTTTGGTCCTATAGAAAAGGAATGACAAATCAGCTGAATTAATAAGCCAATGAAGAGTTATTTCAAATGCTGTGAAGCACTCCTGGTGTGGAACTTATGCATGCATAAAAACACAAATCTAGGAATAATACAGAATAAGGTTAGAGACCACAAATTTCACAAACAAGTAAAATGTCATTCAACTGTCACCGAATTTACTTACAAATGTGTCTCTCACTATTAAATCATTATTATTGGCAGTGCTGGTAAATATTTTTTCTCTCAGAGGACCTTTTCTATGAACAACAAACATTTTGCTTTTTCTAACTAAAATTTCAGTTGTCCAGGAGAAAGCAAAGTCTTTCTTTATCTATGCCTGTGATTTCAAGGATGACAGCTATGAGGAATATGCAGTGCTTAGAGTAACTGTTACCTGTCCTCTTCGAAATGCCAGAATTGTTTTACCCAAAACCAGGCATAAAGATTCGGCCTTACACTTGTCAGGCTATTCTGTCTGTAAAATGATTTGATTCATCTGGTTGAAGGAGAGATCTCCCCTGTTTTAACTTCTGAAATATATGTGTACTTGTAACAAGACCATTTAAAAAAACCCAACACATGAGTGCCAATTCCAAGTTGTGGAAAGGAAAATAATGTACAAGCAAATATCAATGATATTTGAGATTAAATCTCAGTTTTTCTATGCTTTGGGGGAAAAAAGCCTAGAAAATACCTAACCTTATGCTACTCTTTTCACAATGAAAGTGATACTAGGTTGGCAAAAGTGGAGCTTTTAATAATCCTCATGATGCAAGGCCTTGGCAATATCACATGGTATAGTTAGAGCAAAGGGAGGAAAACACTATTATTATTTGATTCATAATAAAATAAAGAATTAGGAGTCAGATTATAAAGTTCTTAATAAACAACAAAGGATCTGTTAGGAAACAAACGGTGCAGAATATTTATATCTGCATTGCTAAGCAGATTTTTTGCTGTTGCAATTTGTTTTTGAATTTTCTAACTCTATTCCAAATTGAGTTGAAATTTCAGCTCTTTGTGCCTTGCTAGAGACACTACTGAAGTAAAGAATGATGTGTGAGCCCAATTGCTGTTCTGAGCCTGATTGCAGTTTATTCTGGTTATCACAAATGCTATTAACTCAGCACTTTTATTCTGGATTTAAAATGTTAACCTTGTATTATTACCCTCTACTTTAAAGAGTAAAACTCAATCAAGTTTTACAAAGCCAGATCAAGAGAACTGAAAACTATTCATGAATAGAAGCACTAATAGGTAGGTACTTTCCTGAATATTGTTGTCACTGACCTGTGTACTCTGTAGCAGAGGCAACTGAAGAAGTTGTAGATGCATTTTCCCAATCTTTTTCTCCATTACGACTACCACAGCGACTTGGAGATAAAAATCCTTCCACAGATTCAGACCTAAACATTAGTTTTAAAATCTATTAAAAAAATTTACAATGTTCAGCTGGGAAGCCTTCTGATATGAAAAGAAGGCAAACTGTATTAAGGTAGAACACAATGATTTGAATTAAAAATTATAAACCTAAATGCACGATATTTAGTGTGTTTTGAGTGATGCAAGAAGCTGGTGTTCAGGAGGGGTATATGTTAGTTTTTGGGCTACATCTGAGGGACAGAAACCTAATAGATGTTCTTGGTTGTGAAATATAATTACTACGTGGCAATGTGCTTTTAACATGTACCGGCAAACCAATGTTATCTCATGTAGTGAACCAACCAGTTCTTGATAGAATGATGAATATGAAGTAAAAATTTAGTTCATTTATACTTATGACTGCAACAACTGGCAGTGAGAACACTGATGTATTTAAGACAGCAAAACTATTTCCCTTCTAACTTGTGTTTTCACAAGCAATAACTTCTGCTGCTGTAATTCTTCAGGCTGCACTCAAATGTGGATAATTTTGTATTTAAAGGTCTACGCAACATTGTCAAGTTTCTTATTACAAGACATCTAAAATACTTTTGATTGTGGCTAGCGCAAAAGCCAGTCAAGTTTTCAGCTTGGGATGAAAATTTTCTAAGTGAGAAAAAGGCACAGAAATAGGAAAAAAGTGGTATCATATCAACACTGGTGTGCATGCTCATTTTCAGTGAAATCAACAACAGATGAAAATTCAATTTTTAATATAATGTACACCTTTTGTGATTAGCACCTGCATGAAGAAGGTGACAAATGTATCACTGAGATTCTCCCAGTGGGATCATCAAAGACAATGGTGATGTGAGGACCAGGTGACAATACAGGTTTGGAAAGATACTGAAAATTCTTTCAACTCTGTTACAATCACAATGTTTTAAAAGTCTCAATCCCCTAAATCAAACCCAAAGCCTGAGGAAGATGTACTGCTCATTACAAGCATAGTACAGCGCTGTACAGCTATAGCTCCATACATAGGGGTCATCTCCTGTAAAGCCTGTGTAGATGAGCAACATCAGGCCTTTTTTGTTATGGCCCCCCCCCCAATTAAAACTGGTAATTTTTAGGAGATGACAGGAGATATTAGGCTAATAGGATCATTTATTAAAGTTTCTTATGTAATAACTGGAAAGTCAGTTCTCGAGACATCAAGGTAATTGAAAAGTCAGCTGAAACCAGCTGCAGGCTTGTCAGAGCTGATGAGTAATATGTAGGGGCCATGAATATGACATGCAATATCATAATATGTAGTACTCCTTATTAACCCCCTTTTCCTAGTTTGCCTTTGTTCCATATTTCTTTTCTATACAAAATAAAAAGTATTTGTCTGAATACTATCAAGTAGTTCACAGAAATAATAATTTTTGTTTGAATGATAATACAGATTTTGTATAACTTTTTTTCCTGTTAATTTCAGGTGATTTTTAATGCAAAATAAATTCTGGTGTTTGGAAAAGGCTGAAGTCCTAGTGAGAATTCAATAATTCCCTGTACAACTACTAAAGAAAAAAAAAAAACAAAACCAAAATAACAAACAGGAAAGAAACTTCTATGTTAAAAAAAGAAAAGCAGCTATATAGCTGCACATAGCAAACAGATTTAGGAAAATATCCACAAGCTGAGACTTAGATACAAGCAGGTGAATTAAAGAGGCTGTGTGAACAGCATTTTGTTTTGACCTCATTTATACCTGCCCAACTGGTTTACTTAGTAAAATTTGCAAAACAAATGATCATAGCTTGGGTCCCTAATGTCTGACAGTGGAAACTATCCATGTCTCAAGTGAGGAAAACATACCTGTTCTTGGAGTACACAATATATATACGACCTCTTAAAAATTCATGTTAGTTTTACATAGCTGATTATCAAATTTTATTAAATGAAATGGTTATTTTAGCTTTACCTTGGTGTTCTCTTGCCTGACTGCACACTCTCATTGTCCCCTGTATTCAGCGATGCCAATGAAAGACTAGATACTGAAAAAACACGATAAAGCTGTGAACCTGGATAAAAACAAAGTTAAAGCTTATAAACCTATGCAAGTAGAAGAGTCTGTTCATTAGACCAACACCAGCATCTGAAAGTCAGTAAGAGCTTTTCTACATGGGACTAACGCCCATCCATGATATACCTGCATGCATATGTGCTGCACTTCATGTAAACACTTGCTCACACCCAGCCATTGGCAGCCACCAGGAATGGGCTCAGAGTAAGCGCTAATGGGAGGCACAGACATGGGAATATTGGCACTATGCAAATCAAAGAACGCAATTAAAGTTAATAAGTCCTCTTGAAAGAGAGCTTAAGAGATGTAATTTAAAGCTTGGGAAGGACTCTTGGAAGGTGCTAAGGAAGTACTTTAAATTACACTGGAAGGTGGAGGGAAGCAGCCAGAGAAAATGCAGTAGTACAACAAGAAGGCTAGAGGAGGCTGTAACAAAAAGGATCACTGAGCAATCTGGTCACTTTTTTCTGATTGTAAATTGGCAATACTTCTTCCAATACTTATGCAAGTTCTTTTGTATCTAAAACAATGCTACATTGTTCCACCTGGTTAGTGTTGCTATGTTCTTAACTACACATGCAGTTGGTGAGTAAAATAGAAAAAGCCATGAAATATAAAAGTAACTTTTTAATTTTAATTTTGTTTGTATTAAGTGTGAGTTTAAGTATTCTTACCTTGTAATCACCATTTTATTTCTAGATCTCTTATCTCCCAACTTTTATTCATTCTTAGCTCCACAGGTGCAAGAAGAGATCAGTGAAGAAAACATGGGTGTGTGTGAAACTTGGAACACACATTTGTCCCTCCACTGGGTTTTCAGAGCTAACTTTTTGTCTGTTGATATATGCATGCACGCATAGCAGGTAAGTGACATTCATCTTTCCATTTCTATGCCAAATTTTGCTTTCCAGTTTGGTCACGTGCAATCTCAATTTAGCAAGAGGCTCATAAATGCACGTGCTTGTAAGGACCAGAAACCAAGCTGGTGTTTTAGCATGAACAGACTCTTTTTCCACATAAACATTTGTTACCTGGTGGACCTTTGATTGGTGTCTTAGGTGATTCAATATGATCTCTATGAATAGATTTTGGACGTGGCTTTTTTTGTTTGATTGAGAGGGAACGTGGCTTTATGACAGTATCCATGTCTTCCATGAGCTTTAATTGTTTCCTTCTCATATATTCCTGCTTAATAAATTCTCGCCGTGCTCGTTCATCCTCCTTCTTCTGACGTTCTTCTTCTGTTTTGCGTCTAAAAAATTACCAAAAACTTCAGCAGCAGCAATTTTCCAAATAAGGGATTTCAGCTAGCACAGTGAGGACAACACAGGCATCTGATTTTTGGAACCTCCAGATTCTCAAACACCAATAAGAGACAATTAATTGCTTTTTAATTTTTTTACAATTTTCAGACAGCTTAAACTTTTTGGGATATTGCTACTAATAAAACCAAACCAAACCAGTTCATTGCTGTAACTGAGTGAACATTGTGCATTTGCGCAGAAAGAGCCCTGAGGGATACAGGCTCCCTCCGAAGCGTGCTCTGAGGAGCTGTGCTCAGGCCAGCACAGCTCACAGCCCGAGAGAGCTACAGACTGATGCCACCTGCTGTCCTGCAGGTGCAGCTGGGCTCCCCAGCACATCTGGCTCTAGCAGGAAATATCTTCGATAGCAAGATGCAATTTTTTGACATGCAAGTTACACTTTTAACTAAACCAGACATTTTTATGTTCACCATTACCGATAATTTGGATCAGGACATGTAATTTTACCTTGTCTCTTCCTTCTTATGTTCTAGTTCTGCTTCCAGCTGCTGCTTGCGAAGCAAAGTCTCTCTTTCCCTTCTCAAACGCTTCTCCAACAATGCTGCTCGCTTCATTGCCATATCATTTTCTGCCTTTTGATCATCCTAGCAACCGTTTTGAAGGAAAAGAACCAAAATCATTAAGATCTCTAAATTGAGCAACTGATTGTGCCATGTCATTAGACACTTAATTCTGCACACTGGCTATCCAACATACTCTTGTAGTATTTGGAATAAGTTTATTTTTGAAGATTTTTCAAAAGACTCTTAAAAACTTCATAATGGAATTTCTCCTTCCTGAGTCAAACAAAATTCAACACTGACATGAGAAAACTTGCCAAGTGAGATATTTTAGTTTTGAGTCAGATCCCACAGCTTTGGAAGATTCTACATGTATGAAGATGAAGGTAATTATCGTAAACCCCAATAACTACGCACCATATAAAGGTAACTTCTGAGCAAGGCAGGCGTTTTGTTAGAACTGAGGAATGCTTCCAGACAAGCTAGGTGCATCTAGATACACGATAGAAAATTTTGGGGTATTCGAAGATGGAAATAAGTCTAGGCCACTTTCTTACAATATACATTATAGTTAAAAGCCTGTCTGAATACAGCTCTTTAATAAAAAGACTCCAAGGAGTGTTCCCAAATACCAACTTCAAAAGGGAGTCTCAGGAGACAGTATTTCCTTAGGCAGTTGAGAGAGGGGAAAAGGCTCTCCAAAGTGCAATTCAAAAATGTGAATAATTTTTAAAAATGCAGGCTGTTATATACTTCAAAAACTTTTAGTTAAATTTGAAGGTGAGGTAGGGAAGCGAGGGTGAGATGTGAGCACGTTTAATCAAGGTCACCAAAACCTATGTTAAAAAAACAAATCTACAATTCAGCATGCATCTTCCTCACCAAAACCTCCAAGCACGCTTCCATAACTATGAATGGAAAGGGATACTCTGACATGCTCAGGACTGCAAAATACAGTAGAATCTCACCATTCTTATGATGCCAGATTAATCAAGTCCAAAACATAAACTTGCACATTTAGAGTTGCAATACCATCTGCTTTGACTTCAGCCATCGCTGATATCCACATCTCAATTAAGAAGTTCCTTTTCAAACAAAGCTTAATAGCGAACATACACATCCACTAGTTCGCTTACCTTAAAAAAGAATCCACAACACACTTTCTGGTCATCTTCAAACTGTTCTTTATCGCTCTCACCTTCGTATTTCTCAACAGATACCTCACTTTTTTCTGGTGGCTTCAAATCTGATAGGGAAACTTCAATTAAGTTAGCTGTTTTGGGAGCTGGAGGGGGTAAAATCGGTTGGTTCAGCTGATCTTCATTTGGGGTGAGGCAGACAGTTTCTGTGATGGGCTGAGATAATACTTCAGAAACATTAGATTCAATAGGCTTAATCTCCTTTTCCTTTTCCTCCAACTTCTGCTCTCCCTGTTTCGGCAATTTTGGTCCTTCTTCTTTTGCTACCTCCTCTGTAGACTTGGCTTCCTTCAAAAGATTTCCCTTTAACTGAGGTTCGCTTACACGTTCACCATCATCTCCAAAGCAAACAAATGATCTAGTCTGAATGGGAACCTGACTGGGAGAAAATCTCCTCAAACGGGGAAGACTGTCCACAGACCGTGGGGCAGTCAAGGTACGGTTTAGAGGTGTTATTTTCAGTTCATTTGGCCTAGGAGTCCTTTGCATTTTAATGTGGAAAGAGGCATTCTTCCTGTTGGAAGACTGTGGAGATTGATGTGTAGATCGAGGAGATTCCTGTGAGAAGGGTGCAACAGGAGCTGGAGTTCCCCCTTGCCTTGAAGAGGACTTAAAGTCCCGAATCTGCTTCTGAGGAGAAGGCTGGGGAGGAGAAATAACCCAAGCCTGTTGCTCTCTCATCTGCATTAACATCTCCTGTTGAAGGGACAGACGTTGCATTTCTTGTTGCAGAAAGTGTAGGGAAGAGTTTAGTTTTTCAATAGATTTTGTATATTCTAAGAGATCTCCGTCATTAAGATTTTCTTCTGAGGGGCTTGCTAAATTCCATTGTTTTTCAGCATCCACAGAAGTAGCAGGAGATTTTAACCATTTGCTGTGAGAATTTTCTGGGTTTTCTTTTAGTAATTCTGAAGTCTTACTAGTTTGGTCATCTGATTTTTGAGTTTCTTTTTCTTTCAACCGATTGCTGTCAGTGAATACCTTCTCATCTTCAGCTCCTGCTGCTTCCTCTCGGAGAGGTGACACTCCATCACCTTTCTTTTTCACAACATTAAGAAATGCTGTTCTTCCCATTTTCTGCCGCTGCTTTGTGAATGCAGCTTCAACTTTTTTCTTCTGTGCTTCAATGGCTCGCCTCTTCTCCTCTAGCTTCATCCTAAGCTGCACCATTTCAGAAGCCAGTAATTGTGTAGTGTCTCTTCCTTGAGGAACAGATGGCTCCTCGGGAATATGAGCCCAAGCAACCATATGAGGGATGTTCAGCTCAGAACCTTCTGGTGTAGTTTTCTGAGAACTGCTTCCACTGCTTTTACTATCTGTGTGATTCAACTTCCTGAATTTCTGCTCTGCAAAGCTGGTCATTTTAACCCCCGAGCTCGAAGACGCACTGCTTCCTGCCTGTGATTTCGTACTTACTGAGCTGGGACAGGGACTCAATTGATCTCTGTGATTGCTAGCCCGCATGTCATAATCCTGGAGAAATTTAGATGGTTCTTCCATGTCAGAGTCCATGCTTACAGTATAATCTCTCAAAGAAGAATCCTCATCCATTGTCTCTGGGATATCTTCTGATGGAACATGTATTCCAGTATCTACTTCTGTGTTGTCAGTCACAGGACTCAGAGCACCTTTAGTGTCTGTGATTATGTCTGGGGTAGTCTGATTTGGTTTAATGTTTGAATTCAAGATGCTCATTTCCCGATTGTGAAGAAAGAACCCATTTGTAATTTGGTCTGTTTGGAGAAGCCTGGGAGATTTTTCGGTGTCGTGAATTATCTGCAAAGCCTCTTCAATGCTTGGTGTCTCAATCTGATTGCCAAAATCATCCAGAACTGCCCTGTTTTGCAGAGCTCCATTTGGAAACCTGTAGTGGCTGCTCTCATTGGCATTTCTCTGATTTGCATTAAGAGACTGATTGGCCTTCGTGTCCTTAAGAGGTGTCATGTCCTTTTCCTCTTCAATATCTTGATTCTCCTCTTCTCCATTTACTGGTTTGAAGGACAGATTTTTTCTAGAATGCTTTGGCATGCGGTTGATGTTTCCTGCAAGGCCTTCATTGCTCACAGATCTAGGAATTCCTCTGCTTGGAGCAGATACTGGAATGCTTTTTTCTTTGTCAAAAGGAATGTCAAACGAAACTCCATGTAATGATGACCTAATAGGGATCAGAATAAAAAAAAGTAACTGAGAAACTCATGGTTATTAATAAGAATAATGAAATATTCGTATCTGGTTTTAAAATTACTTTAAGCTGGTATTATTAAAGGCACTGTTAGGTGTACTGTATTTTGCCTAGCTTCAAATATAATAAACACACATATATTTTCAGACAGATATTTTTAGATAGACAAATAGGTGTAAGTATAATACATTTTTAAAAAGCACAATAGAATAGAATGTAACATTTTCTTCAGACTCAGCCAACGCTTTTTGCTACTTTGGAATAAATTCTGGGAATTTTAGGTATATAGGAATTGGCATCATAGATCACAAGGAAGGTGTGAAAAGACACAGTTTACACACCACTATAACTCTTACCATTTTAACTATGGTTTATACCTTACAGATTAAGAGTTTATGACTAGTCTAACTGAAAATCAAAACATTCAGCATGATTGTTCTTCGTATCCCCAAAATAATACAAGCTTAAATACTACTGAGATTGTTAGCCATGTTACTCTTACCACGTTTAGTTCACTGTGATGAGTAAATCTGAACATATTTAACGCCAGCAGTTCAAATATCTGAAGTGTACCTCTTTCAATGTAAAGAATAAATTATTTAGTTCTGAAGATTGTTTCCTATAAAGCAGTTTTTAATCCATGATATTGTTTTATCTTTCTTTTTCTACTTTTGCAAGTAGCTTACAAGAATTCTTATTACATAACTCTGAAAATCCAAACTACCTACAATGGAGTATTTATTATGACTCATAACCAAACCCCAATATTTTGTAACCAGCTTGTAAGATTACTTACCTTTTTTCTTTGGGCCATGTCCCTACATGCCCATCTACATAAGACATTGATGTGGACCTTCTGATGACTCCTAAGTGAAATGAAAATAGGACTCAATGTAACTGCTGTGAAAAATCATTTTAACATCACCTTCTGTTGCTTTAACAAATTACTTTGCTCCACTACTCAGAGAACACCGCAATGGCAAAAAAAAGTTTATAATATTGAAAATACAACTAGAGCAACAAATACAATTTCATCCTGAATATATATTATACCCCTCAACCCTCAAAGAATTTACTATTGTGTAAAGTGTTCTACAAATGCTACTAAAATATGCTACAAATACTTGTTGTAAGCCATATTCCACATAATCAAAACAGAAGTTGAATTAAAAAAACACACACAATGTATTTGGTACAAACACAAACTTTCCAGTTGTGCATTTTATAAATTACAAAAGTCAATTACGTAAATTAATTTTTCATGTAAAGGTCCCTCCCTATTTCTGCATAAATAATATTTGAATAAATACAAACAAGACAGCAATTTACTCAGAGGACTACGGCTTGTCTCATTGGCTCTGCCACTGCTTTGTAAATTGTTACCTGGAACAGATGAATAAGGCTGCTGGGGTGTGTGCAGTTGGTGAGGTGGTGTGTAAGCTGGACTTTCCAATCTATAAAGCAAGAGACATTAATTTAGAATTGATACATCAAAAGCCACATTACAAAAGGTCAACCAGTCATTATGTCCTAGGCCAAGACAAAAACAGATTAATTTTTTTTGATGGGAAAGAAAGTGAGGTGTAATTCTCTTCTGGAAATATTAATTTATCAACTAAAAAGAGAACATCATAAAAACCTTTGACTGGAACTAATGCAGGTAGACCAAAAAGTCAAATAGGTATTTTTGATACCACAAACAGCTACAGAGCTGCATTAGTTTTATTAACATACTTGTCTCCTGATTTATTTCATGTAAATACCACTATAAGTAGGTTCTCATTTTTTAGGTTCAATTTTTGTAAGAAGTCCAAACAAACATGAGCAAAATGAGGCAGCTCATACTGGCCTCAAAACTGGGTGATTGCAGCCAATATCACATACTTTCCATGCATTTCTATTTTCAGTTGCTTAGTTTGAAATTTCTGCTTTGAGTCTGGACTACAACATGCACGAGAAGTGGATAAAGAAGATTTTGTGATAGACATGACTTTATAAATAAAAAAAAATATATTCACTACTAAAGAAGAAATTATAGAGATTTCCTCTGTTTCTACTTACACAGACACTTTGTTTTGGTTTACAGACAGGTCTGTAATTGAGTAGCTACGTTAATCCAGGATCAGATTAACATAATTCAGTGTTTTGATCAAGGTGCTTCTTCGTGATCAGAACAAAGACATGTACATAAAGACATCTGCATTTGTATGTAAAACACTTCTAGAGAAGCCAGACTTCAGAAACAAGCTGGATTAAATCCTTTCATGTTTTGAATTTTGTCCACTGAATTGAAGAGCTCAATCCCAAACTCACAACTTTCAGTCAGAATATTTTAGTGTTATTATATTATATATACTGTATGGTGTAGCAATGACTCAATACTATTTGCATCAATTTAAGAAAAATACAGTCAATAGATGCATCTTTCCTAACTATGTATTAAATTATTCAAAACAGGTTCCCATAAATTCCTGGGGTTTTGTGTCAATAACACTACACACTAGTTACGTGACATATCTGTTTTAAAAGGCATTTGAGATTTCTGTGAAAATTTTAAAATGCTAATGTCTATAAGCTAAGCTAAAAGCATGCTGTCCAAATTTAATCCAGCATCCTGTGAAAATTTGCTACCATGAAGAAAATCTATACACTTAATTTTCTTTGGGGAAAAGACTGATTTTGGCACCAAGACTGGGTTCCATGGCAACCTCAGACATCATAACTGCTCACTGCCACAGTCCCATTCCCTCCTCTGTGCTGGATCTGGCTCTCCATCCGATCCTCTGAGTCATTTCAGCAAGCTAAGGCAACAGAAGAACATTCACTTTTTCCGACTGGGTTAGTTTTTTCTGTTTTTGTGCGCTGAAATGGCAAATCAAACCCTCAAGGGGACAGGAATGCACAGCTGGGACAGGGGGGAAGGCCAGGACCACAACGTCCTGCAGTCAGCTCTGTTCTGCCGCGGAACCTGCAGTCTGTGTGTTGGATTCCAACCATCTGAAATTACTTTTCGGGCCCCTCCTTTGTCCTGCCATGCAGTGATGTATCACCCCGTTGGATAAAATACTCTGGTTTATGAGGAAGGGTACAGCAAACGGCCTTGGGAACCCCCGATTCAAAGGATATGTTCAAAACTACTGTTTCTTGTTTTCCTGGCTTATATGCTCAGTTTACATGAAAATAAAATCATTGTCTACAAGGCAAACACACTTTGGATACACAGGGAAAGGATTTGTAATCACAATGTTTAATGGTAGTAAGAAATATTACTCCTTATTAAAGTCAGTATAGATTTCTAAATATTAAAAACGTACTTAGGAACCTTAAATCTCAAACCCAACCGAACTTTGATCTCTCTCTCCAAAAACCCCATCCAAAAAGAACAGAAAAGGCTAAACAGGATTTATATGGGCTGGCAATCAACAATTTGCTGAATATCTAATTAAAATCCTGATTTTATCCTTTTGCTTTGTGCCAGTTTAGACACAGTCAATAAACCTTTGCTCCAAAGTGATAAATACATTGTAATGCTGTCTCTCATTCCCTATGTCCAGATCAGATCACTGGAAGGCCTTCTTTACCTTGACAAAAGAAAGATTAAAAAGAAGGCCTAATGTACAAGTTATGCCCCTTATCATAGAAAGTATAGGTTGGAAAAGACCTTTGAGATCATGAAGTCTGGCTGTGAACCCAGCGCTGCCAAGGCCACCACTAAACCATGTCCCTAAGTGCCACATCCACCCATCTTAAATACTTCCAGGGATGGAGACTCCATCACTTTTCTGGGCAGCCTGTTTCAATGCTTGACGATTCTTTTGGTGAAGAAATTTTTGCTAATATCCAATCTAAACCTTTCCTAGCGCAAATGGAGGCCCTTTCCTCTTCTCCTATGGCTTGTTCCTTGGGAGAGGACACCAATCCCCACCTCTCCACAACTTCCTTTCAGGTAGTTGTGGAGAGTGATTAGGTGTCCCTTGAGAAATTCCTCAAATGTATGATCAGCTACAGGACACAAGGGAAACAGGATGTTTTTATATTGCTTCCAAATCTCTAACAGTAATACCAAAAATAATGTTTCACATTGTCTTGGTTTTGTCTGGAATAGAGCGAGTTTTCTTCCTGGTGGCTGGTACAGGGCTGTGGTTTGGATTCAGAGCCAGAGCACTGTTGATAACACACTGGTGTTTTGGTTGGTGCTCAGCAGTGCTTTCTCCAAGTCAAGGACTCCTCGGTGCCTCGTGCCAGGGAGGAGGTGCACGAGGAGCTGGGAGGGAGCTTGGCCAGGCCAGCTGAGCTGAGCTGGCCACAGGGATGTTCCAGCCATGGGCTGGTGTGCTCACTGTGACCTGGGGCAGCTGGCCAGGAGGGGCTGATCGTTGCCAGAGGGATAAATTGTACTGTGCAGCACTTGTTCTCCTGGGGTTTATTCCCCTCTCTCTCTTCTATGCATTACAATTATTATTATAATCATATTTTATTTTGTTTCAATTATTAAACTGTTCTCATCTTGTGAGGTTTGCATTTTCTTTCTGATTCTTCTCCCCATCAGGAGGCAGGTAGGGTGGAGAAACTCATCATAGCATAAGTATTTATTTTTACCTATTTGACTTTCATGGTACTATAGTAATATAACCAAATCAAATGAAAATCATCACTCAGGGTTTTTCTTGCTGTTAATTTAGTTTACTTTCATTATAACTTTTGGAAAATTTTCTGGGAATTCCAGAAAAAATAGCTCCTTCAGAGCAGACCTGGTCAGCAGCCTCGGTTGAAGTTGAAGAGGACAAGGCCATGTGACACTTCTCTGCTGAATGCTAAGGGTTGTTTTGGAAACTGCTAAGAGAACAGCACACTGTCCATGTGTACAAACACAAACTAGCAGCCTGCTATGCAACAGGAGGGAGGGAGGGAGGGCTGAACTATGGGATACTGCACAGAATTCCATGGATTGTATTTGGTAACTCAATCTCTGAGCTTTGCATAAAGACAAAAAGTGAAATAAAAAAAAATCTGTTTGATTTTGAACAGAAAGGAGGAGATTGTGAAACAGTACTAATGTTTCTCTGACATTACCTTGCTGCGAAGTCAGAACCAGATGGACCATCCACATAATTTCTTCTGTTAGCATTCAAGCTGTGAGCAGAAGCTGCATCTTTTGCAGGTTCAGCTGCAAGGAAAAACAAAGTACAAGTTATTATAGTTTAGTATTCAGTTAAATTACATACTAGAAAAGCTGTCCAAAATAATCTGAAATAGTGATTTTCAAAGATTTAAAGAATTTTCATTGATTACATTATTTAGATTAAAACCATCACTTCTTTTCATCTTTACATCCTCCAAAGCAATCCTACTGACACTAATTAAAGGAATGAAGACTGACAAAATAGACTAGAAAGAGCAAGGGAAGAACTAATACAGAAAAATAAACTAAAAAAGAGCCACAAAATTAAAAGGAAGCAAATGGCTTTAGCAAAAGCTGTTCTTCTGGAAGAAATGTTTCTGATAAAAGTTTTGCTCCCCAAATCCTCAGACTGACTAGAAAATAGGTATTTTGTCACACCCTTAAAATAGTTAGCACTATTTAAAGATTAATATCAGACTTGTATGAGCTATAAAGCACATAAATGAGAAAAAGGTGTAAGATCCACCCAATGAAAATCTCCTCCTAGGGCATGGAAAGCCAATCACAGCACTGCTGTATGAACACTTCAATGACCATGACTCTGTAATAATTAACAGATCTCAAGATCTATCTGAGAGGGGGATTTTTAAATTTGAGAATTTACTGATGGAAGATGGTACCTTTGCACCAGGTACAAAATACAATTTTACGATTAGCTCTCTATTCACTTGCCCCAGATTTATGATTCTTTCTTTTGGTATCTTCTCAGCAACACAAGTTCTTCAGGCTAAATTCTCTTCTTATTATGTTTGTAATCCTTGCATGGGCATAAATGGATTCTAGGCTTGTTTAGGTCAGGAAAATTTGCAAGTGATTACACCACAACAATTTAAATGAGTTTTTGGTAACAGACAACAAAATCTAATTATGATTTATGAGATGAGATGAAGATTAACAATGAAGAAAGAGTACTCCTCTCCTTCTTTAAGGGGGTTGTACACTGCCAAATCCTGTTAACTAAAATATTCACTGCATCTGTGAACACAATGGCAATCTGTACACATACATATAAAAACATGCATATTAAGGCCAATAATTACCTTGGGGATGCACAACAACACGAGGTCGTACAAATGATGGCTTCACCACTTCAAACCACCAGAACAATTCTGCCATGAACACCATGTAATTGCTCTACATGAAAAAAAAAAAAAGATGGAGAGAAATTTATGTTAAAACACAAGCCTGCAAATAAACAGATTAAGCAGCATTGGGGAGATGTCTCTTGTGTTTTAGCTGGTTTACAATCTCCACTTTTTTTACAAGCTCCACTGTTTTTTTAGAAATAGAGACCAGTACAACTGATCTGTAGTACAACTACCCAATACACATCACTTGAGCAGATTGCGACTGATTGGGTTGGAATGTTTCATAATAAGCATATGCTCAAGCCTGATGTCTTGCAGGGAGGGCAGAGAAGAGCAGGATGGGTGGAAAAAAATGCCTGCCAAAGATCAGCCATTTCCATTAAAAAATAGCAGTGAAAAGTCCATTACAAGGCTAGACAATTTTTTCCAGAGATTTTTAACATGAAAAAGTATGGTAGCCCTTAGTTTTAGTGCAGGAAGTTGGAATCTTGGCTTTTGTCTTAAGTATGTACTTTTGGTCACATTTGTGAAGAGCTACCTAAATTTACAAGTCTTTAATGCAAAACAAAAAACAGTAGCAGAATTTCTTGATCGCAGGTTAGAACAAGGTTTTAGTTCCAAAGATTTATGCACAATTAATACACTACTGATATATCTCCCTACTATACATTCCTCATGGTGTGGGAGCCACCAGATTTAACACAAGGGGAAAAACAACTGGTGACTGCGTCAACAGCAAGAACAAAAAATCAATAAAGGAAAACCAGGCAGTAGCAGTTGTTTCTGCTGCAAGAGCAGATGAGGAGTGCAAAAAGACCAGAAGGTTATTGACTGTGGAGGCTGAAGAGGCCAAAGCTTCTGCATCTTCAGTGCTACTTCATATCTAGAAATATCAACTGAATGAGATCAGCAAATACCCAGGTTTGAGCTGGCTCAAGCAGGTGCACAGACCTGTGCCACCAGTCTTACAGTCTGAAAATGTAAACAATGCAACCCTCTGCTTATACATTAAACTGGGAAACCACAATTAAACAACTTTTTGGAAGAGTTTGTTAAAAAAATTCTAAACAAAATGTAATTCTATTTCAAAAATAAACCACAGGCATTAAGGATAAGAACATAATTTAAAAAAAATATTTACTAAATAAAGTTTGATAATAAATGAGGCAATCTCAATTCTGTATCAGTAAATTTGAAAATATAATTTTGGGTATCTATTTGACACTTTTGGTTCAGAGTTATTTTTCTTGAAGATTTTTAATGTAGATAAGCCTTTACTTCAGCAAAGGGATACTCAGACCAAAAGCTACTCCTACACTTTACTATGTGGCGAAGGGATCAGGCAGATGTTACCATAGTTATTACACAGAAGTTATAAATAGAATAGGAAAAACCCCGTTGCCGCTTACTCAGCTCGACAGAACTGCATGAGGAAAAGTGTATAGCAAAATCTTTTCCACGCAAATTAAATGTCAAGCATAGCATTTTGGTATCACATACTGATTTCATTAGGAGGCTTAGACAAAGAAAAAATCAGATGTACTTCTCAGACAAAACATGATTTTTAATATTTCAATTTTGAAATATTATAATTTCTCTCCCCTCCTCTTGCCTCTGCTTAAATATTTACCTTTTAAATTTGATTTTTAGTAAAAAAATAAATTATAAAATGTTGTAATCGTAGGCTTTGTCCCCATCTGAAAAATAATATTCCATTTAGATACTCCAATTTCTTATATTTATGCTGAAATGCTGCATTTCAACAAAAAGTAGACACACAGTACTGTGACTGTTTTATGAAGGACAGATACTCCTGAGAGTATCTTCTATGCAGTCCTGAGCTGCTGCAAGACAGTTTGTTTTTCTAAAGTCACCAAAGCAGTATTTACTGAACTAAAAATGAAAGTGCTACACAGCCCACTGAGAACAGAGGCTACTGTGGATGTCTGGTGGTGAGCCATCATGATGGAAATCACGTTTTCTCACTAGTTATTTTTAGCCAGAAAGGGACGTTAAGAAGGATCAAAGGGAAACACTGATGATCTGTAGCAATTTCTTTTTTTAAAAACTAGCAGCAGGTCTGTAGTAATGTTGCTATCCAGTACTTAAAAGAATGTAGATATATTTCCACAGGTTTTGCCTTTATTCTGGTGACAAAAATTCTAACAGCTTGTCATATGATTATCACATGCACTTACACACAACAATATTCAGAAGCATAACAGTATTTTAATCGTAATAAAACCTAAGGAGGCGCAGAGCAGTCCAGGCTGGTTCAAGACCCCTGAACAGCAGATGGCAGACTTGCAGCTTCAGACATCCCATTATTTGCTAAACATTCTCATTTATTTTTTTCAATTTGATATCCGCAGACTCTTCATCAGTTGCATGTAGTCAGCTGTACTACTGGTGCTGCATCTTCCAGTGCTCCACCATAAAAATTCTTCTGTTTAACAGATTTTGAAATGTTATCTTTTGGGAGAAAATGAAATTCCCATATTTTGAGGATTAAATCTGAAATGATTACTTGCTTCTGTATAAGACAGTTTGCTATTTAAAATCTTATACAAAACATGATAAATTATTTTCTTTAATATATCTATTCTCCCCCTACAGTTTTAAAATCATTATTAATTTTAAATCAAAGTAGCTAATGGAAACAGTACTTCCAATCTTGCCATTTCAAATAAAT
Source organism: Pardalotus punctatus (assembly GCA_013400915.1). NCBI lineage: Eukaryota > Metazoa > Chordata > Aves > Passeriformes > Pardalotidae > Pardalotus > Pardalotus punctatus. The sequence goes on along the minus strand of VZTX01029672.1, from coordinate 85,761 downwards.
TATACTCTCCTAATATCTACAGGTTTTAGATCCGCATATTTATAGAATAACTACAAGATCACATAAACAAACGACATACATAATTTATCATTAGGCTTGCACCCGCTAAAATTGGGTGTGAAAGCAGCCATAGAGGCTTTTAGAAATTTTTTCAAAATGAACAGAAAACACACTGTAAAATTTTTATCATGATGCACATTCAAATCTCTATTCAGTGGGCCAGGAAAGGTCACCTGCAGTGCAAGTCCACAGATTTTTTGTTATACAAGTGCCAACATAAATGCTTCAAGACTGCAGAAAACTGGAGTGTCACAAACTACCTCAAGAAGGCCAAACCACAGTTCTGTGTATGATCCCAGCATTACCAGTTTGTCCTTTGTCCTGCCACAGGCTAATAAATGCCACAACAACTCAGGTTTAAAACTCCACTGTGTCTTGTTTCACACCAGAACGGAGAGGGAAGAGCGGCAGATTAACATCGGTGAAAGCAAACCACACTGCTTCCCTTTAAATAATGAGTCAGGAACATTTGGTCCCTCTCAGGGAGAAGCTGCCTCAAAAAACTGTTCCCTGGTGGAATCTTACTTTTAATTCCCGGTCCTGAATCCTTTTAACCCAGCCAGATGGGAATCAAACGGCTGAACTGACTCCCACCATACACACTGCGCTGCCTCACCAAGCACAGCCAGCTGCTCTCCCAGCTCCTTAAGGGGCTTCAGGTGCCAGTTCAGGCTGAGCTGAGCAGCCTGGCTGGCAGTGGGATTTGCACTGACATTGGACGGAAAGCTGTACAACACGTGTGCACATTGTGCAGCCCTGAATTTCTAGGATTTATCTATGCAATACATTTGAACACTATTTTTCACATCTCTGGTGCTGATTACAGCTTCTGCTTATGTTGTTTGCAAACTCACCATCAATATTATATCAAAAGTACAAGTATTCAAAACCACTCAAGTGCAATAAATATTTTTTAATATAAGTCAACACTTTAGATACCATACACTCCTGTTCAATTCAGCAGTGGAAAGAAAAAAGTTCTGGATCTGAATCAAAAAAGATTTGACAGTGCAAATGTTTTTTCTGCCACTCTGGTTAGTAATCAAGTGCAAAAATAAGGTACCTATTCCATGTGCTTAGTTGTGATTCTGCAGAGTTTAGAGTGTGGCCCACATCTAGGTCAGGGGAACGCCCCTTCAGTCAAGACACAGCAATCATCTCTCAGATTTGCGTCATTTCACATTCTGAAAGCATTCCTTCTGTAATAAATATGCCTTCTGCATGAGCTTGGGTGAGCAGACTCTACAGATAGCAGCACACAGCAGCCAAAGAGAAGCCGCATCTGTGCTGAGGGGCCAGCACACACCCCTCCTAAGAATCGAGAGCTGCAGAGCCCTGTGGCCCTGCCGAATGTGCCCGGGAACCCACAGGCTCAGAGCAGCAGGACTCAGCACATGCTTGTGTCTACACCAGGCTGTACAGCCCTGCCTGCGCCCACTAGGGCAGCAGTTACTGCGTGCAGACAAAGATCATATGTATACACACACCCCAAAAGACAAATGAACCCCTTGAGAAACTTTCTGGACATGCTCCCCAAAGCCCCTGGTGTGCCAATATGAGGCCCTGCTTCTGGGAGACCACGGGCTTGGGCCCCAACCCAGTAAAAATGGCTCCGTGTGTGTATGTGCATGAACGCTGTGAGCAAATAGGTGCTGTGTGTGAATAGTTCTCTCTTAGTAATAACTGATTCATGCAACTCATAATGGCTCTTGAATTAATAAAGAATATTCTAATATTGTGACCTGAGTCTCACCCTCAATCCTCTACCAGTGAAATGAGAATGCACAACATGTGTACATTAAATGAGTAGCACAAATTTAGGATCACTATTTAAAAAACACAAAACACAAACCCACACATTTTTAAAGGCTCAGGTAAAAGAACGCTTACAGAAGACAATAATTAACTGCCTGACAATTGATGGAATATCAAGTTCCCATGCTCTCAAATCATGGCAAACATCAAATGACTCAAGTTGTCAGTCAGTCCCCTCCTTGACAGTTAACCTCTTACATGACTTGTTCTTAGATTTGAAGCCTATGGCCCTACTAGAATAAAGTGGCAGAGAATCATCTAAAATTATCAAGAATACCATCAATTACAACCAAAGATGTAGTTTTTTCCTCTTGTAGAAATACTTTCAACATCTGTCTCATGTGACAAATGGAACATGCTAGATGCTTTTATTTTAATTCTTTCCTTTCAGGGACCATACATGTCCCTTACATCTTTTTAGGAATTATACACTCCATTAGACACCCAAAGCACAAATGCTACATAGCTCCTATAACATCACAGTGCTAATCAACTGCTGGGACAAAGCAATAGATGTCTTTACAGTTCTGCAGGGTGGCTCATACTTCTTGGGATGGCACTTCATGCAAGGTTTTCTATTTCTACAAACTGGTTCTTTGAAAAGGTAAAGTAAGTGCATGCCAAGATGCAATAAAGCAATTCCGTCAGTTCTACATGCTTTCCCAGATACAGGTGAAGAACAAGATACTTAAAAAATAAATCCTGTCTGAGGATAAAAATGCCTACAGGAGAAGGGCAAAAAACCAATCTGCACAACTAAAGAACAATTCAGCATTTTCTATTATTCCCTCTTCTTAAATATGCAGGGAGGATTCAGAAAACATTCTGATTATTTTTATGTAATCACTCTCCACTTGTGTTTGTCTGTCTCAATGGAAAACAACCAGGAACCAGTATGGTCCCTTGCTGGCGCCTCAAGCATCCATGGAATGTATTCAAATATTTTTTTTCTTTAATATCAATAGCCCAGCCTCAGTAAACATCTTACGAAGAACTTCACAAATGTATTTTTCTTAGAGGAGAAGAAATAGGCAACAAAACTTACTTTCGCGTCCTTTGATTATGACACATTAAAGCTGTCTAGAAATCCAGACAGAGCTCATTTCTCCTCTGTGCTAAAACAGAACTAAGCCAACAGTTTCATCTGCTGCAAAATCTGAGAGCCTCTATCAAAGACTAAGGATGCTTAAGTGAAATGATTGTGCCTCTGTGCATTTTGATGGGAAAACCAAAAGCAGGCACAGTCACTTGGTCAAGTGCTGCACTTAATTTCTGCATCATACCCTATCTCTAACCTACCTTGATTTAATGTAAGAGGACAGTGCAGTGTGCCCTATGAAGAATTTAAGGCATGTATGTTGTGCTTGATTGCTTTAGAAGAGGTTCTGCTCTCTTCCTTCTCAAGAACCAGCAGGAAGTCAGAATACCTACTGTAATTTTTAGGACCACACAAGGCACAGCACTGTAATTCCAAAAACTATACTGTGAATTTTTTCTTGAGGTATTTTCCAGGAGGATATCAGCAGTTGGTTCTTTTTACTTTTTCTGTCACCACTATGAACGTTAGAGATTTTTAGCCAAAAGCACAGTGGCATCTACTGTGCAATATGAGCCACTCTGAAAACAGACAGGAATTTCTGCTGATTAACAAAAATACACTTCTATAAATCCTAAAACTTCATACCATGTAAATTTTGTAGGCTAGACAGAAGTAGCTTCCACAAACCAGTGTAATTCAATGTGCAATATTTAAAATATCCATTTACAAGTTTTTTCCAAGTGACAATAAAATTCTTTGGAGAATAAACACATTTATTAAAACCTACTCTAATCTGATGCACTGGAAAACGAAGAAAGACCTCCTTTAACAATGAATTTATCTTTAAAGCAAAGTCATTCTTAACACTGGAAAAATAGAGTTTGCAGCACAAGCTAAAGTTGCCACACCAAGTTTTAGAAGAAAAACTTGGCAGCCTTGCTTTGTAGCACTTACATCTAAATAAGCATCCACACCACAGCAACTTGTAAAAACATGATCACAAAAAGGCTTTCTCAGATCTAGAAATACTCTAACTCTTTGAAAGAACTCTAAATCCTATCTAAAAACAGTGTTCAGAAACAGCAGCACTTCAAAAGTGTAAAGTCTGATGCACTGGGATATTTACAAAATATTCACTAAAGCTATTTTTTTAAAATTGAAGCTTCCTGGTGCATGCTGGCTTGAGAAATAATTCAAGCCATTACTATAAAAATAGTATGACATTGTCATGAGTCAAAACAAGAGTAATCAATTCCATTTATTCCATGTATCTGTAGGCAGAGAGAAACAATCAAAATGCAGTGAAGGAGTCCTACTCGAGATCACTGAATGTGCTTGTAGGACTATAAAGTACAGACAAGGCAGACTGCAATGCAGCAGACTTCACAACTATGTGGGTAGATTGCTGTATGTGAAATTTAACAACACCAAAAGCTGATTGAAAGCAGTCACTACACAACTTTGCATACACAAAATAAACCAGCAACAGCTAAGTAGTCTAGACTTAAGTCCTACTGCCCTTACTCACCCTGGCAGCTCATTACTTATTTGAAAAGGATTGGGTTCAACCCTACAAGAGACAACAAAGCTGTATTCAAGCTCTGGCCTCTGTGACTGCTTGTGAGATTGCTATAAAATCATAAAAGCAGTGAAATGACCCAGATATTTAGAAACCAATTACATCCCATCTGCAATGGATATGCTGACTTCAGAAAAATAGTATTTCATTCCCTAAAGGCAAGGCAACAAGAATCTTAAGCAAATGAAGTATGTTTTATATAGAAGAAAGTCTTGGTGAAACATAATAGTGAAAAATTAAAATTACAATTAGACAAGAAATCATTTAGTTGCTCCTTTTCTTTCTGCACAGGCTTAAAGAATAACAGAATAATGCTTTTTTCCCCTCTTTCTAAAAGAGCAAAATCTTAGATTGATTGAAAACACTTAATTGCTTATTCAAACAACCCCATTTGTTGGAACTGTGTTACTACTTGTATTTGGGGCATCAATCCATTAGATTTTCCAATGAAATTAACTCAGAAATTTACACTTTTACAAAAGTGGAAGATCTTTAAGATTAAAACCCATGAAATTATTCTGCACACAGAAATGAGTAAGAACAGTGAGTAACAATTCCATAAACAAGACTTCAATATTTCCTCCTTTTGGTAAGGCCTTGATACATTTAAACTAATGCAGATCACTATAACTTTTTAACAGAAATATAGCAGATTACAGACTTAAACTAATAAGAAAGAAGATAAACTGGGAAATAGTTTTGCACAAAATCAAAGTTTTTACAAATCCTTTCATAAGTGCTTTTTTAAAAATACTTTGAAATTACTAGAAAAAAACAACTGCCACAAGAAGGTTGTATTCATTCTGCTGAAATTTGTGTGTTGCGTGCTACAACGTAAGAGAAGCCATACAGCAGCAGACCAAAATAAAGACTAAACATATCATTAGCAAAATAGTCCTGTGGACATTGCTTGCATTTCTATTTAATGATTATATTTTTACCTTTATTGAAGAAGCTGCATAGAGCATATCCTCTAGACTGAAATGGCAACACTGGTTGAGGTATTCCTGACAAAATTCTTGTATCAATTGTAGATTATACAGGCTGTCAGCCAAAGACATTGTCTCTTTCAAACAAATATCTAAAAAGAAAGAAAAGAAGCAAAGATTAGATATAGCTACAGATTTGCAAAAAATGCTTTTTGGCTTTTCTGGATTCAGGAACATTTTTCTGGATAAATTCAGACTTGATTTCTTACCCCTATGAGATGCTTTTATTTTTCTATTTCAGAAATGAAAGAAATTATTAATTTCTATTTTGTCTTTGTATTTCTATATATTAACATTTTTTTGTACAAATTAATTTTGTTTTCAACTATTGACAAGTGGATTTGTTTCTGTTTTGCCTTCTGTGAAAATAATAAGTTATTCTCTCACCCCTACTATTTCCATGTAATGAAAAAATGCATTTAATCACTAACATAATTTTTTTGTAATTAGATTTTTCTATAGAGCAATGGCAATAAGATACATTTCTCTGTATATATTAGTTCTTTGTCTTTACATAAGGACCCAAAAGTACATTTTAATGTCATCAAGCCTGAATCTTCACAAATACCCAGACTGGTTGTAGGTATTTGTGTTTGTGGATTGAGATACTTGAGATGAGATTTTCCAAGGAGCAGAAGCCTGTTATACCAATTATCACTCTCTGTTTAAAACTGCTACTTAAAGCAAAGAAGTGGTGGCTGTCAACAGACTTGTGTAGTTATACAGAATTCTCTGACTATTATTTAAGCCCAGATAGCCTCCTGTTCTCTTTTTATGACTCCTTCTTGGAAAATTAAGTAGCAATAATAACTCCCTTGAAAAAAAAGACAGTCCTCTTAAAAAAAAGAACAGAAAAAAAAAACCTAAATATACCTCCAGAGCATTCATCAGATTTTATTCCTAAAGCAAGTGTATGACAGAATCCACGTAAGTTTTGAATTGTTAAGGACAAAAGGTTTCTTCATAAAAGGAATCTACTTTGATACCAGCAGGATAAAGATTCCCTTACTGAGGAAAATCAGACACAGTCCATCATTCCAACCCCACAGATGAGGATCAATAGGAAAAAAAAGTTTGACTAAACTGACTGAAATAAGATTAAATTTAGAAATGTAAAATGTGAAGTCATACATTTGAATCTAATAAAATTCTAATGTGATTCACTGACTGAAAGTGATATAGAGCAGGAAGTTTTCATGTATTAGCCACTGTAAACATATGCACCTTTGGCATCATGCAGCTGTGGAAAAAACAAACACAATGCTGAAATGCATCAGAAAATTTATTTCTAGTAGTGACAGAGTACATTACTGTACAAGGCAGAAATGAGATGCCAGTCTGGATTTCTGTGTACAATTCCATCCACCCACAGTCAAGAAAGATAAACCAAAACTGGACTAGTTGCAGAGGAAGACTGTTGAGGATAATAATGAGAATGGAAATCCAGATCAACAGGGGAGACTGAAAAGGCTTGGTTCAGTAGCCTGGGCTAAAACAAGAGGAAGAAAATATATAAAAAAATGTAGACAGCAGACTAGAAGCTATTTAAACCACAGGGCACTGGTGGAGGAACAACAAAGGCATGTAAGACAGGCTACAGGCACACTTAGGTAAAAACCAAGACTGAGATTTAAAATCATGTGAAAAAATGGAACTATACAACAGTGGGTAAGAAGAGTACAGATTTTCAAGAGCTTGACTGTTTTAAGATAGACCAAGATAAACTCATGAAAGGGATTATATAATTTTGTACAATAGCCAATTTCTTGACTCGCTGGGAGTCCTTTCTAGTTCTGTATTCCTTCAAGGAAAGCTAGATTTGAAAGTTAAATGAAGACTTAATGAGAAGAAGTGATCTATTTCAGACTACAGAGAACTCTAGAATACTTTTTTCTTTTTTGTTAATTCATTTTTAAGCACTTTTGCACATGTATTTTTTTACCTGCCTTCTTCAGTTTCAATACAGAACCAAATCTCTGTAAAATTCAACATGCATCAAGAATTATGTTACCTAAATACAGGGAGGATGAGCAAAATTTTATTAAAGTGTTTCCAGTTGGAGTACCTTTGAATTTAGTTCTGAGACAATGACATGCACATTTGTATCTTTAGGGAAGATGATGCCAGGACACCTAATAAGAACATTAAAAATAAAGTTCCAAAGATGACATGTGCCTTGCCTTTTTAAAGTCAGATGCTGGAGGAATGTGCTGGTCACACAAGATACACAAGACCTTGCAGACTGTCTGTGTTCTCAGCCATCCGGGAACAGTGTGGAGGGACCCAGTGTTATCCCAGCCAACACCACCCAAGTTTAACTCTTCCCTAATCACATGTAATAGTATGCATTTGGCTGCAATATTTATGTAAATTGAAAGTTCTACTTATCAAAATTCACAAGCTGAAGAAGAAAGGTGAATGAATGCATCTTAGCGCCTTTCATCTTCAATGCCTACTGTGCTGGAAGCTCCCTATAAAGTGGTTGTGTAGATGAATTCCAGATTTCAGTCCTTAGCAAGCTATAAACCCTTCTTCATATTCCTGGATTTCTCAGGATGCTTCTGTATAAGTGTTCCCACGACATCAAAGGTATCATAGAAAGAACAGAGGCAGAAAATGATGGGTGTTAGCTGCCAAGACATTTTACAGCTCTTAGTTGCCAAGAGGAAGGTATAACTTTAACCAGGCTGCTGAGCAAAAGAAAGAGATGAAGCTGCTCATCATCACAGACAATTGCTATTATAGAACAGCATGACACCAATACATTGGACATTATGCATTTTTGGTTACTCTATAAATGATCCAGATAGGTTTCAGGTGAACCAAAAGCCCAGAACACAGAGCAACTATTTGCCATATGCAGTGCAGCTATGCAGAGACTACTCTAAACTCTTCCAAGTTTTATATCTGTAACTGCTCAGATTCACAAAAAGCACTTATGCAGCTTCAAGAATAAGAGTTTTGGTGGTATTTTCAAGTATGTTTATTTTAGTGTGACAACATGAAAGCAAGTACACAAGGGAAGGAGATCTTGGCTCCTTTTATTTAAATGTAAAAAGAGATAGGCACAAAAAGTTTATATTAAAGTCGCCACACTCAAATAATGCCTGTTGTGTATTGAATTCAAACACCTTCCTTCACAAACACACAGTGAAACTTTTGTGGCCATGTTTACAAGCCAAGAGACACAGCAGACATACCCTCCAGCTTAATGATATCTGGACAGTAGAAGTGGATCAGGGCTGCTAGAGCACAACCATCTGTACCATCCTTCAGCAGATTCTCCACCAATGGAATGCAGGGCAGCTGCTTAAGCAATGTTTGCTCCTTCCGGTAACGAGCCTACAATTTCAAATGGAGAAATTCAGAGAAACAAAGGCTCTGAAACATATGAAGAAACATATTCATACTGTAGGTTTAACACTGTTAGTGAGAAAGCAGTATTGAAGAAATAGCTGAATATTCTCAGTGCTATAATTATTAAAACTATTCATGTTACGCTACATTTTAAATGGCATAGATAATATCTAATAGGAAAGAAACAATGCTAACACTGAGCTTTTCCTTCAAAACTACCAAATTTTGATGATCTCTGTATAGCGCACTGAAGTAACATTATATACCTTAATTAAAATTTAACAATCATTATTATACAACGAAAAATGATCTCTGTGCAAACACAGTAAGACAAATCCTTAGCTAGTGCAACTTCAGTTTACTGGCAAGCCACATGACTCTGAAGTTAACACACTTAATTCTCTTGCACAAAATCTCATTCATATAACTGATTTAATGACAAATCCAGAAACAAGGAAATCTGCATTTGATCAACTCCATTTTTATTACTAGAACGTGTCACTATAAGCAGTCATAAACATTGAGAAATATTAATGGTTAAGTGTTATGACCATGTAGTGACTCAGTTATAAATGGAAATATTTTGAAAATCAAGTCAGCATATAAAGAGATCATTAGTTTAGAATATTGAGATAACATTTATCTGCAGTGAGTATATTTTTAATTGGTTTTGTTTTTGGTTTTTTTTGTGATAGGAGAAGAGGGCTTACTGTAAAACTGTATTTAATATCATTCCTAGTTTTCCCCACTTCTTCTGGGGCAAAAAAATGGAGGTGGAAGAAAGTAGTATAGATTTTAATTTGTTAGTATTATTTACTAAGATTTTTTAAACAGTAGTGAAGGGTTACTTTTCTATTCATACCACATACTTATGATGCCAAGAGTTACTGAGTTAATTTTATGCTATTTAAACCTATCTATACACATTAAACTGCAAGTCTCTCAGTAGGGACTCTGAGAAGTCTTTGTGGAAGTCACTCTTCCCAGCAAAGCTAAAACTGACTGTTCCTGCCTCCTACTCGCCATCTTTTGGCTGTGCTGGAGCAATTACTGATGGGATTGTAGGGCAAAACCATTGGTGTGGCTACAGCAACTCTCTCCTCTTGTTTCTGCAGTGAATGAGCGCATGATGAAGCACAGGGATGGAAGTTTTATGGTGGGGTAGGAATTGTTTAAGCCATCTTTGCAGGCAAAAAGTTCTGTGGAACCACAGACTAACCCTGAGGGCTGTACTTACTGTCACTGGATTTCTGTCAAGGACCACGTTGGGATTATTTTGGTGAATGTCAGTGTCCCCCAACTGGCCTGAGAAGTAAAAGCCTAATCTGCCAACAGCAGCCACATCAGTTCTAGAAAAATAAAGGGCTTGCATTTGGCCCAGAGAATGTATACCCCAACCCATCAATATTTTTAAAAAAAAAAAGCCTTGAGAGTTAGTTGTTACTTCATTCTTTTAGTGTTGCGGTATTTGTGTGCCAAATATGCTGTATAAAAATTAAAATCCCATTGCTGTGTGCTAGAGGAAACAATAACACCAAACAAAAATCATGTTCCTGTTATGCATTATTAATATTCTTTTATCCATGTTCTTAATACTCCCTAGTATTTTTAATGATATAAGCCAATTATACTTGCAGGAAAAGCTTATTCTTTCTGACTCTATCGCAATCCAGTGACTCACTATGATAAAAATTCTCTAAGTTTCAAATTCCATGTCATTATGCCCATGTATGTCCTTCTCAAAATGACTGAAATTAAGTATATGAAATACCACAATTTAATCATGATGAAGCATGAATAATGGTAACACATGGACTGAACATCATGGCTCTGTTTAATTTATACATTCTTGTGAATAGCATCTTTTAATGGAGTATTCAAAAATATTTGAAATTGACAATACAGTGGTGTTGCACAGTAAATCCTGTGAAAAAGTACACTGCACATTAATGATGCCTTCACTGGCCTTATGAACAGTGCCCACCCATGCTAGAAACTGCGTCATATCTTTGAAGTGGACATAAAAGATTTAATTCTTTGTAGAGTATGCCAGACACATTAGTTCAGGAAAAATAAACTCATATAACCTGATCTGCTAGGTTCATTAGTGTATACCAGGCATCATATTTCAATTTGGTTGAAAAGATAAAAGAAATTATACAAAAAAAAAAAAAAAGAAAGACATTGGTAACTGCACTGCATTTTAAATAAACTTCCATTTGAAGAAACTCTTCTCATCAGTTGCAACTTTTGCTACTAAATGTATATGCAATAATGCAAAATATTAACTTCTATATTTATTATAAAGCCCTAGAGCTAATTGAAACATAAATGCTAATACAGGCATCTTGTTTCTGAGATCCTAAACCATCCTGATTTAGCATCTTTGAGCTTATTCCACTTAAACTAGTCTAGGTATAGAGAGTCACCTGCCTACAAGCAAGGTCAGCTGAAGATGAAGCAACAGCACACAGGCCACTCTGTCATAAGTGCTTGTGTGCATTCAGAGTTAATCACTAATAATGAATGCTCTTACACATTTACCATACAGTAGATAACATGTTAGATATTTACTTAGAGTTTTTAGCTGCCTGTATGTTCAGGAATATCTCTCACTATGAAACGTGCTCTATGAAAAGCAAAGAGACAGGAGTCTAGCTGGAGTGATAGAGCAGCCTGAGTATTATCAGCAGCACTTGGGGTTTTAACTGCATCTCTACTGAACTAACAACACAAAGTAACATAAATACCACTAGTTTGAGTTGTTTACAGGTAGCTGGCAGGCAAACTGGAGTTAGCTTCTCAACAGACTGAGTATTTTATATATGAATATCATTTTTATGTAAAGGAGGAGAATCATTAGCAAACTAACACCCTAGACAAACACTGAACACAAACATAATCTGTTATACAATTGAAGTAGCCTTATTTTGTCAAAATAAGACAAAAAAACCTGTGATATCATGGTCCATCCTAAATTTTACATTATTCCCTCCATTTAATTACTGCCTTAATTCCGAATCAGAATTAAAGGGCTATACTGTGAAGAGCAGCGTATCTGTGTGTGTCACAACTGTAATAGACAGCTTTAAAGATGCAATTGCCCATGGAGACTGTCAGGAATCTGAACACTGCTGAGGCTGCTGAAGATGGTACTTTTAAACTGGTTTTCCAGATACTGAGAAATTTTTCTTGTTGCCTACATGCAACTGCCTCATTCTTTTAAATTTCTTTTGCAATGTAAGAACAGTCTTTCATTACAACAACAAATATCTGAGGGACTGTTAGATCAATTATTTGGTAATCTTTAGAGCAATGATAGAAGGGAATTAGTTCTTTGGAATTCAGACCAGAAGTATGCAATTTTGCATACACCTAAACAGCTGTTCTCAGCCAAATCTGTTGTAGAGAAAACAATCCGAATGCATTTCAAGTGTGAATTCCTAAATGATGGAGGAAAGTAATGATAACCCTAAGGTGACACAGCACAGAGACAACAAACTTTATTATTATCACAGACACGAAAAATTATTTTTTTATTACTTTTAGTGAAATTATAATCTCACTAAAAGTTGGCTGCTTTGGGTCTTTTTGTGTGGGGAGAGATTAACAGCAGTTTTATATCAGCTGAAAAAATGGGGAATTCTAGACAAATGCTATCATGATTACATATGCTTAAAATAAATAAGAGTTCAGATTCCATGTAGCATCAACAATCAAAAACTACTTCTGTAAGGCTCTTTTTAAAAGAGAATTGGTAACAAATAGCATGTGTTTATTGAAAGCATTTGAAAAAGTAGTTTGCAAATACCCTGATCATTGGACATGAGTTAAAAACAGGTAGCACTGCCTTGTACAAACCCACTGACTGCTTGAAAAGTAATTCCTTATCCAGCATCATATCTCACATTTCTTTTACACTGATTACCTTGCAAAACAGGCTTCTGCAGTATGCACTTCTTTGCAGGGCAATCTATTGTAAAATTATCTCATACAGATAAATGAAATGAATGATTAGACCAGCATGACATGGACAAAGCCATTCACAAAATAAGCAATTTGATCAAAGTGAAGCAGTTGGGCAAACTTACAGGAACCAGTTTCCAAAACCATTTGGTAGGAGACTTCAGAGGAAGCAGTAGGAAAAAAAGGATAAAAGCAAAAAGCAAAGGGGAAAAAAAAAAAAAGGAACATTTTATCAGATTTCATAAATTACTTTTATAAAGCAATTTTCTTTAACATTCTCAGTTTTGTATAACAGTGAGTTGTAATTTAATGGCAAGCATTAGTGCACTGTAACCTCTGCGTATTGAGCTAATTAGCAGCAATAACACTGGAGAAATAAGTCTGCACTCTTTGTAGATCAACATTATAATTTTCCCACATGAACAGATAAGATTGTCAGATCAATGCAGTTTTATGAAATGCTTTCACACATCTAATTGTCTTCTACATATGCAATCCGACTGAAGAGTTCATTTGAGACTTGAAGTCATGATATCACAAGTATCAAAATGAACTCCAGCAGCACACAAGGGGAAGCAGGGAAACTAAAGCAATGAGAAAAGGGATAAACACTGTAGTACAGTACAGTACACCCAACTGCAGTGAAGCTTGTGTTAGTTACGTCAAGCCAAACAGTAACATTCAACAATATCTTTAAACAATCATATGACAGTTTTCAGGACAACAAGAGGTACAGGCAGTTATATTTTTACAATGGCAAATCACATTAGCATCAGCTGCATGATGTGCAATGACCTGAAATGTAGATGGAGTTTTGACTACTGGCAGAGGAATTATCAGAACTGATACATAAAACTCTAAACTAATACGTGATCAAAAAATACTAATCTGAAGCACACTGATTTTTTCTGCAACTCTGTGCACTAGTCTGGCATAATACTTCTGGTATTAAGAATTAAAAATATTATGTAGCAGTATTATAAATACACATAGAAAACATCACCACTCTGTTGATTTCATTGTAGGAAAAATAAAATAAAAATCAAATCCATTACCAAAGTGCAGGAAAGAATTTATTTTGTTTTTAATGAAGATAAATATTTTCTGGAAATGGTAAAAATGTAGTTTAAAACTACCATGGAACAAACTGCTATGGAACCTTATTATTTTATGTAGTTGTTAAAATACTGTGCTTCTACAAAACCTTGAAAACAACTGTAGTAATGATACAGAGCTTTTATGGAAAAAAGCTATTTTGCACTAATGGGTATGCATTAGTAACACAGCTATTCTCAACATCCTTCTCCTCCATTTAACTAGATTGTTGCTGTGGAGAATCCCAAAGGCACTTAGAAGAAATCAACTACAAGATGCATGTCCGTGTGTGGCTCTGGACATTTCTGTCACACCTAACTAAAGTACTTTCCACAGGGTTCAGTTTCTCTTCATCTCACTGAAATACAGTCCATGCATTGGGAAACACAGGCAAATTTGAACACAAATTATCTTAATTTTCAACAGCAGTCAGGAATTCTAAACCATATCATAAAGCACGGGTTTGGCTAAATTGGCTGGAACCAGACCTAGGCTGCTTATTATTCAACTTAGCACTGACAGGAACATTCCTCTCGCATTTATCAAGGCGCAGTGTATTTCAGACCTGGACTCCGAAAGTCCAGCAATGTCTATTTAATGCTGGGCTGAAGGAGCACTCTTTGGAAAAAAGCACACATTCATTTCAAATCTGAAGACTATCTCTTCCTGACAGTAACAGAACTCAAAACTAGTAATCCAATATATATTTTTATTTATCCACTTGGTTGAAGCTATGGTTGAGATTACTATGAATATGCTTCAAAGGGGTGAAAGGCTTTGCAAAATCACATTTAAATTCAAACACACCAAAAGATTTAAAAGTATACATTTTGTAAGGCCACTTAAAGAAAAGAGATAAAGAAAAGCTGAAGTCTCTTGGACAACCTGAGAATTCAGTGGCTGTTGACCTGCCACTTTAGATCAGCAAGAATAAACTTTTTTGGCCTAGAACTTCATAAAAATCAGTGACTATGAAACAAAATAAGTAGAGAATCCTGGCTGATTTCTTTCCAATGTTTAAAACAGCAACAAAACCAAAACAAACCCCTACAAAACAAAAAGCTGAAAGAACAAAATAGTCCCTCAGGTTCAGAGCCTATTGCTTTACATGATGATTTTTTTACATGATTTTTTACATGATGATCCCCCCTACCAAGAAGTTTTAAACATTCTTATGATAAATTTATTGCCATATAAACTTATCTTATGGTGCCCAAATATGACATTCACGCCTTTCATTAAATGCTTGTTTCTGCTGTCTTCCTTACACCATCACTTGTGTTCATGCAGCTGTGCATTAATTGGATCAAGAAGCTGATTCTGCTGCAAACTTTTCTTCTTGACAGGTTAGCTTTTGCTAGCAGTGTGGATTTATGAAACATTAAGTTGAAAGTGGAACTCCAGCATTAGTATTTTACCTTCACACAAAAAGTTGCACGGTTTAAACTGATCTTAAAGAAAGTTTGAAGAATTAAGGTACTTGAATGCTACATTTGTTTCTCTCATAGGATTTGCATTTGTCTTAAATCTGTTAAGACTGATTCAGTCTAAACCACAGAAGCAGACAGAAGAATAACACGTTTTTGGGAAAGCTCCAACCACACTGAAAATCATCAGTTTAACCAGTGCAACTGTACATTCACTACATACTATTCAGTGGAAGCCTGAAAACCAAAGCTATTTACTACAAAACTTGAAATCCTAAATCTGAAGAGATGCAGAGACTCTACCAGAAAAAGATGAGGTTACCACAAATCATCAGTTGATCAAGATCCACAGAGGACTACCTGGAACTAAAAATCATACATACTCCTTCCTCTCTTATCTTCTACAGCTAGTAGCAAAGACAGGGAAAGAAAACAAAAGCAATCTCATAATCTGTTATTACTGGTTTTATCTATCCAGAAATAGAAAATAGGTATATCTTATTAATTTTATTATCTAATAATCTGGTATTTGATGTTTAAACCTTTTGTAAATGTAGACATTTACTATACATTGCAAAAAGGTTGACCACAGTTTTGTAACAACAGAGTAAGACATTTGTTTGGCAGGCTTGAGGGTTACACTGAAATTATTTTTCACAACTGAATAATTTATAAATGTTTAACTGTATGAAACAATGAAATTATTAAAAAAACCTACTTGTTAACTTTGTTTCACCTTTTAGGTACCTAATTTTGCTGCTTCTTGGCCAGAAATTAAAACTAAAGAACAGCTTTCCCTACTGACTGAAATTATCTACTCTTCCCATATTTGCTTGGCTATCTCTTTAAAAATCAGCAGAAGGCAAATTCAGAACTTAAATTTAGTTCAGGTTCAAGCCCTGACCATACCTTGGACACTCCGAAACTTAAGTAAACAAACATTTTGTCTAAAAAATAGAGATAGCAAAGCTTCTTAAATTTTAGAATGGAGTCACCACCTTTTGAACTGCTAAGTGTCTTGGTAAGAGGGAGAACTAATACCTAACCCAAGCACAACACAAAATGAACAATTATATACATATTGCAACAATACCCAAGCCTGGTACAGGAATTTAGCTACAGTTATTTCACAGCTTTGCTGAGATGCAGAGGTAAAGCCAATACCATCATTGATTCTGTGCTTTTAAAGGAGGAATACAGGGACTGATGCAATATGGGGACAGATAATCAGGGTAAAACACCTGGGTATGTGGGAATGAATACTGAGAGATGCTTGACAGGCGCCACACAATAATTTAACAGAAGCTCCTGTTAGAAATGCTGACCAACCTGATTGGATGCAATGCACCCATCCAATGCCTCCGCATTAGTTTGTCTTGTAAAGCCAGCATTCAGTACCATCCTCAGTTAAGAAATACAGGGTTTAGTTACAATGCTTCATATGTTTCTAAACCTCAGATGTTTGTAAGTGGCAACTGGGGAAATACTGTGAGACATATGACTAAAAGAAAAGCTCAGGTATCAGAGTAGTATATTAGCCATCACTTGAACAGACCAGTGTTTCTCAAAGAAAACCTCCAGTTAAATAATCCTCACACTGATACAACCCCCAAGCATGGAATACCTTACTTGACAATGTAATTTATGGAGCTGAATCCCTAGTGAGACACAAAACATCATGTGTACCTAGGATAATAGTATCAAAAATTCACTGTACAGAAGAGATGGTCTTAAACACGTTTTTGCCATGTTATGGCAACTGTTGCATGATTTTGCTATTTTGCAAATGCATTTGTACCCAGGCCAACAGAACTGGACTCTTGTGTTGTGTCACAGCTTCACAATTCATATAAAACACCACAGAAGCATACACCATTTTTAGATAAATGTGTTTTTCCACTGAGTCCACTTATGGGATCAGTTACACACTATACAAGTCTTTCAACAATTGATTTTAAAATATTGACACTGAAGATAAATTATAAACTAAAAATTTTATCTTCTTACTCCTAATACAAAATGCAAATTATAAGTGAAAATATGTATTACTGACTTTTTGCAAATACAGCTAATTTTATGGAATTGCTCTGATAATAATTTTCACTTTGACATATATTTGTTTACCACATTAAGACTCTCATGCACTTTTAATTTTCAAAATTGTTCTCATCTTTCTAAATGACCTAAAAACCACATAAAACCTCCTACTATTAATTTCAGGAAAAAGAAAAACCACTAGAGGACAGAGGAACACAGGTTATCTCCCCAGCCTCTGTTTACTTTGTTTTGTCTAAATTTGAGAAATTAACTTTCCAAGGACATCTTATTCTCCAGATTTCTATGCTACTATCACTACTGAACCCATCTTAAATTTTCCATAGCAGGGTATATGCACCAGGGTCACACCATTATTGTAAGAACCACCATTTTCTTTTGGAGTCACATCCTAATTAGCCTTCATTGGCATTCCTTATATTCAAAAAATCCCCACAAATGCAAAGAGATTCACTACATTCATGTTTTTGAAGCTGAACATCTAATGTAGGCTGGTAACCCGCCACTCCTTCAGAGTGGCACTGAAAATGAGACAGCGGCTCATGTGAGAACAGGCCCGGATGGGAAGGAGGATTACAGCCTTGCAGCAGTTCGGGAATCTGTTCTGCATTCAAGTGCAGGGATAATACCAAAAGGTGTTCAAAGTGATCACCAATTCTTTCATAATAATTACATCACATAAAGGATTTTTCTCAAACAAGTACTTTTACATACTCTGGAACTGTCTGCTATCCCTACATATTTTGATGGGTATATAATGCTACTTAATTAACTGAGCTCTGCAAACAAAAGAGAAAAAAAATCCTGTTAGGAAAGGGAATCAAACATAATCTGTTTTTATTGTATATATAATAAAACCTGTAATCAACCAGTATTTTGGATCATAGCCAGAGCAATCCTTCCCATGATATCACATACAAATCTCTCTTTTGAGATTCATGCAATACACAATGAAAAAACTATTAAAAACATGAAAAAAATTCTGGTCTTTTGCATTTCAGATCTGGCTGGGGTTTTAGTTCGCTCAAAAGTATTCGTTAATCCTAAATTCCTTAGCACTAATGTAACAGATATTTCCCTGCTATCAAAGATTTATTTGTCAGAAAGGACAACCGGAAATAAAAATTGCAACTCTGTTAGTTTTAAAGGGGTATTTTCATGGAAATGATAAAACCAATAACAAAATGAATACTACAAGTTTGCTTTCTTTAATAAGAAGTTAGAAGTTCAATGTCTGCAATGTCTGTTTACAGAAAAATACTTACTCATTTAAAATATTTTAACTCCAAAACCTACCTTTTGACCTCCTGCAGATTCTGCACTGTGATGCTCTTTTAGTTTTTGTTCCTGTTCCATGATGTCTTTCAAATGTTCATTTACCTAGAGACAAAACAGTTCACTCTGTTTTCTCTTCTAAGAAACAAGTCATAGAAATTACAATTTTTTTCAAAAGCTTTATCAATCACAAACACAGAGTTAAGTAAAAAGATAAATATTTCAGACCGTAGCCCTGAAGCAAAACCAGCAAATGTCAGTCTCAGATGCAGTCTAAGGTCACTGCTTGTTAGCTTTATATTGTACAAACTAACCTGTCCCTTATTATGCTCAGTCACATTTGATTAACAGGGTACCCTTGTTACTTGATTTGATTATGCAGTGAAGGTAGATCACTCCAAGCAAGATGTGTTCAAGCAAACAGAATCCCTTTGGGTTTAAATCATGACAAAGTACACAATAAGATGACAACTGATAAAGAGCCCAAAAGAGACCCTCGAGCGGGCATCGTGGCATCTCAACATGACAGTGACACCTAAGATGTCATATATAGTATTTATTATACTATTAATTTAGACTTCCCATTATTTGTTTCACACAACAGATTTAACTCTTTTCTGCAAACTTTCCTTTTTATATTCCATAAACAGCAGGTGAAGGAACAGTTTGTATCAGAACAGTCCTGATACACCTCCAGACATAAATACGACAATCATCCTCTCATCTCTAATCAAATCGTACAGACAACAAAGAAAATCCCAGCTTGCTTTCCCAGCACTCATACCTTGTTTATCCAGTACATGACAGCATCCTCAATGTCATAGGGTACCTCTGTAGCTTGGAAGAAGGTTGAATACTGCTGAGTGCACGCGATGACTTTCTCGACGCTCACCATCTCCACAGTGTAAGCCATCATGAGGGTATCGATCATGGCCAAGTGAGCACTCTGCAGTGGGAAGCATCAATACCTGATTAGCTTGCAAATCAAAAGATCTTTCTTATGTACTGCTTCTGAACATAGTCATCTACATGAAGACCAAAACTGTAAATGCTACAAGTTTTCTGTCTGGTTGTCAGTTTTAAATAAAAAACAATCATAGCAGACTTGACAACACAGATGAAATCGCAAATTAAAACAACTTCTGTTAAAAAATTAACACTACATTTAAAGAACTGAAAGTGAGCAGAAAAAGCAAGTTTAATGATTTGAACATCACTTTTAACAGAGCTAAAGACATCTTTTACATTTGTCACCACAGCAAAACAAAACCCCCTGCCTGATCAATGTTATTTGTACTGGAAATAAAAGCTTAAACTGCCTGCTAAATAACCTTCATCATCACGAAAATGCTACATTAATATATGAAAGTTTATCTATATTTAAAGTCATAATCCAGAAAGAAGACACGATTATACTAATCTTTAGTTAAAACCCGACATGATAGAAAAACATGTATTTTTCCTCTAGTGAACTAATTATGTCATGCAGATGCAGTTATATATACTTAACTAGATTTAAAATAATACACCTTCTGTTAAAAGACAAGGTACATTTCTTCTGGTGTTATATATTGAAATACGATGTCTATTTCACAGTTTGCAATAATTCAAAATAAACAAAAATTCCCCCCCCCCAAGAAACCATCAAAATAACAAAAAAAAAAAAAAAAAAGAGGATGACAACGAGGATTTACATTAGATTCCTATGATTGAATAACAAAATTATGGTGGTTTTTAGAGGCAGTGCCTACAGCTAAACACATTTCCTTCTGCTTCATGATAAGAAAAACAGAAACAGCTTTCTAAGTATTAAGCAAGATTTCCCATGGATCAGAACAATTTCCAAAGACTATATTTTTAAAACACTGCCTTTAAACACAGCTCATGATGCAAAGATCTCCAACATTTGTTAACACCATCACTTTAATACTATAAAAAATATTCATATAAACATCTCAGAAGGTAGCTGTAACAGCCATGGTAACAGCAATGGACAACATGAGTCACACAGCAATATGCTATCTAATCATCACAGTTAAGGTAGCTCATGCACATCATTTATTCCAGAATCACCAGCAGGAAAAAGAACAGATCCAGACTATGTGCTGCTCTTAGTGTTTGTATCATCAGTGAAAGGGATGATGCTGACCTCAGAAGTAGGCAGCAGCACACACCCATTTTTAAAATGCAGTAAAGTTGCTATGTCTCACAAAAAAAGGCAAACTGCAGTTAAGAGACATTCACAAAACCAAAGCTGACAGCCAACCCTTCCTAGGACAAGCTTATTCTCCTCGGGCCCTGGATGTGACCTGAGGGCCCTGTCTGCCACAGACTCCATCCCTGCTCCCAGCAGCAGCAGGGCAAGGACTCGGCACCTCCTCACTCCTGCCACCAGGGATGGACTCAGGCCAAATAAACTCCTTCCACCACCACCATTATGCTTTAGGAGCTTATTTACAGGCCTTTATGGACAAATACTGATTCTAGTTCCTAGGTGAATGAAGGAAAGGGCTGGGCAGCTGAATCTTGCCACTCAAAATGTTTAAGAAGGAAAGGAGTACTGCCTGTGTGCAGCCCTCCTGAGGAGCCTGCACTCCAGTGTGCAGTGCAGCAATGCCATGCAGGGATGCAGCAGCCACTGCCCCGCTGGCCCAGCAATGCACTGCAGAGGGAAGGTTCAAATCACCTTAACTGGGAGTACAGCCCTCCACATCCTTGTGAGGGATTGCAGAGCCCGGGTCAGCCATAGAAATCCATGCAGTTCCAGTAGGACTTCCCAGCTCAGATTGTAGAAGGGTAGTTTAGCATGTGTAACACAGGAAAAAAGGAAAGATTTAAATCTCTGACATCCAAGAGTCATTGCTCTAACAATCTTTCCTTGATACATCTTGGCCAGTCTGAAGCTCCCCCAAAAATGAAAAGGAGATACTAAAACAGCAAGAAAATGCTGGATTTGCCCTAGAACAGGAGCACAAAAACATGTTTTTCAGCCAGACATAAGAGCAGCCTCATGGAGAAGTGCTGCTGCTAGGATCATCCAGGCTGATCCAGAACTGTTTGCTCTGCCTGCTGCACAAAGGAATTGTTTTCATCCTTCATTCCCTGTCTGCGGGGAGGACACTGCATTCCATGTGAGGGCTGACAACCAAGGAAGCTCCCAGCAGGCGTGGAAGCAGCATCCCCTTCCCCAGCAGCTGATCCGAGAGCAGTACCCTGGCTACTACAGCTGTGCTCTGAGACTGGCCTGCAACAAAAGCAACCACTGCACTCTCGCAGAGGGAATTTAGTAGCCTTTACCTCCCATGCTGGATCATCAGCTTCTCTGGAAAACACCCATAAAGTGGATTGCCAATGGAGAGAGAAAGCCACTGAAGTGTTGCTAGAACTGCCAATATGCTCAATATATTATAAATACATTAGGAAAATAAATTATTTACAATTCATTAACTGAGTCTCATTTTCAATGTTTCTAGCAAATCATTAATGAAGTGCAAACTACTTAAACAAACAGAGGAAAGAATGACCTTAGATAATGTTTTGTACTATCAAAACCAAGTGTAATAAACTTTTACTGACACTAGCTAGATCCATTTCACAATCTATTTCACATAAGCAATCAAATACAAGCATCTTCAGTCTCAAAAGTGATTCCAAGTTATTTTCTTTATAGTTCAGACAGGACACTCAGAAGATTTTTAAAAACCAGCAAATAATAAAAAGAAGAATGAGTATAATCCCAAGAAACAAACAACAAATTGCCATTTTATTCAGCTAGCAAAAATTGATCTTCTGTTTTTATAGTTTCTTTACTAAGAAAAATATTTAAACCTGGTAACATACATGGAGTTATTCCCCTAAAAAATTGAAAGCAACCAAATTAACATATATGATAACTTATGTCTAAAATACTTGTTTGTTGATTTGTTTTTTTTTAAAGGAGTTAGAAAAAGAATGAGAAAACTATTTAATCCCATAAAAAGTCCTACTGGTTTTCTTCCACATATAGAACAGGAAGTCAGGCAAGCGACATTCTTTTACATCTCTTCATTCACTACGCTCAATAATAATGAGTAAATGAAAAACTACACTATAAAAATAGTGTACTACACATCCAAATACAGGCTTTGTCAGCACAACTGCTGAAGTGCTTTAAAAAACCCCAAGTTTTAAGAAATTCTGTAGACAGTAATAATGTTCTGATTTTTTTGTGCCTTTCTCACTGAACTACATGTTTTAGGTACAGATAAAAAAAATCAAGAGGGAGAGTTCACTTTTACTAGTCAGATCCCGAATATGAGGAAATTATGCAAGGAAACAATATTTCCTATCTGAGGGAAAAACAGAAACCACTCTGAGCTGATCAGAAACCAGGATCAGCTGCTCAGCAATGTCTCCTTTCTCTGGACAAGCCTGGAATACAATGCCTGAAGGAAGTCCCCAGGAGCTGCTGATGATTGGGATAAAGACAGTATGTTAAATGTTGGAGGATTTCATGCTGTCACATACTTCCACAGCCAGAATCGCAGCAAGGCATAAATAAAGAGGCACGATTAAAAAAAAATTTAAAAATTAGAGAACAAAATTTTAAAAATCACTAACAATAAATTACACTGAGTAGAATACAAAGCCATTAGAGGAATATCTTAAACACCAACACAGCAGCAGTGAACAACACAGGAAGCAATACACTTTTCACAGAAGTGTTATGCAGAGATTTGGTTTAAGCCAATTAAAAAAAAAATTCATTTTATGATAGGTTCGCTACAGTGCTGCAAAGCAATAAAATCTTAAATAGAACACAGCAATATATATAAAAAATACAAAATGCTGGATTCTTAGAGGTATTTTTTCTAAGACACAAACATGGATTTTTCTTTCCCAGCTGCAGCCTGCATAGAACACAAGAGTTTTAATTTACTAATCTTAACAATCTCATGTAATTACTGGTTAGTTTCTGCCCTGCAATGTAGGTTCCACAGCTTTTCCTTCTACTGCTGAATAGTTCAATAAGAAGCTTACTGAACTGTGGAAGAAAAATTATTCCGAGCGTGACTTCTAATGCTTTCCTGTCTGCCTAACATTTGATTGTAGAGCTTTCTTCACCTCCCTTGAAGAACTGAAAATGAGTTCATTAAAACTTGTACTAAGCAAAAAGTGTATATGATACTGTACACACAGATACTTACGAATAAATATCACAAACTATGGACAGTTTCTACATTGTTACCTACTACTAAGGATGTTTCTTATATTCCATTATAAGATATTCAGTTCAGGAGTTCTTTTTTGAACTCCCTCTTTGGAATAAAGAGAAAAACTCATTTTCCATTACAGTACTTGAATAAAGGAGCAGAAAGAAACAGAGGATATAACTGTATAAATACTTGGAACCAGATACTTATCTTACTACAGTAAAAAACCACAATTCCAAGGGCTTGCTGAAAATCACTCTGCTTATCAAGAATATCTATGGAATAATCAGTATAGGACACATGCTTTAAGAAAAAGGCAGGTAAAACAAGAGCTGTTCATATCCATGGTAAAAGAAAGACAGTAATAGTAGGTGAGTATGGCATTAACATACAGGAAAGGTGTGCCAAGAACACTGTGAGGATCTCCTTCCATACCTCTCAAAGCCACATCTGCATCCAGCTTCCTTGCAGACTCTGTGAACAACAGTTTGAGGAGGCTGGGTAGCTTAAGCCTCCAGGCCCCTTTCCCAGAGACCCTCCCGCAGCTAATTCAAGTCTCAAATGAATCTGCTAGCATAATGAGATATCATCTAAATTCCAAGTCTCAACTAAAAGTGGAAAACTGCAGAATTCCAGCTCAGGGAAAGTACAGACCAAGGCTTGAATACTGCAGGAGGTGAGGAGGGAATTAATGAGCAGAGCCAGTAATAACTCTGCTACAAACTTCAATGCTATTGCTTCATTTCACCATTATTTTTACAGCAAAATGAAGACAATTTTGATACTACAAAGGAAACAAGTTCTAAAATATTTCCACCAACAAAACAGAGCAGTCTGAAGTACTCAGTTCTGCTGTTTGATGATTTTTGGACGTAATTCTTCTCTAGCCTCACACAGTACTTACGCTTAGCACAATCCTAAAGTAACCCCAGCTGTCTAGTTAGTCTTGCCCTGCAAGGGAATGATCATGCTGAATTACCTCCTTGCTGCACTGTCATGAAGAGCAAGGGCTTGACTCTGATAAGATGCTTACTCAGCAAAACCAGGCATTACTGCGCCATGCTAAGCACCCTGAGACAGGTTCTGCAACGCAGAGGGAATGGTTTTTCCTTTCAGTGCTTTCATGCCCTTCTCTATTTGGTTAACTTATTTAAATTTAGTCATCTATTATACGAATACCTATTAAAAAATAATTGTTGGGCTGACTATACACATCTGACACAGGAAACGTAATTCACTTCTATAAAAAGGATTTCTTAGGTACAGCTATTGGCTGTGTGAAGCATTTTGATAGCACTTGTCAGTTCAAAGGCTCCCTCATGACCCTTGTTAGGGAACTTCATAATTTGATCTACTAACTCAATCCTAACTAAATACCTAGCAGAGATTTCCAGATTCTTTCTGGTTAACATAACCAAGTGAGACCTTGACCTACTCTTGGTCACAGTGAAACAACATACCTGCACAACACACACTGGAATCAAGAACCAGCAAATGGTGTTCATTGCATTATTTTAATTCTGACTTATTTTATAGGTTCACACAACCTACTTGGAATTTTTAAAATATACTTACCAATTGCAAGTTGCCTGAATCTTGTTTACTGGAATAATCAAGTGCCTGACAGTAAAAACCACAAAGGCACTTCAGTGTCTTTATGCTAAGTAGTCCCTGTTTCAAAAATAAATACTGGTAGTTAGATAGCTTAAACAAAACCAAGAAAGTAACACCAATAACTGGTAAGAGTGTTATACACATTTAGACACGTAAATAGCTGGAGCCTCAAATTTCCCAGAGGACTTTGCTTTTTCAGATAATTCAGGGGTTTTCTAGAGCATTTTGTCAACTCAAAAATCTTTTACAAAAATTATTTATGTGCATTGTCTCCTTGCTCTTATGCTGGCCATTCAAATCAAGAACAAGCAGTAACTGTATTAAATATAATCTGAATTTCTTTTTTTCATAGCAAGCTCCACTAGTCTTTGAAGAACACAGGAGTGGGAAAAAGAAAAACAAGGCTTTGTCTCACCCATTAAAAAAAAAAAA
>VZTX01029672.1:26563-59849 GCA_013400915.1 Pardalotus punctatus | reverse complement strand
AAAAAAAAAAAAAAAAAAAAAAAAGTAGTTCTCTCTTCCTGACTCACTCATACCTGCATAGGAATGACATTAAAACACTGGTTTAACTTCTCTGGCAGCTCAGCTAAACACCTGCAGAAGCAGTTATCACCCGGAAGAATCAAAGCACATTCATCTCAGAACATCTGCAGAAGGAACACAGCCTGAGGAGTGCTGGAGAACTACTACTTCCTCATGGAGAAGCAGGAACAGCGGCAAGACAAGCTGGATTTCTACAGAATTTGGGGTCAAGAGTTCAGGGTTGGGTGATGTGATAGAAATACGTAAAAGGGGAAGTTCGGCAAAGAGAAAAAGAGGCAGAGATTAAAAAGAAAAAAAAAAAAAAAGTGTAGGGCTGAGGTATTCATTCCTGGAGATGAGACTGGACAAGGAAACAGAGGATTGTCCAGTGCACGACAGCCTGGCACTGGGCCTCAGCATGCTGCAAGTCGCACTGACAAAGCCTCCCTGAGCCACTGCTCACTCTGGGATCAGAGCAGACTACTTTTTAAACTTTACAACACAGACTTCTACTTCATCTGTTTGACAGTTAAACATTGACAGCCAGTTTTGAATGGCAACTTTTTTAGCTCAGGTAACTGTTATCACATGCTTTCTGACTTATGTGCATTCAGCTTTGCTTTTTTTTGGATCAAGCTATTTAGTTACTCTCACCCTTTATCTCACAATCCTTATAAGGTTTAAAGACTTGAATGAATGTAAAATACCCATTTGATACAAGGCATGCAACCAACTTGATATTATAATAACAATAATTTCCTAAAAATCACCTTTAGTACAGAGCATGATATTTTAAGTAATTCTCAGCATTTAACACATCCACTACCCAGTGGCCTTGGCTTCTGATGAACTGATTTGTAATAATGAGCTTTTCTGCACATAGTACTAATGATGCTTTAATTGCAGTGATGAATAGTACAATATACTGGTTTGTTCAATTACCCTGTTTCAAAAACTAAGCTCCCAATACCACTATGTTTGCATCAAGCTTTTTCTTTAAAAAAAAAAAAAAAGGTAAACACAGAACAATGCTTTCCTACAAGGGAAGAGAGAACTTTATCTGTGGTTCTTTCAATTTCTCAATATCTCCATAAATGTCATTTTCATTTCTCAAACCAAAAGAGGATCAAAGTAGGGCCAAACTATCAATGCAAATCTCCAACTGATTCCACACAGCTCTGGGACTGGCCTTCCAGGGTATGTTTTTAACTCCCACATTCTACTCTGTTTCCTCAGGAAATGTGCCTCCCAGCTGGAACTTGTGTGAGAAACTTGCCAAAATACGAAACTGGAAATACAGACTTAAATTCTCAGGGAAGGCATTTTAAGAACAACTTTTAGTTATAACCAAGATATTTGAGGTGTTTTGTTGCAAAAACCATCTCTGTTTTTGAGCATTACCATCCTTCTTGGTCCAAATTCATATTTGGATCATGTATGGAGGAAATGTGTATCATTCAGCACCTTAGATAAAGGAAGAAAATACAGTATTGAAGCTAATGCCTCTGACATGTAACCATCCAAGACTAGGGACAATTTCATTCTGTCATATGTCAAATATCACCATATTTTTACACAATTGAAGAACCTATGAAAAGCTTCTGTGGTTTTTGTTAAACTGCTGATGCACAAGAATCTATTTTTAGGAAATAAACATGAGAATCTTTTTTAAGCTTAGCTCTCTTTGGCGATCTAGCAAAATATTGGCTTAAGAAATCAAAACATGTATGGTCATTTCAACGTGCTATCTTGAAAAAGAGGAGGACTAGTTTCAATATTTATATGAAAACATAATACGCAATCTTACTGCATTTGCATGTGAACAGGCTCCTGATAATTTTCTTGCTGTTTCTTTATTAATCATACAAGGGCAGAGAAATAAGGTCATCACACTCATTACTGTAATGGCAATTACATTAAGAATAGGATTTATTTTACCTTTTCTTCAAAGGTTTTTAGACCATAACACAGCACAGTAGAACAAGAGGAAAATTGACCTGGACAAAAATTTTCTGCTAAAATATCAGTCAAGGTCAAAAGAAATTTCCTAGTCTCCTACTTTAAATGAACTCTATCAGCCGTGTTAAATAATTAAAACAGACACAGAAAATTATACTGATCACAAGAAATCTGTTTCTTTATGGCTGTAAATGTAGTAAAACCTTGTAAGTGACAAGCTGCTGGCGAGTAGCATTACTAAATCAGACAGCTGACCAATATTTTTTCATCTACTTATTAAAGGATTAGGACAGGCCAGCCACAACAGTGGCTGCTAAACAAGGATAAGGCCCACAGCGTTGTTACAGCAGGAGTGGGAAAGGTGCCTTCTGGTTGTTTCAATAAACATATTCAAAAGTGTTTCCACTTGTTCGGTTAATCTGGACTAAACACCAAACTATGGGACAGATCTTGAACCTCTGAAGTAAAGTATGGGTTCTTCAGAGAAAGACTCTTACCTATGCACACACAGGGATAAAGCAATTACTTGAAACTTTAAGATGTGTTTTTTCATTGCTCAAATCAACTATACTAAGGAATACACTTTATACTTAGGAAAGAGCAATCTATGTGCCTTCATAGAGATCATGCTATACCAATAATCCTTTTTAATAGATTACTTGGACTTGAAGATGTCCACTTCATCTACTGCTGCAGATTTTTGCAGGACATCTGGCAGCAGTCTCCATCACCATAAGCTTCTGCTAAGCACTGGGTCATACCCAGGCTGAGTCTGCGTCAGGAGCTGCTGCACACCAACAGGAACAGATTGTCACACAGAAAAGGGTTGTGCTGAGGACAGGATACCTATAAGAAGGGCTGCAGTTGTCAACGATCACTCTACTTAAAAAAAAATCTGGAATTCAAGCATTGTACTAATAAGGCAGTGGATTGTCCTTCTATCAGCATTTCCACAAAAATGGGAAGGTCAATGACATAGTAACTACAGCTTTTCTTAAAAGTTACTTTGGTAAAGGCATGAAAAAAACTTATCAATATGATACCATCTTCAGGAGGTACATTTTCTTCAAGAAAACTTTCTTTTGAAAAATGAAATGGGTAATTAGCTGGTGGCCTATGAACAGAAAATATTATAATGTTTTATCCAAAGAATCAAGACAGAACGGGAAACCACTGTGAACTAGAGGCTACTTCTTAGTTAACTGGCAAGCAAGGAAAAACAGTGCCCATTCTCATCCTTCACAAGTATCTGTTTGTGAACTGTCACTTTTCAGGGCATGAAAATCAACTGCAAAGTCTCCTTCCTCCACCTCTCTTTGGTAATGAAATAACTGAAATAAGTTCATAATTATTTTTTTTAAAAGCTTATAACAATAAACCAGACAATCGTGTTCTCATCCTCATGTATTTTTGGTTTAATAATATTATTCCAGGGGGTCTTGCATAATTAGTAGCTCTTGAGATAGTGAAATCAGCTGCAGCAGTAACCTATTCACATTGTAGTAAACAACCATTTTCTTAGGCAAAATATCCTTCCCTCTTTTCTCCCCAGTTAAGACAAGCTGAGTAAGAGGGCATGGTGATAAGTGAAACAAAACAGAGAAACCAGCTGAAGAGAAAATCACAAGGCAGAAATGGGAAAACGGCTAACTCCTATCCTTTAATTTTCAAAATAATTACTGAAGATGGCAATAAATAAATTGTACTTTCTGTGCTTCCAAGAACAGCAGTAAATACCAACAGTATTATCTGAAACCTCTGCTACAAGCACAAAATACATCAGTGCATGCTGTCCGGGAGCTACATACATGATGAAATCTTTCCTTTGGCAAAAGCAGCAACCCCCCCATACATGAACCTCAACTATTAAATCACCTTATTATTTGGAAAGAGGAGAGAAGATGAAGGGAGGGAAGGAGCTGGAAGTATTTTACAGCTGTCCTTAAACAATGGGTTCAGAGATCACCAGCTGTAAACATGAAGTCCCACCAGCAGTACCACGAAGTGCCATGCAAGGATCAGTGCAGGCCCTGGGCAAGAGTCAGGCAGTTCCACAGATTCTCAACATTGTTTCATTGGCCAAAAGCCTAAAACCACAGCACAAACATCTTTGCTGGGCAGTTTGGTCACTGAACATTGGGAGGAACTGAAGACAGGGTTTTTTTGGATGAGGTGGAAAACAAGCTGGTATAAGCATTGAGGAATGACATCAAGCCAGGCCAAAATCCCTGGAGAGGTACTGCTGCAAGGACATAATTGATGGTTTTTCTGACTGGACTAAGCAAAGCAAAGTAGAAATTGTTATTTTCCATTTTTTTTTTCTTAATTCCTGAATGCCATATTTCGCTGTGTTTCATGTCTGTGGTTTGTTTGGGTTTTTTCCAAACCTCCTTCTCATTAAAATTAGAAATTGCCTGACATCTGTTCTTTCTTTTCAAGCATCCAAACTCTGAAATCCCATAATCCGTAAATGGTTAAGGACGATTACTGAGAAACTTGGCTGAACTACATGTGAGACATTATTGGATGTTTCAGCAATTAATTTAAAATAATTTTCTTCAAGTGTGTTATTTCAGAATTGCAGGCAGTATCTGTAACTTATGTTACCTAAAATACCTAACGGAAAATTTTATCAAACATAAAAAGCTAGCTGTTTGCATAGGCAAGTCGATCTGTAGGATTTAAAAAAGAAAAAAATCAACACTGTGATAAAACAAGATAGAATGGGCACTATTAGAAAAGCTGGTATGCAGTTCTGAAGAAATATCACAGGACATGTATTAGTCACAGGTAACAGGCAGTAAGCATTTCAGCATCTCCCTGATCATCCAGACATCTGATAAATCCAAATCAGTAAGCAATGCTGCCAAGGAAAATTCTTACAGTACACATTATAGATATGAAAGACTGTGCAGAACTTTATACTAAAAATGAAAACTTGTCAATACTTTAAAATGTACTTTAAAACAGTTCAGACAATTTAGGGTTTGCTTAGTAATGTTAATTATTCATCCTGAGACACAGAACAGTTGCTATTTTGAGATATATTACTTAAGAATTATGAAAAGTTTAATTCAAGTTCTCTGTTGGATACATATGAACACACATCAAGCAAGGCAAGAGGTACTACAGAGGCCCAAGAATGAAAACAGGCTAGATGAATGCCAAGCCTACAAGAGAATGTACACATGATTTCTCCCTGAACAGAGGGCTCTCGGGTGTTTTAGCTTCCAGTACATAATGTGTACCTTGTGTATATAATGCAGCTACAGTGGATATATTCATTTAGTGCATTATTTTGTTATCCCACAACAGATGAAAGGTACAGGTACAGACTGGGGGTACCTCATGAGTGAAGAACTATTTCACAATCTTATAATTATTGATGGAGAACAATCACATATGCACCTTTAATCCCCACTTTAAATAAAGTAAATTTCATTTCATAAAGACAATTTTATATGTTCATATTGCTGCAAAGAAAAATGACAAATATAAAAAACTATTAGGATAAACTGATAGGAACATTCACATTAGTGCACAAGCTTTCTGTTTTGTCTGGAACTCTTCCCATTCATCCCCTTTGCATGTGGATGCAAAACAAATACCAGCCATCAAAGAGCATATGGTGTAACAATTGCTACACTGTTTAGGTAGTTCAAAATGTATTATCAAATCCAAACCGAAGTAAATGTTTAATACAAGTTACCCATACTGAAGAAAAACCAAGACAATACAAAATCAGTTTTGCACATCCAACGAACAAGCACAGAGAGGTTCAACCACAGCAGCTCCTAGAGACAAGAGGAACATGAACATCCCTCACTCCTTTCCTTTCTGGGCATTATAGCCTGCAACTTCCTTGTGCCATCCCAGGATGTGGGAAGCATTTCCTAACAGGAAATGTGCTCCCAGCTCCATCCTTTGGCCAAGCACAAGCAGCAAACCGTGCTGTGTGCCGGGACAGGACGGCCGGAGCAGGAAGCCCTTGGAACGGAGCTGCCGGCTCAGACACCCATGTCCAGGGCCACTCCAGCACGGCTGCAGGCTGGCTGGCAGCCAGCGGGGCCACACGGATCCACCAGAAAGCTACAGCTATGAAATGGCTCTGAATAAAGAAAAGGCATGGTAATAGTGATTCTTCAAACCTTTTGCTTGGATACTATTTAAAATATGTCTATCCTTGATTAACATGACCTTTCCAATGACTTTTGAATTAATCCCTGACTGTACTGGGATTCTCTTTTCATAAACTACACATTCTTTTGGCAATTCGAGCTTTATCAATGACTGACTACAAAAGTTATTTTGAATGCTGTCTTCATCTTAACTCTTTACAATCTTAATATCTTATTTCACTACTTGTAGATTTGGCTCAGTAACACTCATGTTTGATTATACATACACATTTACACCCCAATATATCTATAGGAATGAGATGTCAGAGTGGCTTTGAATACACATAGCAAATGATGTTTACAACAGGCCTTAATGAGAATGAATCATTCAAACAGTATTATCCCTTTGAGATATGAAGGAGACAGGTTGTCACATTTAGAGACTAATGTCATGCTTTTGCCAGAGTTCCAAGACTGCAAATGAAATGTCACTTTGGCTTTGCCTAGCTTTCCAGTATTTGGCACTGCCACTAATTGTTTTTAACATTTTTGTGCACAGTTAAATATATAAATAATATCCTCAATTGAGTTTCTACAGATACTAATGTCAGTATTAAAAAAATATGTTTTTTAAACAGTTAAGTTTTATAGAACAATCAACCATTACAAATACCCGACATTTGCTTAACAAGTCTTGCTCTGATCTTTATGTTTTATGTATATATATTATGACCTTTTCATTCCTCTGCTGCCCTGATCCAACACGAAAACTGGCTGTTACACCTTGGTATAGACACTGGATGAAACAATTTAAATTCTGTTCTAATTACTGATAAGGAATGTACTGTCTAGTAGAGAATGCATTCATATTTGCAAATATAATGCTATATAATTATGATAAAACATGCTGCTTGATGAGATAAAGACAAACAATTCTTTCACACAAATATTTAAGAGATACATATATAAACCTGATTTTATAGTCTTCTTACTCAGCCCCCCAGATTTTGTTCTGCTTTTGGCTAATTTAACAAAAATTTCACTGAAATAGTAAGTAGCCCTACCTTAAGCACTATGTACTGCATACTGACATTTACAACAGGGAAAAACAAGTGGCCTACCAAGCTTTCCAATTTCACCTCAAAACCTCATTAAGCCTTCAATATATAATAGTATTCAAAGTGCTTATGCAAATGCAATTAATTGCATGCTCTAAAAAGGCATCTGAAATATGTAAAAGACTGCAAAAACAGTTTCTGTAAATATAAACCTACTGTGACATGCTTTTTCACAGCAGCAAGTACAGAAGTCAATACTAAACATTCAATTATTATACCCATACTTTTCTTCAGTATCTGCCTATTTTAATCTCAATCCATTATTTTGCCCCCAGAAATTATGACAATAAAGTAAGAGATAATGGCACGTCTAGTTGCCAACAAATTAACAGTGTATTATTTTAATCTGTAAAGCACCCTGTACACTGATGCTGTTGCAAGATGCAAGAAGCAGAGGGAGAGTAGTGGGAGTTATGCTGTGGGAGAAAAAAAAATTATCACCATTCTGTCAAAAGAAATTCCCAGAAATAAGGCTTTATCACATCATGCCTACACACAGATGTGGAAGTCTCTGCTTTATTGGGATTGTCACAGATTGATGATGCCCTTTCGATAGAACAACTGAAGCACTTTGGGGAAGCACCTCCGAGCACTTGGCTGTGATTATCTTTTTGTAACAGAAGGTTTAAAGTGGGAAGAAGTGAAGTTGCTCTGTGTCAGCAAAACTTTGTGAATTGATGAACTGCGAGCACCAGTCTCTGGAGAGACTTCACTTTTTCTCCCACCCAGCCATCACTCCAAGTCTCCTCAAAGATCCAATTCCCATCCTAAACTTCTAATCTCTCACTTTTTTTCCCCTCAGACCTACATCCTGAAGGCCTTTTTGAACTATTCTCAGTATGTGCTGACTCAGGAAGGAAGCTCATCAGAATCCACAGCTATTTGCTCTGAACTTCAGCCTTCCCTTTGGCAAAGGAGTGAATTTGGCTCACTCTTGTCTAGTCCAGCAGCTATCCCCAACATGCTTGTAAGTACTTGTACAAGAAAGAATTTGTAAAATAAATACCCAGCAGAAGAGAGATACAGGCCATCCCTAAGTAGAACAAAAGACAAAACCAAAATGTCATTGGACTAGGATTAAACTTGCAAATTCAGATCATATTTTAAATTCTTTTCTAAGAAGATTTGGGAAAGGCACAAAAGCAATGCAAAGAATGAAAAATCAGCAGTGTATGCCTTCAGGAAAACTTAAAAGAAAATTTAGTCAGGGGTTATACTGGAAGAATAGTAGGTACTTTTCCAGATACAATAACTGCCAGGAAAAAACCACAACCCACCATTTAGAAGACAACAATTTGGTTAAGACAACCGAAGTCACAATATAGTCAAAATATAATATAGTTTAGAGTAATGTTAAAGCATCTTGTATGATTTTACCCTTAATTCAGTCATGAAGATGGTAGCTAGGATGCAAATTATCTAAAAGTGAATATGAACCAAGAGCTTCATAGAGAGAAAAAGTGAAGTAAGTGGCAGAAGAGACACGCAGTTATCACACCATTATGTGCAGCAACTTTCTAAACCACCTAAGTGCTGGCAGGCCTTTGTGCTGCTGTCCAAGGTTTCAGCCTTAGAAAGCTGCCTTGTAGCTCATTTCTTTGATGACTGAGGACTGTCATTGTGTTTAAGGGTAGGAAACAGCAGCCTACAGAGAAATAGCTCAATTATCACTAAACATACTGACCTGTAAGCTGACACTAGTAGGATCTTTCCCTTTTTTAAAAGGAAGCTCTAATTCAGTCGTCTAGAAAATACATTAATTTTTGATAGTCCTTGGATTATCTGCAAGTCTGCCAATTTCACACTTAACCTAAATCTTCACCTCAGTCTGGAGCAAACAGGGAAAGAAAAAAATACTATATTTTTAAAACTACAAAAGGATTTAAAGAGGAGTAATCTGTACACATTGAGCTATTCTTTCAATAAGTCTAAGAACACTGGGGACATTCCAAAAGATTAGAACAAATGAAACAATGGATTTTTTTTGAGAGTCAACAGACAATACAAATAATTTTAATGCCCCAAATCCTTCTTCTGATCTCATGTAAAATAATTCCAGAGTCAAAAAGCAGCTTGATTTATATATCAAAAATGAGCACATGTCAATTTAAATATGAACTAACAGAACATAAACCACTTCCTAAATTCAATTCTAAGTGAAAATGCAAGACTTATTGTGAGTGAGCATCTAACTTGAGCATCTAACTTGATCCTAATACATTCTGATTAAAGAGACTTCTTAATGCTGGATACATTAAACTTTATAGTGCAGCCCTGAGCATAGAATCAGCAATGAATTGGTGAATTTTTCAAGAAACACCACATGAATGAGTTATCAGCTCACCATCTCTTACTATTTTTAACCATTGGCCTGGAAGGAAAACTCATCGCTGATCAGGTTTGAAGAGAAGGCAAAACTTGTGGGAAGATGATGAAGTAGGAGTAATCAGTTCTCCCTCTAAATTTGGTAGGGTAGGAAGAGAATCAAGTCTCATAGAAATGGAAGGTCCCACCTTAGCTGAAAAAAGGCAAGCTATAGAAATCAGAAATGTACTGCCTTCTCTAGTAAAGCAAAGTTTAAAGTTGTTTAGGGAAAGGAACCTCAAATAATTGACACTACAGCCATACATATGATAAAAGCACAGTTGTGTTAAGTCATTAAGACATTAGATCCTGTTAGAACAAGCAAGGCTGTATTATCCTTCTCCTTCCCCCATGAGCAGTACAAGGCAGTAATACGAAGGTACATGCAGCCTGTTACATAAGTTCTCAGTTTCCCTATGTTCTGGGAAAACCAGATAAACTATCCCTCAGTGCTTAGAGGCATATGAGTATTTTTGCTGCTGTCGTTGAAAGTACATAGTATTTTAGGAGGATTGGGGCTTTTTTCCCCCAAAGCTTGACCTGGAAAAATAAGAATTTTCATACATATGCATCATACTTTTAGAATCAGGATTTGCTTCTCTCTAGCAGTTCTTTGGTAGCATGTATACAAATTTTTTTATCAACTTCAGTATTACCATGCTATTCTACTTCTCAATTGCATAAGTTAAGTGTTCTTTGTATTTCTTCCTGTTGCTGAAGAAAAGCTAAAAGCACGAGTTGGTGTAAGTTCATCCTTTGCAGGTATCTACCTATAAGATACATCTTACCATAAAGAATTTAGCAACCCAGAAGTTATGAGAGACTTCCCTGACAAAGTGATATACTAAACTACACTAACTTACAATCTTTCAATTGTAGTCACAATATTATTATTTTCTTTAACCTGATGTACACACAGCTGTCTTTACTAGTGAACTTCTAAGTACCATTAGACAGGTTTGGTTTTGCTTTTGGAAGCAGGGAAGTTAAGAACAGGGTAAGAAAAAGAACCAAACAAAAAAATAAAAAATTCCTAATTGTGAGCTGAATTTTCTTTCCATCAACATTCTGTCCATTTCATTGTTTCCCTTTTATGTATCAGGACATAACCTGACATAGTCCTGTATTTCACACCAACCTTTTTTTCCAGTCAGTGGTTCAAAGTGAATTGGCTGTCTTGGCAAAACAGTGCCCCAGAAACATACCAGTGGGATTTACACAATTCTTTCTGTGTAATAGACCAGGAAGCTTTTACAAATGTTTATTACCTCACAGAATGCCCTTAAGAAGGGAAATCAAGCGCAGGGTATTTTCCATCAAAGCATGTTTCAGCAACACATGGTATAATCTGCTCCACATTAATCTCAGTATGATGGAGGGCAGAGTCAGAAAAAAGTCTGTATTAACCTTTTGCACCAGAGCAGAGAACGCATAAGTAAATCGCTGGTCAGCACGCATGGTCTGAGGTTAGAGATCGTCACCACCTGAACGGGAGCATGCCATGAATGTCACTGTAAGAGAGACAGCTGACATGCACGTGTGTCACCTGCAGGCTCTAGCTCACCAAAAACACATCACAGCCCTGTGCCCTACAAGCCTTGACAAGGTCAGCTGGAATCCTGGGTCCAGTTTCCAGCACAACCTGTCAAGAAAGCCTCCAAACGGAGGGCATTTGGAACGAAGGAAAGGTTTGGGAAGCAAAGTGCGTGAGAGACATTACCTGCCTGCACATAAAAATGCTGCTACAAAAGGAAGGGAATAAACTGTTTATGTTCATACAGACGCAGCATAAATTAAGAAGTTGTACTACAGAGTAGATTTTAGAAAGAAATTGAAGTGAAAGGAGACTTTCTGATGGTAGGGTTCTTCTGACAGCTGATATGGCAAAATAAAGCCTCCCTTTCCCCAGAAACCCAGAAATTAATTTATAATTTGCAGGTCAGCAGGCCAGCATCAGTAAAAAGAAGGTGAGATGACACAACTTCTGTAACTACACCTTTGCACAAATGCTGTTGACAAACAGGGAGAAAATGCCATATGTCTATTGACAGTACTTAATTGGTACCTACTGCAGTGGTTTGTTGCCTAAATACCACTTACTGCAATTTACTTCAACGTATGAGTATCCTTTAGTAATGTAATAGATGTATCAGTTACATATTTAAGAAACATGTTCCTATATAATGAGATTTTTTATGACATACTATATACACTTGATAATTGCATCATGTAAAATCAATTTGATGACTCATTTACATGCTTACCCAATATCTACATATTCTGCTTTCGTTGTAATTTTCTTTTAAAGGCCATAATATTTTTAACCTGCCACTTCTTTATCAAACCAGTTAGAAGAAATTCAATACACACTTCACCTTGTATATACTTATTTCATAAATACCACCTGCTGTGTCTTCTAAATTGTATCCCAGACATCCAACTTAGATCTTATAAAAGCTCTTGCCTTTTTAGCTTTAGAGGGATGTCATCAGTCTTGACAACTGACTGATTTGGATCTCTGGCTACTGCTAGATGATAATATAAATTGTGCTAAAGATAACTTTTTCAATTATTCTAAAATTATTAAGCTGCAGAATTTCTTTCTGACATATACTTTATTAATTTTTCCACCGGTCTTAGATTCATGGTTTGGGAAGGCAAAGAAATATACTGAGAGATATCCTTCCTCATGATCTTCTGATACATGAGGGAGAACAGAACATCTACATTTATATTAGATAGTGCTCTGTAGCAAACTGACTATCATAGTCAATTTCTAATTTAAAGTATTCAACAAGTTACCAGATAATCTTTTAATATAAGTCTTGTTTTATTTACACAGAACAAATTCTACTGAATTTTGCTTTGGCCGATTCAGAGATACACGTCTGCAAGATAATAAAATTTCTTACCAGTTCATATAAACCTAATAGTTTAGAGAATACCTATCAATTCCTATAAACAATGGACATACACTGCTTTTTACAGCATTTCCCTAACTGTCACACAAAAAGAATAGACATACTCTGGAGACCTTAAGATATTTTGTTCATTCAACCTCAGGAAAAGAAAATCTCATAATGTTAAATTCCATAGAGTTTGTAAGAACAAAGATTTTGTTATGATACATCTACTGTGATGACAGAGTGTGTTCTATGCTGATAAAGGCAGGCAGATTGCCAGGATTATGTGTGCAGATTAACAAATGCAGATTCAAAATGTTCTTTTGTACTAGACTGGAGCAGCTGCTGCATTTTGGGGAGTACAAACTGTGTTCCTTCAACAGTCAGTGTGGTTTTGTCCCCTTGTTGCTGTGTGTATGTACTACACAGAGCTGGTAGTGAAGCTCTCCTTATGTTTACATGACAGACCCACACCTCCTGCTAAAAGCTGCTCACTATTTTCCATAATAGGAAGAAAGCAGTGCTCTGCAAGTAACTGCCTGCTACAACCATGTAAGATTTTTAGCTTTGTGCTATCTAGTACAAGGGTACTAAGAAATATTTCTCTTCCTTACCATAATTCAAACAAACTGATGAAGAAATTCCTTCTAGGTAGTCTGTAAAACAATTCACAGATACATCTTTTCCCAATAGCTCAGTTACTGTGCTCCAAAACATACTTAACCCAACAGAAGTAAGACCATTCCCAAACATTTATTTAAATACCCTTTTCGCATGTTTAAAGATACAAAGAAAGTTCAACAGCAAACCAACAGCCAAAAGCTGAACCACACTACATAACAGCACTATTGAAACAGGAAGAAAATGTTCTTAAACTGTGTTTAATGAAATAGTCTTTCTTTCAAGGTTAATGAAAATACTTCCTGACCTGCTTAGAAAGCATTTTCTACATGGTATCTGGCATGCTTTATGGACTTCGATTCATTACATATTTCTTTCATCATTTATTCCTCCTTTTAACTGCTTTTCTTTTTGTGCTTCAGGAGTGGATTTTGGGCTGTTTTCAGGTGATTGTTTTGGATTTTTAAAATTAAATCACCACCATCACCCCCCTTTTTCTCCATCTCTCCCTCTCACCCAAACCCCCTCCAGGTTGAAAGCAGCACAAGACTGAATAATAACTAAGAACACAATCAGAAGCTCTCTGGTTCAAAACCTTAGTTTGTTCGAGTCAGAAGAACACCAACTATTTTGCAAGGAGGTAAACAAGACAGACAATAGTCAGTCATAATGCATTGCTTATTTTCTCATGAAAGGCATGAGACTTGACTTTGGAAGGTACTACCTTCTTTTGAGGTTCATTTACTTTCCTGTCATTATTCCAAGAGCAGCAGTTTGATTTAGTAGATCATGTATCTCAGCTGGAAGATGTATTGTAATATTCTCTCCTCATTTTAGTAAAAGATTAAATGTAGTTACCACAATTTAACATTAGAATAAGCATGAGAAAATGTGCTGCTATTTCTAAATATCTCCTACTACATTCAACTGGCAAAGGCAAATGTAAGGCCAGCTCTGTATACATCTCTATCCATCAGGGATTTTATGGCAGTTCTGAGAAGGCACTTTCAAGGCAATACAAGCAGCACAGTTTATTCAATAGCTCTGCACAACTGAAATCAACCCCACAAGAGCTGTTAAAAAGAACAATCAGATTTAGTTATCTTCTATTAAAGGATTCCTAGTAATACAAGTTTGAAATGCCAGCTGCAGTGCTGGAACCCTAAGACCAAAACACCACACAGATTTTGTACTAAAATTAAGGATGCTGGATTAAAAAAATAAAATTAAAAAACCACTAAAATTAAAGCTAGAGAAACCTTAGGAGGCCTTGGGGTTTTTAGCATTAGAGTTGTTGGAAAGGACCAGGAAAGAATCCCTCCTTCGTGTTCTTTATAGAAACAACTTTGGTGTCAGTAGCTCTGCTACCTTCCCTATTAGTTGCCACACTTGGTACACACAAGTTGAGCAGACAGCATTCCATGAAAAGCCAAAGGACGTTGCAGGGAACTTTGTGGTTATCTATGTCTTCCACAAATTTTTGATACAGATGTACAGAAGTACAACAACCTGTACTATAACTCACACTGATAACCTATATGTTTTGCACACACTAAATTCTAGACAAATACTCTGTAGA
Organism: Pardalotus punctatus; assembly: GCA_013400915.1. Lineage (NCBI taxonomy): Eukaryota > Metazoa > Chordata > Aves > Passeriformes > Pardalotidae > Pardalotus > Pardalotus punctatus. Next base: position 45,148 of record VZTX01029672.1, on the reverse strand, counting down.
AAACATCCCAAGACACTGCTTCTATTTACATGACACAGAAAAAAAGCATTTTCTACATACACGACAGACATAATTAAATAGAAGCAGCAAGCAAAACAAAATACCCAGGCTATGAGTCAACAAAAATTGCATGAAGAAAAGCTAAGAGGACACTCAGTTCTAAGTGAAAATGGTAAGCGCAGAATGAACTCTATGGAGACCTATAGCAGTTCCCATGACCCAAGTGAGAACTGGCATCTTGTGTGTGAGGGAGCCTGGTACCACATTACTATGGCAAACAGATGTTGGTGCAGCGCTGACCAGAGTGTGATGGTGTATTTGACACAACAAAGACACTGGATCCCTGTTTTCAAGCAAATGAGAGCTTTATGAGGAATATATGTGAAGAGATGAGACTAGAAATGGAACAAAAAGTAGGGAACTTCTGAAGATTACATTATCCCAGCCCAAACCCACAGCAGACTGGTTCTACATGGCACATGAGATTCACTGAAATCAGGTTGTTTCACCACTATATTTGCTTATTATTTTAATCTTCTGTGAAACAGACTACTATCAAAGATGATTATATATCACAAGTTAGTATTAGAATCTGGTGTTTTAACTAACAAATTATGGTATCTATGGGCTCAAGTCAAGTAACTGCAAATTCTTCTCATGTGTCTCCATCTAACAACTAAATTACAATAGCATGGAATGGAAACTTGTTATATCATGCCTAGAACCAGAAAAAAGTTTTCTTCAGGGCAAAAACCACATCTTACTTCTTTGTTCTGTGAAGTGCTTAGTACATGTTGTGTTGCTCTACAGTTGAAGGAGCTGTACAGCCTGGAAGTGCAGAGGCTGCAGCATGTAGCTGCAAGTAACCTGGTGAGCTGCTGCAGCCCTTCCTCGAGGAGAAGCACGCGGCTGATGAAAGGCACTGTCATTTCCAATGAATGCAGTCTGCCAGGGAGACCAAAAGTCTGGATTGCAGGATGAGTTAACCACTTATTGTCTGTTATCTCATCCAGAAGGAGAGCCAGATTCTGGCTGTGGGTACATACACACCTAGCACTATTAATTCCCCAGTCCTCCTGCCTTCCACAACAGTTTCGCTGGCTGTGATTAACTTCGCAACTAGTTCTGCACAACAGAAAAGCAAAACTGGTGCAAAGGTTCCCAGACTCACCTCTGCTCCCTCCTCAAGGGATTCGCTCCAGTCAGCTCTACTCTAATTCTGGGAAATGAATATCCCATGGCAAGTGGGCTATAGGTGTGATCCTAGAGCTGATCTTCCAGGTTATGTACTAAAAGAAACTGCATCTGTGTTCCCTGAGATGCCTCCACATTGCAAACCGCAACAGCAGTAACTGGGAGAAATACAGACATTTTCCTCAAATGTGCACTCCTGATGACTACTAAACAGCTAATACAGGCACACCTAATTATACCTCAGTTTCAGTCCAGATTCACAAAGTGCTACAGAGAAATTATTGCCAGACTTCCTCACAACAGCCATCTTCAAGGAAGAAGGTAATTTGCAGCTAAATGGATAAACAATTTGGATGACAGCACACTACTTTTTACATTCAAACCCCATGTACACAAATTATGTCTCAGAATTAGGGAAGTAGCAATTTTTATTCCTACCAGCTATTGTGGACTGATTGCTGAGGTTTTGCAGGAGCCTCTCATTCCCTTCCCATCTTGGCTGAAAATTGTAGAATTTTATGAAGAATTTAGGTGTTACCTGATTAATGATAGTAGCTCCAAATAGTAATTACACATGGGTGTAAGTTTAAAGTAGCTGCTCAGCCGGTTGACTTTCTTGCAACAGTATTTTTCTGAATTGAGAGTTCAGATTTTAACAAAAGTCATGCTTTTTGATTATACTATGCTTAGCATGGCTTTTATAGTTTTCTGCTCTGAAAATATAAAGAAATATTTGTATGGCATATTTTCTTAGATACAGTCTTTATACGCAAGGTATTCACTAACCTTTTTCTAGACACTAATTTTATTTAAGAACTAAGTACTTTAAAATGCCTTGCATCTTATAACTATTTTGTAGTCACCTGAGAATGTTCTATCAATATAGAACAATAAGTTTAGGAAAATAGATTTTTCTGGTGCAAATTTGGTAATAGCCAGTAACATTACTGTACCTCTAAACCCCCTAAAACAACACTGTTTTTAAACAGGTATTCAAGATTTGACATTACTACCCCTCAAGCTATAAATTCAGATAGTTTTGGCCCTGCCACATTAAGGACAAAACAGAAGTCCACCACTGGGGTAGTTATGCAACTTCAGTTTCCCTGCAAAATGAACTAAGATGCTGATTTTTCATTCCTTTCCCCACATGGGCAAAGTGCATTGCAGGGACTTGAGGGAAGAAAAGCATTTCTTAATTCCTCTCTGAATCTGCTTATTCTTCCCTGCACTTGAGGCAAATTGAAAGAGACCATATGAATACCAAGTGACCAGCCTGATTAAATATCAGAGTACTCATAAAATGATTTGGCATAGAAAATAAAATATTCAGTTAATATAAAATTCTTGTCATAATGGAGAAACTTGTATAAAAGTCTTCTCTGACTCATCCTGTAAGAGCAGATATATATGTTTTTAAAACAAATAGATCCAATATGAGAAAAAAATATGAAAAAATCCAAATTGCCTTCCTCTTGTGTATCTGACATTTGAAGGTTTAAGTCAGATTGGGTTATGAAGGAAATATGAAGTTTTAAAAAATAAATCAGCATGGAAAAATAAAGTTAAGCCTGACTTGAAGAGTGATCCATGTGTATTACATCTGAAAGCATTAGAACAAAATTATTGCATCATTATCAGAACCATGCTGAATTCTTAAGCTATTTCTGATTTCTATAGCAGGACGAAATCTCACATTTCCATATGGGAGTGCAGGCTGAAAACAGATTTTTTTTTTTTTTAAAAATGCAATTGGAACTTGCCAACTGACATAAATATCTTGCAATTTTTTTTTTTTTTTTTTTTTTGCAATGTAGCTTTCATAAACTTTTTAAACATCAGATAATTCCTTCTGTATGGGAGTATAATTTCCAGGAGAAAAATACTCTGGTTCTTGGTTCAACACTTTCAATTACAAGCTCTAGACTATTTCTTCTGTTTGAAGTCTAGCATAGGAGAGCCAAGACCACATAAATATCAACCAGAAGAGAAATAACATGGTATTTGGTTCTTTTGCTCCACTACCAAAATTAAAGACAACAGGATGATCCTTTCAACAGAGTTAACAAAAAAACCCCATAGAATTAAGTTTTAATACTTTGCAATACATGGAGAACAGAAATGGAGGTACCACTGAATAACCTAGCTTTTGATTTCACCAGAAATTAAATAGGAGATGTGAACAAACCAAACATGACAAAGACTAAAATAATTAATCAGACCACACAGGGGGAGGCTCTATCTAACAGAAGCCTTTGCACCCATGGGTTAATTTCACAAGCGCCTCTTTCCCACCCCATTCCACCAGGGCAAACTGATTTTTATACATACACCTGTGTATGTATACACACACAGAAACACACAAACAACCATTTGCAGCCTCTCAAATTAGATACTCATGTAGCCAAGTCAGTCATGCCTAACAAGCAAAGGCACCTACCCTGACCCATCTACCCTGACCCCAACACAAAGAAGCATTTGCTAGACTTTTCAAAGACTTAAATATGTAAGGTGCTTCCTAGAAAAGAGTTCAACCTAAGAAAGAGAGAAGACCCAAATTTGACATGCCTGCTTTACTAAATAGTCACATGTGAGCCAAGTCAACCATTAATCCCCACAGACCTCACTGTACAAACATCCAGTCCAAGGAATTCCAAGTCTGTGGGCCAGAGCTACACAGGTTTTAACATGTGTAAAATGAAAACATTCCATACCCAGATCTTTTTCCATAGTTTCATTTTATAATTAAGTTGCCCCTTTTCCACTAGACAAAGCGTATCTGAGAAGATAACAAGAAATATCCTCTAACAAACACCAGCATCCTTCCCCTATTCCTTGGGAAGACAGGCTAGCAAAGGGAAAGACAAATACACTACCTTCTACTAATTGACTTAAAATTACGTTTTACATGGGTTTAACGCAATCTGGTCTACTAGAGGAACATATGTGTTAATTACATATGAAAACTTTTTATTCTACGTAATTGAAAAAGAAAAATGATTCCATGCTCTAAAACAGGATATACATTTAAATTTATAAGACTTGTAGAAACTGTGACATATGGAATAATAGGAAAAGGTACTGGAAGACATCAAGGGAAAAACTGTCAATATTTCAACAGCCAGATTTGAAGCTCTCTGCCAACTTTACCAGTAGTATAATAAGGAAAAGAGTTGAGGCTTTCCAATTAAAATATAATGTTGCTGCTAGGGACTTGCATAGGAATGAGAACATGGTTTGACAAGGTAAAACTCTTGGGCTCAGGACGTTAGTATTGAGACCACAGTTTCATGGCCACTTCTTTGGCAGCAGTTGCTTTGGACAAGGCTGGTCAGCCCAAACCAGTTGTGTTCCCTGTCATCGCCCCAGCCCAGCTGCCTGTGAACCGACAACAGCAACAGCGCTGCCAGCACTCATCCGGTATTGTACTGGAGTGGGGACCAGTGCCCCGGGCAGAGCAGGAACCTGGGGATGTCAGCTGGGATGACATTCATGTGGGAATGTCCACCTGCTAACCAAAACAACACGTACCTGCTGTACTTAAACAACACAAAGAAGCACACAAACAGCCCCACAAGCACATGGCAAATGAAAAATGGCTATTGAAATACTCTCTAAGCAACACAAATTACTAAATCAAAGATCAGCAAGCCAAACTAGGTAATACTGACACTTTCCTTTTTTCAACTGACAGCTCTGGGAAGAGATGACTCTTACAACCATTCTAGACAGGGATCAAATTAAGAGAATCAAATGGGAAAACCAGAGGCTCATAAATGCAAGTCAGTTTCCTCATTTTCCTTCAGAGGCAAGAACAGAATGAAGTTCTGTAAAAACACAGTCAGGAAGCTCATTTCTTAAATGCTTTGACTTCTGTGAACATTATGGACACTCCTAAATCACCCACAAGTATTACAAGTGTCCTGCAAATTCTGCATCGCTTAGAAACGTAGAATTATTTAGACTGGAAAATACCTCTAAGATCACCATAGCAATATAAATTTCCACACACCTTCATTCTAGCAGCAGTTACAGGTCACTGATAACAAATACTTTGTTTACTTAATTTATTCTCTATATTAAATATAAAGACGTGAACATTTAAAATATTTCACTTTAAATATATTAACATCTTATTCTATCATATTGCCATTTGCTTAACAAACATATGTAGACATCCTTTTTACAGATAATTTTTTATAACTCAGCTCCAAACAATGAAGAAAACCCATGACTTAGGAGCTTACTAATAGAATCATTCATCAGTTGCACTAATGTTTTAATTAGCAGTTGTCTAAAGCAAATATGTATTATTAAAAGTCTCCACAAAAAACATACCATTGTTGTGCGTTTTACATTGACTTAATGTGCAACAGGTGACTATTTAATGTTATTAGGTTGAATTGCCTGCCATCAAAACCTTTTTTTTTCAAGCTTTTAATCAAAGATTTCTACCCAAGGAAAATGTTTTCAAACTTTTCCAACACAGAAAATACTCACTGACAGTCAGTGCTGTAAAACTGAAATCAAAGTGATCACATTGTCACTGCTATATTTAAAAATGTAACATTTGAACTAAGTAGGAAGATAGGTGTATTTGAGCATTAATATGGAAGAAATACATCTGCACTGACAGCTGATGAGATGAAAAACAAAACAAAACAATTATAAACCTCCCAGTAATGAATCCCATTGAACTATCTGGAAAAATACTTCAACCTAATGATGCATTTTAAAAGACAGATCTGTAGGTATTAGGAGTGCACAGGCAGAGGGATGTAACACACAAGCTTTGAACACTCACCATCTGAATTGGTTTTTTGTGAAGATCTCGTTCAGTCACCAACTTCTCTTGGTCAGTGACATAAAGGCCTTTTTGTGCCAGGGCTTGTATAACAGCATCATGACCTAGAAGTGGTTTTGCAGCATCACTCTTGAGGATAAGGCTCCCAGCACGACAGTAGAGCTCGGCAGACAGCAGCAAGTTAACAACAGGTGGTTTAATGTGCTCCTGGTCATACTGGTCGGTGTAAAATGGTTCTCGCAGTTCTTCTGGAACATTTTCTACAAAATAAAGAAAAGCACTTGTCAGTATCAGAAAGGACCGTTGGAGTATTAGGGGATTTTTTTTTTAGACTATATATGAACCCAAAATGATGTTAAAGAAAGCATAATCAAGGGGATGCCATAGTCTCTACCAGTAATTATGTTATAAAATGTCAGGAAAAATTTCATACACAGGTAATATTTGAACTATATATAGAAACTTAAGAAAAATTCAAAGAGTTTCACACTGAAAAGGCCACAACAGAAGACCAACCTGTGGTTTACAGCATCATTACATTAAAATTTCTTGGCTTCTCCAAATACATGCCCAAACATTCTCATTTCCTTTGGAGTAACATTATATAGGTCAGACATATAAAGGCAGAACAACAACCACTTAAACAAAAACTCTGGACTCTACAATTACAAAATGGAACTGAAAAGAATGTTTCAGCACAGAGTAATTCAAGACAAAAAGTAGCCTTCTAGTATCCATACATGCAGGAGAATTTTGATTACTATACTGTCCATTTCAAAGGTCATGCATCAACAGAATGATGACAATCTGGCAGTTAAGCATAAATATATGGGCTTTTAACTGAAATTAGAAGAATGGAGAAAGAAGAAAAAAATATTACCAGTTTTTTTCTGACAAAATACTGAGTTCTTATTGGTCTAGTTGTGTTATTGACTTTCCTTAAAATTGTGGGATTCCTCCGTTTTCAGTAAGCTGGCTTAGCACCCACAGAAAGCTATGCAAGATTCTGTCAAGTTTATGCTCAGATTTTAACTCCAAAATTAGCATTCCAAGACAATCCAACCGTTTTTTCAAATACTGTACATAACACAATACAGACAGACTATACTTATAATTGTCTACCACAAAAGTAATAATTATAAATTAATTAAATATGGTACTAGATCAAATTAAATTAAATCATGAGTCAAGTGGAAAATAACTTTCAGATTTTCAGGCATACACACTGCAAGATGCTCCATTTTCCTCCTGGAAGAATTGCATTCTCTATTGTTGTAAAATTAGTTAAGCCAACAACATTTATGGGATAAAGAGCATGCGATTCTTTTCCTGAGTCCAAATAGAAAAAGCCTATTTAATTGCTAGGAGAAAAAATAAGTGCGTAGGGAAGCAGTGATGCAACTCTAACTCCCCTTTGCCTTTCGCTGGATAAATGGCTTAACAGACAAGGTTTGAAGCAGAGTCTGGAGTAAACAGCCCAGTAAGGGTGGAGCAGGAGAAGAGAGAGAAAAAACAGAACATGCCATCACAAGATAATGACAGATTATCTTCTTCCTCATACATATTCTATTGCAGTTCATGTACTTGCGTTATGGGCTTTGCAAGGTGCCAGCTGCCTACTAGTTGTGGAAGAAGATACGCTTTATAGAGTGCAAAAAGTGAAAGAAATATTAACACATGCTTTAAATGCCAGATGGATGGTAGGAAAGGGTAAGCTATTGCTGCTTCTTTTGCCAATTCAGAGTATCAGGGGAAGGAGAGGTATAGTTTATAATTTGCTCAAACCATGAGCCTAAATTTGGCAAGAAAACTGACAGTTCTGCTTTAGAATACAGATCAAAATATACCATCAGCACAACTACTCTGCCCTTTAAAACACAAATCTAATGCTTAACAGCCTTACTTTTTTGCAAGATGATGATAAAACTACTAACAAAAAAACCTCCCAGTGTCAGGAGATGATATTGCCATCTTCTCTTCCACTTCCCAACTTCACGTACTGACTAGAGGATCTAGAGTCACCCAGTCCAACAAAAAACATTTCTAACTGAGGATCTCAGAGCTGCTAGATACCTGCTCCTCCCCAGGTATTGTTTTCATCTATCTCAATTCTACCCAACCCTCCTTCTTTTCCCTGTTTGTCCACACATTGTCTATTTAAATATTAAACTTGTTATTTGTGAAGTCCCTAATGATCCACCTCCACTTCAGAATCAAGACATCAATTCTCATCAGGACTTTATCCTCTACAATTCCAAATGCCAATTTTTAAAGCATCTTTATGCTATTTCTTCAAGCTAGAGAGGATTTTTCTAAGTATCTCACAATGCACAGGCAGCAGAAATAACAAAAAAATACCCACAAAAAAAATCCAAACCAACCAGCCAAATAAAAACCCAAAACAAAATCCACACAGCCCTGTTTTGAAGCAGATGAGAATTTAAATGGGGGAGGGAGGAACAGATAAAGCCACTTGTAATTTCTTTAAGACCTAAAAAAGCCTCATTCCCATATGAAAAAAACCAACTTCTTGAGGCAGGAGTACTTAGCTACACACGAACAGAAGTCACATACTTTGTGGTTCAGATTCACTGAAGACAATGACAGATTTCAAGTCTGAAAATCTGAGCCAGAAGAGAAATCTCAAGACAGTAAATAACAAAACCAACGCCTGTTAATTCTCATCTTCTGTATCACTGAGACACATCCTAAAGTGACAAGATGCAATAAATGCATTTATCATGAAAGAATGACATCCACTGCCGGGATTTAGTAATTAAAAACTCAATACAGTTAAAAAAAATAAAAATCAACATTATGACTAGCAAAGGCAAATAGAATTATTTATAAAGCTCAGTTCTGCTTCTGAAAATACAGAAAAAGACAAAATGACATGTATGCCATTTCTTTTACTTCATTGGTGTTCATGAAAATAAATCTGGAAAAGAAACTTCTTGGTGTTCATAAAAATAAAACACAGAAAAGAAATTTATTAGAAAAATGGAATATAAAAATGAAGGGCTAAGAATAGAAACTGTAGCTACAGAAATATTCTGAGTGTATACAAAATGTGAAAGCATACAAACAAGAAATCTCTGGTGCAACAAGATTAGAATTCTCCACAAAAATTCTCATCAGAGTTCCCCCCACACAGACAGAAACACAGCATTTTTCCCCACTTCATAACATGTATTGAACTGTTTGATATGAGAATAGCTCTTGATAGAAGATTCAAACTGTGTTCTCATGACAGAATTTAAAAAGAAAACAAAAAACCCCACAGAAGATAGGGAACAGATAGAGAAAAATTTATCTCGGAGTGTAAGTCCTTCCAGAGCTGGCATGTGCTGCCTCTGGAGTCCTGTGGCAGGGAATTTCAAGGCTACATCCAGTTCTCAGCAGATTACCAGAACAATCAGCAGGGTCTAAAGCCTTTATTAACAATTCTGCCAGGATTAGAGATTGTTACACAGACTGGCAGAGAAGAATCTTAACACTAATCCCCAATATGTGCATTTTACCAGTCCTTCCTTTGCCCAGCTGACAAGAGGAATCTTTCAAGATTAGACTGAGGTAAATGATCCGTTTTAAAAGAAACACCTTGTTGCGCACACTGCCATAATGTACCATCTGACCTTGAAATCCATGGTAATTATGTTAGAGGGGTTTATTGGGGACATCGAGTCCAGGAGGTTGAACACATGAAATACAGGTGAGACCAGGATACTGGGTGCAGTGCTTGGAGAGGAGGTGGAGGATCTATCTACCTTCCAGCACCAAGAGGCAGTTTTTGAAAACATGGCCTTAGATAAAGGGCAATGGTCACAGGCTGATGCAAGGAAAAAGCTTTTGGAGAGAGACCACCAGAGCATAGGCACTGCCTGCCTGGGGACCCAGGAGTGAAACTGCCATCCACAGAGACTTTCAAAACTGTGGACAAGGCCCTGAGAAACCTCTTCCAACTTTGAGGCTGGCTCTTTCTGGAGAAGGAGTTTAAACTAGATGATCACCTTATTTTTTTTTCCTAGAATTGTGAACAGGAACACAGATTTTAATTTTGGAAATCATCTTAACATTCTGGATTTTGTAAATATTGTACTATGAAGACAATAAATGAAGCTAATGGGCAAGTTCAACACACAGAGAAAGGAGTGAAAAATAAGTAATACCACATTAGCCCAAATCAGTAACTCAAATTTAACAATCAGGCTAACTTTAAAAAAGTATTCAACATGTCTTCTGGTAATTTTTCATAAATTATCAAGGAATCAAAAGTCCTGCAGATACTCTTTTTGAGAAGAAAAAAAGAACTAAAAAAAATTAAAGGGCTTATGCAAAGCTTTAAAGCAAACACAGGATTTGCTTTAATTTAGTTTTCAAATTGCTCCTTGTAGTTTAACCCCAACCCCAACTAAGGGGCCCAGCTGCTGTTCTTTACTCCCCTCTCCCTAGTGGGATGGGAGGATAGGGAGAAGAGTTCAAAAAAGTTAAACCCTGTGGGCTGAGATAAAACAGTTTAACAACTGAAATAAAGTAAAATATTATAACAATAACGACAGTGAAAGGGAAAAAGAGAGAGCACATTCCCACGCAGCGATCAGCCCCTCCTGGCCAGCTGCCCCAGGTCACAGTGAGCACACCAGCCCATGGCTGGAACATCCCTGTGGCCAGCTCAGCTCAGCTGGCCTGGCCACGCTCCCTCCCAGCTCCTCGTGCTCCTCCTCCCTGGCACGAGGCACCGAGGAGTCCTTGACTTGGAGAAAGCACTGCTGAGCACCAACCAAAACACCAGTGTGTTATCAACAGTGCTCTGGCTCTGAATCCAAACCACAGCCCTGTACCAGCCACCAGGAAGAAAACTCGCTCTATTCCAGACAAAACCAGAATACCCCGCACTGAGACAGAAATGCAACTAATTTTCCATTTAAACAGACCATTTTAAAGGGAAGGAATGGTCTAAAAATAATTCATGCACAGCACTACTGAATTTACCTTTAAAAGTTGCTTTATAAAAAAAACCTCTCTGCTCAGACAAGTACCAATAATACCTTGGAAGACAGTATTAATTCCTCCCTTGTAAAAAGTTATTTGTATTGATGTGAAAAGTCTACACTATCTTTAAAAACAAATTGCTTTTTTGTAAAGTTTCCATGATTCCATACAGATGAATACAATCCTTTACACAACTATTGAGGTTTTTCAAGTTCATATCAGTGAACAATTTCAGATTTCTGAATGTTTGCGTTAAGAATGTCCAAAAGCTTAGAAGTCTTTGTCAACAAGGTCTCTGTGCTGTTTGTTTGGTTTTGGGTTGTTTTGCTTTTCTTTTTCTTTTTAATTCCTGAGGATAATATAAACAAGCTAAAATATTTTACCATGGGCTTTCTAATTAAAAGATGCCATCACTTTTGGGAGCCACAAGGCCACATTAAGCCTCAGCCTAGAAAAGTTCCTCTCTACAGGTTACTAACATCAATGCACAAAGACACTAAAAAGCAAAAACTATTTGTAGAAGATTAAGATTTAATACAGAAATATTTAATTAAAATTCTAATACCTTTAACCACTTGCTAGTGCAAACCAGTAGATGAATGTATGCCAAATGTTAATGGACTTGCCAGTTTTCTGCAGGTCAGCAAAGGTTTGCTTTTGCCATGAAGTAACAGTGTGAAGTTACCTCATTCAAACTCCCACTTGCCAACAAGGATTCTGGTGGCACATTTACAATCTGGGCACAAGACAGCAGAGCTTGAACAGAAGTCAAGAGTCCAAGAACTGAAAACAGGTTAGAGAAGACAGAATTGTATTATTTACCTTCTGATTAATTTTTGTAGTGGACTCAATAGAAGAGGGAAACATTTCATTTTACTATTTTATTATGCAGACACTGTCAAGAAACAAGACTTTTGATCAGGAATGGGGAAATAAAACAAGAGTAAATATTACAAAGTAATTTTTGCTTTTTGGTTTGTTGAATCAGTCTCCCACTTGCATTGTTCTTGGCTAGCATGCAGTAGGTGTACTTCTGTCTAGAGACAAGTATCTGAAAGGCCAACCTCTATAAATTTATGGCACACTCAATTTCAGTATAACCATTCTTAACTTTGTCCACCTTGCTAAGCTGAACTTGAGAGGTTTTTGGATTTACCATCACAGTACTATGTATAAGTACTACCAATGAACAGATCCTATTCTCCCGCCTCTAGATGCCACAAAAATAGACCATTATCCACAGCTTCAACAGCTGTTCTGCACTTAAAAGGGATTCCTCATTCAAAAAAAGAAAAAAAACAACAACCAGCAAATGAAAACAACAACAACAACAACAAACTATTAAAAGAAAAAAAGAAAGAAAAAAAACACCAAACAACCCAAAATCAAACAAACAACCAAACCAAACAAACCCCAAAACATTTAAGGTAAAAACATGCACAGGCTCTACTTTCATAGCCTAACCAGACCCCAGTTGTTCTTTGAACACTGAAAATCACGTAAGAAATGCTCTACTAATTGTCACACTAATTGCCTATCCCATCTACTAAATGCTCACACTAATTGTTTATCCCATCCAATATTCTGCCTTCAGTACCACTACAGAAGGTGTTTGGCACTGGCATTTCTTATTAAAGTGGGAAGATTAGCATCTAATTTACTAAAACCTGGTATTGATTCAGGTTTTAAAAAACAAAAGAATGATTTAGAATCAACCCTGGCAATAAGGGTATCAATTTTTATTAACATAAATACCTTCAGAACTTATTTTTGGGAGAGGCAAGTTATGAGAAATGTAAAGACAACAGTATAATTATAATCTTGTCTCACCCAGCTAACATCTTTATAACTACTATAGACAAGTTATGATCTAAATAATATATGGAATATGGAAAATCTGTTTTTGAAATTTAGATATAAACATTTCTTGAACTATTGCTAGACTTTATTAAGCCAAAGAAAACCTTTTGCCAGCCATAACTAGATAGATGTGAACAGACATATCTTTGGTGTCTGGCTTACAGGTTCTCATAGCACACGACTACTTTCAACTGAATAAAAGAAAGCATGTAGGAAACAGCTAGAACTATACAAATCTTACATTTGGCAAATACATTTCAAACACTACATTTTAACTCTGTAGCAGAAATGTTTATTACTACCACCTGATCCAGTAATAATGTATTGTCCAATTGGACAAAATAAAAAGGGGAAGGAGGAACTCCTCACTCTACTTTTCTTACAAAGTCTTGAGAGTTTTTCATTTCTACCCCCATCTTCCAAAATGATCAGCAAAAACAATCATTCCAAGCTCTCAGTTGAGCAGAGCAAGTAGTTAAAAGCTACTAATTTCAGGAGTGAAAAATCCAGTTGTGCTCATTATAATCCACCAGCTAGCTGTAGAACAGAAATTAAACACCATATTGAAAAAGTGATACATTCCTGATTGACAACATACAGTCCTCAAGGTTGAATGAGAGCCACCTTTAAACACGGAATCACTAAAGTAACCCAACAGATTACCCTAAATCATAGGGTGAGTGGGAAAATTTTAAACTAGATTTGCAGTAGTAACTGCAATGGTAGTCAAAAAATACAAGAGAAACCAGGTATAGGTAGAAGAAATATATTTAATCTCATCACTTGAAATCAGTGAGCATTTGGCCACAGTCTCTGTCAGATCTATTACATTCTGCACAGTTGTAAAGGCAAACAGGCTCAAAACAGGCTCAATGGCATGGAGACATTGAAAGAACAGATTCTATACCCCAAAGGAGATCCATCGTGTACTGCCTACCCTGCAACTGCCACCTTTCTGTGCACCTTCCTGCACATTTGTACATGCACAGGCTACAACTTCAGAGGACTCTACTAAACCTAACAGATCCAGAAGCTCATACAATTTTATGTATTTACTTAAAAGAAAGTGATCTACAGTCAAACTCTATTACAAGTGTGTTTTACAGAAAGCAGTGATACAACCACCTTCCAAGTAAAACATCTCAGTAGATGATTTGTCTAATCCACTGATTGTAGTAGGACTGACTGAAGTATCAATTTGTCAGCAACTATTTTAGACAGGTGATGGAATCTATAAAAAAAAATTCTCACAAGAATTTCAAATATTTGTTTTTGTACTCCAAACTCTTCTGTGAGGTTTTGCACTACTGCCAGACTGAATAGAAGTGAAGAAATTAGGTCTGCTAGAAAAAGATAAAAATATGTTTTGGCCTGCAACACTCAACATAACAGATGAGAGTATTTGGCTACAACTTGTTTCTGTCAGATACACAGTGTTCATTTCCTCCCTTCATGGTTCTACTGGCAACATGTGCAAAGAGCAGTAAGTAGCCACATATGAATTCTGAAAGCATTAATCATCAGGAGAAAATTACTTTTAAGTTTCTCAAGTAATATTTAGTTGCAGATGATGCAATTTGTAATTTATTGCTTCAATCACCTATAAAAAATACATTTAATGTTAAAAGGCAGATGGACTATTTTATTTTGACTTCAGAAAACAAAACAATGTTTAGGACAATCACTCAGACTTGTGCAGCTTTTATTTAGCTTTTAGTTTGTTCTGGTAAAAAAAAAAGAATCTCATGCCAACTGGTGAAATGTATTACTGCAGCAAAATAATATACTGTATGGATAATAAAGAAGCAACTTGACTTTAAAACTGTTCCCAAAACTTTTTGAGAACCATACACAGAGATATTCTTAACACAGTAACTAAAAATTGGATGAAAAGCTGTCTGAAAAACCATTTTCCAAGAGTAGTCAGATGTCCCCTACCAAATGGGAAGAACACATACTTCCAGGTTCAAGAATTTACATCTTTCTTTCCCCTAGACAAGGTTGTAGAGAAGCGATTCCAAGATACAAAAGGACTGAAAGCACTTTGGAGGACAAAAACTGTAATCCAAGATAATTTTGATAAGTGGAAGAAGTAGCTTGAAAATAGGATGCAGTTATGTAAGTAGAGCTGCAAAGCAGGAACCTACAACAGTACAATTACAAGATGGGAGCAACTGAGTAGGCAGCAGTTCTGCAGAGAAAGATACGGAGCTACAGTGAATCACAGACTGCATGAGTCAACAATTCTAGGCTGATGCAGAAATGGCAAACATCATACTTTAGTGTATAAATCAGACTATTATAGGCTGGAAATATAAAGTAATTTTTCAAATTTACCTTGTACTGGTAATGATGTAGCTGGACGATCAGATCTAGATTTAAGTACCAAGCTCGTGCAAACCAACCATAGGAAAAAATTACATGAAAAACCAACCGAACAAAAAACCCCAAAACCAACACAGAGAGCAAAAAAGTCTGACTTACAAAAAAGAAAAAATCTGTTTTGTCTGAACAGTATAATAAACATTGCTTTTATTATTTGGAAGGTGTTATAGGTAAGGCAAGGTGCCCACCATTCTTACACGCACCAGGAAGAGGGTAGGTAATGGCTTAATAATGTAGCAAAAGACATCAAGATTCTGTTCAAATATCTAGGGGTAAATAAGGTCCAAACTGACTAGCAGACATACTGTGGGATCTCTATAATTAGAGACTTTCAAAAAACAGGCTAAACAAACATCTGTCAGGAATGATGTATATTTAGCTTAGCCTGCCTTTAGGATGGTGGATGGATAACAAATTTTTCAGGCACATTTTCTATTACTGTAGCAGACTGAGAAGGCAAAAATTTCACATTCCAAAATAATGAAATCCATTTCTGTTGCTTTAGAAATAAAAAGGGCACAGAGTAGCACAACATGAAGACATTTTTAATCTTCTTCCTATGAAGTAAGTCCCATTACACTTTAAAGTTGAAGGCTATAGTGTCTATACAGTTCATTCATCCAGTTCTTTGGGAAGAAATCTTTCTATACTGAAATGGTTAACTGCCAGCATTGAGAGATACGGCTGAAATTAAGTATTTGCGTATTTTTCTAAGGCAAACATTCCCCCTTTTATACTTCACACTTGTTAATTTTCCCCCTTTCAGTTACAGCAAGTTGTGTCACTTAAACAAATTGGTAATTACAAAACATTTAATCTGACATGTCCTAACACTGATACACTGTCTTGCAGCAAAACACCAAGGCACAAAGTCCTACACACCCTCAACACTTAAATATTAACTCCTTCTTCAATTAGTGTTTCTTAAACAATTCTTTATACGAGATGCCCTCAACATGACTGTTAATACATTCTTACTCTCACAGGTATCTCACTAAGACAACTTCTTTTGACCTGCCTGTGTTGTGGGCCAAAGTCTGTATTTGCGCTTTCACAAAGGACAACAGCAACAGACAGTTTGTCTCTGAGGTTTTGGACATAAGTATCAATAAAACACCAAAAGTCACTACTAATCTTAATGAAGAGTACCTATTTCAAAGTCTTATTGCAAGAGCAAATTCTCTTCACAACACGTAGTCAAGCTGTATCCACAACTTTGATCGCATTGAAATACGCTTTTAAGAATGTGAAAGCCATCCACTGAAAGATGTACCCCTTTGATACATAAAGATTTAGATTACTTTAATGGATACATGATTGTAACAACCTATAACTTTCATTAAACAAAGTGAACTGCATTACTGTGTTTCATAGATGGTAGGGAAAAACCCTTTACTTCCCCTGCACGCTTAAAGAACTTCAATACTTCAAGGATAAAAAAAGAAATAAAATGTGGCATCCATAAACACGCTACTCATCCTTTGTATATTCTCTGTACAAATGTATATAGCAATACTTAGAAGACATGACTGAGGTTGTGATCTACTCCCAAGAATGAAAATAATTTAACAAACCCAAACTTCCTTCCTTCTTGGAAAAGGTGAAGGTCACTTCTTCTGTTTCACTCCAAGTATAAAGGAAGCATTTGCACTGCAGACATGCAAGTCCTGTATACTGTTTTTCCTTACTTTAGCCACAAACTCTTCTTTGAAGTTTCTAGTTATACTAACCTAGTGGAAGAACTGGGACCAGAAACACTACAAAAGTGTGTGCTTACCTCTCTTTCCTACTGTTACATTACTGCCACGTTTAGAGAGCAGATGGAGCAATTATCCCCTCTAATCATGTTTCATTCCAGTATCTCAGAACAATCCCAGTAATGAAGAGAAACAGTAAAGGAATTTGGTTTGAATCCCACTTTCTACATAAAAGTAGCAAAAAAGTACCCTGCAAGTGTCTTTACACATCCACTAGAAACTCAACCACTACAAACCAAGACATTTCAACCATAGGTTGAGAATCTGTCAAACTCCAGTAGAAAAGAGTTTTCAGGTTAGGAAGCTGGGTTATATAATTGTACAAGCATTGTACACTCAGAACCCCATTAGCAGACCCTACTGAACAAAGCTACCTAAAAATACAATGATTTCTGAAAGTACTTCCAAGAATTTTCTCTACTATTTTACCTCTCGTATCTGGATAAATAATAAAGGCACATATCAAAATATCATCTGCCCAGATTTCACAACGTAGAGTTTACTGACAAATCTTTATATGGAAACAGTTTTTTGATCTTTCCTTTCTTTTTAAAGTGATGCACTCACTGAAATTTCACTAGATTCAAGTGCTTTAAAAGTGGCTTTTTGGAAGCATCACATCAAATATCATGAGTTCCCAGAAGCATCATAAAGACACGCCTTTAACCCTGGCCAAATACATAACAGCACCCTGGCCCTAAATGCAAAAGGTGCCAAATACCATAAGGAGGAACCTTTTCCTGTTATTTTACAAAAAACAGGGGCAAAAGTAATGACTGTTGATATCTACCTCACCGTTTAAAAAACCCATTGTTTTTAATCTACAGAAAATGAAATTATTACTATACTACAGCTATACTAAAACCAGAAAACACAAACAACAAGCAAACAACCCCCCCCAAAAAAACCCAAACCCTAAACAAAACCAAAAACCAAACAAACCAACACAAACAAAACCCCCAAAACAAACAAACAAAAACCAAACAAAACCCCCTCAGCTTGGTAAATTTTCAAAATGCTTCCCTCAGAAGACCTCTGCAAGTCTGGTATTCCTCAAGGCCCAATAATATTTCAGGCACCGAATAACAGGTCTGGTATTCCTCAAGGTCCAGGTTTTCAACGACAGAGCAGCGATGCCTTTTGGAGGCATTACAAATCGATTCCATTTACACTTAAAGACAAGGAGAGCCTTCTGTATTGTGCAGGCCAAAACGTGGCAATAAATGCTCTTTTCCCTAAAAGCCTTCTTATTGCTTAACCACTCAAATGGCTACAGGCTACTGTCACACATGTCAAAACTACGAGCACGCACCCGTTTCCACTGCTATTCCAAGCAATATTAGGAAAAATTTCAAGATGACAGACAAATGTGAATTGCTGGGTTTTTTTCGCATTGTAGACGTGTGACCCGAGTAAAAAATAAAACACCATTTACAGAGCTCGATTCACTCAAATGGAATTATATTAGCGCCAACACACAAAATTTACTCGCTGATCGAAATAGTAGGACTACTCCAAGAAGACTAGGTGTAATTAAGGAAAAACAAAAGAAAACCAAAAAATCCCGGGGCGGGGGGGGGGGGTGGGGGCTTT
>VZTX01029672.1:0-25738 GCA_013400915.1 Pardalotus punctatus | reverse complement strand
CCGGGCCGCCCCCTCCCCACGGGGGCTCCGGGCGCCGCGTCAGGCGGGGTCGCTCGAGGTGGGTCCGGCCTCGGGTGGGGCGGCCTCGGGAGCGCGGGCAAGCCCGGCCCGGCGCAGCCCAGCCTTCCCCCGGCGGCAGCGGGAGGGGGGAGTGTTTCCCGCGGTCAGGGGGCGCCGGCGGTGCTGGGAAAGGCTGGGAAAGGGCGGTGTCCCTCGGCTGCGGGTCCACCCGCTCCGGCGTCGCCGCTCTCCACAGCGTGGCTGGACAGGCCCTCTGCGGTGTCGTCGGGGAAGGTCGGGATCACCCCGCGTGTCTTGTCTGTAAGGGGGGCTGAGGAGCCGCCTGGCTGCCGGGCAGCCCGGCGGGCCGGGGCCGCGGTGGCCGGAGCACGGAGCGCCGCTGAGGAGGCGGGCTGAGCGTCCCGCCCTGTGCATTCGTCCCTCATGTTTTAAATCGGGTCTATATACAACTTTGAGAATACTCGGGTAGAATAATGACAAAACCTTAAAATGGTTCAGGGCCTGGTCACATAATCACTGTAATCGCAGCGGGAGTAGCAATTTGCCCTAGAGACCATCTCCTGTCTTGCTCACAAGTACCTGGGCTTTTTTTGGCCCGTACAGAATCACTTTAACAGTGGGCTGCGTGGAGGGAAGTGTTAGTCACGGTAGGAACCAGTAACTGCGTGATTAATGACTCAAACAGAACTGGATGGGTTGGCTTCGAAGCGCGGGTCTGCGGGTGTGGCCGTGCTGCTGAGGGGCGGCTGGCGGGAGGCGCTGCCTCCCTCGGCACGGGCACGCTGGCATCGGGCGGCTCCAGCGCCTGGAAACATTCCCGTTTTGGCAGCAAGTAGTTATTGTAGGTTATTGTGGATATATTGTTATTGTACGTATGTATGTATATAAAAATATATATAGTTTGAGGTAATGTCTAAGTCTGCCCTTCTTCCCCCCCTAAAGAATAATTAGACAAAGTCTTAGCATGACGTTGTAAGATTTCAAATAACATTCTGGCCAGACTGGTATTTTTTTGTGTTTCAAGTCGACTGTGAATTGATTGAGATTTTTCCATTGCTGTGTACCTGTGTGTGCTTCTAGCACTTCACATGCACATTGACGCAAGCGTCGTTATTATGAGGCAAGAGCACTTTACAGTTTTACTGATATGTATCTATATTTATTAGTAATGAGTAAATGAAAGGGTTGTGGAGGTCAACATTTGAAGAAATTGTTGCTGAGTATTCCCCATACATTCTCTGGGATGAGATTCCCAAACTATCATGCATACCACTCATACATGGTGCATACCTAGCTACAAAACTAGGAGCTGCTATGGACAGTACTCAGCAGAATGGAGGGGAGGGGGAAAGTTGAGAAGTCCTTGCTTTAGCTGGCTAATGACTGAAATTCCCAGATCCTCTGCAGCAGAAATAGAAATAATAATACCAAATTAACATACAGGTGCACTTGGGAAAATGTTCTCTATTAAGAAAGACTATATGCTTAGTTTTCAGCAATTAGTATTTGCACATTTTCCTGAATTATTTTTTTATACATACTTTGGAAATAAGTTATATTAGACACTCCATATTGTTTTAACTGTTTTTTATACTGCCAATAGAAAATCTTTTAATTCTTCCTGCATATTTAACAACAAACAGAAATTCATAAGCTTTAAAACCTCACACGACTAGAGCTGAGAAGAAAAAAAAAAACTAGTTCCTGATCCCAGTTCATTTGTTTCTTGTATGACTGAGAAAATACCTCAAAATTAGATCAGCCTATAGGAAAACATATTTACAATAACTATAAGGCCTTTTTTAGCTATGATGGAGTTTTGTGGGTGCAGCATTTGTGCCGCTGAAACCTGTTTAGAGTTACCAAACGAAAGCTAAAAAAGCTGTTTTGTGGTAACTGCAATCAAAGTGGTTTTTCATTTGCTTAGTGCTCTTAAAAGTGAATACATGAATATGAAATCTAAGTAAGTGAAAAAGAAGACATCACCACTGGTTGATGGAGTTCTTGTGCCAGTTCTTCTACTTTTGCAAACATGCCAAAATGTTATCTTGCTTATTGCATTGTCAAAGACATCAGCAGCCGACATGGAAAATTATTAAAATTTGCTCTAATTGCTCAGAGTAAACAAACAGGAAAACTGAATGAGGAGTCATCCTTTTCTGCTCTGCTCCTGTTTATACATCTTAAAATATTTTAAATAGTGATAATCTTTTCTATACATGATCTTTCTGCTGCAGAGTACTTTATACTTTAGCATTAATTCCAAGCAGAAAGACAAAGTATTAAAACACATCTCGCAGATTTTTTTTCTTACCTTCCTTTCCCTCTCTCTACCCCAAATTAGAATCCCCTTTGACTAGTTTTATCCTATGATTACATCATAAGCCTGATGGTTCACTGTCATGTTTCTGACCATATTTATAGTGGGTGTAATGTGCCTATAGTCAGCATCAGGCAAGAGGGACAAAGATGACCATTAAACTGAGAATAATGGTGTGGACGGCAGTTGTTGCTAGTAGTTCTAACCTTGGGAGATAGTGGAACAAGTCCTGACTAACAATTTCATACTTTTTTTTACATTTGTTTTAAGATCCACTTAGCTTCTGAAGAGGTTATGTGTAGAGTAGAAGCCTGTAGACTAAATTCAGGCCATCACTAGATTACAGTGTTCAGTCTGGAATAACATTTCATGAATGGTTTCTTCCTTCACAACACTTGATGCTAAAGGCAAAATAAAATGTGTTAAATTAGGATGACTCTTTTTGCAGCGGCACTGTCTGTAGCCAGACTTGGTGCTAGTGAACACCCATCTTATCAGGCTACCTGTGGAGGGGAGTACAAACATTCCTGCTGCAGATCAGCTGTTTGTATTAGGGCAAATCCACAAACACAGCAGTTCACAGCAACTATTCTGCTGAGTAATGCTTCAGTTTTAAGGCTGGAAACAGACCTAGAATAACACCGTGGGCATATTATCTTTAACTGCTGTTATCAAATTTGCCTAATTAAGATGATCCCATCTGTTTTCCTGAGCTTAGAGGATATCAGTCATGCTAGAAATGGTTTTGGGTGAGGGGAGGGGTGCACCATGTGGCCTGGAACCTCCGGCAATGAGGCTGCAGGCACGGCTTGATGTGGTGCTGTCAGACTGTCAACGTACAAACCAAGAACCGGTCCTGTCCCGGTGGGATCTCTAAGGAATGCACTTGTTGACTTCAGCAGGTCTTGTACTACGTATGTGAGGTTGAACAGGTAATCTATAAATCATTGTGTGAGGTTATTACAGCCTAAGGATGACTTGTGAAATGGAATTACTGATATTCCAGACTCTTAAGCTATGACATTTTATTAAATATATTTCTTTATAGGTAGTGGTAAAACTGTAAGAGTTAAGAAATGGTATTTTAAAATAGCAATTCGGCTGGCTATAAGTGATTGAGGAGACTCTTGGAGTGTGTAGAGACATATTTTCCTGGTCCAGGCATTAGATGAACCAACCAAAAGAGAAGTATTATGGGAGCCGGTGCTCACCAGTGCAGATGAGCTCATTAAAGAGGTTAAGATTGGTGGCAGCCTGGGCTGTAGCGACTACTCCCTGGTGGAGTTTGTGAGGATTGTGAGCCTGGCAAGCAGCTAAGTCAGGACCCTGAACTTTGAAAGAACAAAATTCCAGTTGTTTAAGGAGTTGGTGAATGAGATCCCTTGGGAAACTGTCCTTAGGGACAAAGAAGCTGACCAGAGCTGGCACCTCTTAAAGACACTTTTCTTAGAACTGAGTGATCTTTAAGGTCCCATTCAACCCAGGGTATTCTATGATAATGAAATGAGTGATTGTCTGAATTACTGAAGTTCTTTGGCATTATTACTAACATGCATATATGTCGTTTCTGCAAGTTAGGAGTTTTCTCAGAGCATGATTTTGTAAGGGAATGTGTTCTTCCTGTTTCAGGATGATACAAAAGTACAAGAACAGTTACATAATTACTGTCTTTCAAATTCTTCTATTAATTTGTAATTAGAAAGTGCTGACAGAAGAGAGCAGTTTACCAACTTTACAGATTCTGGTAGAATCATGAGCCAAAGGGAAGATAAAGGTTTGTATGACATTTTACTTGAATCATCTGTGAGTTTTGATAGAGTTAAAACTAAAAGTAGAAAAAGGTGCAGTAATAGCTATTTTAGCTCATTACTGTTACTGCAATTTACACACCCAAAAAGCTGCTCAATAAGAATCAAGTGTGGTACCTAACAGTCACTTCTCTTAATACTTGGATGCTGCTGGTTTCATTTCTTCAATCTGGCTTTGACGTAATGTAGCTCTGCAAAGGGGGAAAAAAAAATTCGACATCTCCCCCGCAGTTCCACTGGATCACCAATCAGGCAACAGATCTGTGGCAAAACGTTTCATCTCTGTCACCATTCAGGACTGGTTGGTTTGTTTTTATCTTTTTTGGTGTCTTCTTTTCTGAGATTTTAAAATTTGCTTCTAATTTTTTAAATCTGATTTCCACACTGGCTACTTTTGTGTTCTTCCCATCTCCTGGAATTGCTCTTGTTCTAGAGGGATTTTGATGAGCTGTCTTCCCCCATATGCTGTGCAATACTCCCTAATTCCAGGGCTTTCTCTTTCTTGACATTCCACTGTTGCCAGGCTATCTGTGGGAAAAATAAGAAATACCCTGCTATAACTTGTATTTTTTACTATAAACTTTAAAACATATGGAATAGATCCTACCCTCTTTCATTAAGTGAATTATCTGTACTGTATCTTTTATGACCGCCTAGTGCCTGATGTGTTTTCTAAGTAAAATTCTGAGAGTGATTTTTAATGAATATAACCTTTAAATAGCTTAGCCACACTGTAAAATAGATGTATGGTGGGAAACTTGCATTCAGAAAAATAGTTTGTACAAAAATAAAACACCATGTTATTATCATTAGTTGTTAGATAATGCTTTGTTTGCATCCCAGTTCAGAGGAAAATGGACATGACTCTAGTTTTCAAATTGTGCATTCAGGTAAAAGAAGTTTAAGTCAGTTAGTAAGACCTTTTCACTAAGTCTGAATGAGAGTTAATACAAAATTGTGCCGTTTTTTGTACTGTGACTGGCTTTTTTAGTCTCTTCTACATGTGAAGAAAGATCTGAACATTCATAAAAGCTCATTTGTTTTGAACATATACATCATTTATTAGAAGAGCATGAATAGGCTTCAGTTTCCCATGTTTTGGCCCTGCTTCCAGTTTTCACTGAAGCTCATGTGTGTCTGAATGAGACTGGCAGTAAAGAGCAGAGAACGCTATGTTTGAACAGTAAATTTCTGGTATCATTTTATTGCAGAGAAATTCTTTTTTTTTCAAAGGGGTGGTAGTAAACATGAATGAGGAAGGGAAAGCAAGGGAATAGCATAGGAGAGTATCCAATGAAGATGTGTTTTTATGTCTTCTTTGAAACATCATAATCCAAATTTTCATTGATACTTTTAGGCAGTTTCCATTTCCTTTAAATTACTGAGAAATTTCATATTATTGAGGGATGGTTTTATTACTTTAGGGAGCAGGTGTACGTAGTTGGTAACTTTAAAAATCAGCTGTGGAAAGTGTATATCAAAGATTTCTATTGTAACCATTTATGTGTGCATAGTAAGGTCATCACTACCTGAGTATACAGCACATTTAATTCTATTCACATAACTTAATTTGTTTATAATATTTTCTGAGTAGCTTTACAGGGTGTTTGCGTTATGATTCATTTGAAAACATGTTAAGATAGAAAAATGTATGGAACGTTTAAACCATGTACAGAACAATTTGATTTAAACACTCCTCAATTTTAATATATATTAGAAACATGGAAAGAACAACAATTATTTTAATACTTACCTTAAACCAAATGTGTGTGTGTGTGTATATGTTTAGCAATAAAATCTTGGCTCCAACAAGGATTTTTTTAAAGTTTAGGTTAATCCTATGTGTTGTTTGCATTTGAAATCACTGGTGCTACAGACATGATTAAATATAAGTATATATATAATTGGATTTCTGGATTAAAGGTGTCATGCAGTTTATTTGTAGTTGAAGAAAAAGCCTGGGTGTTTTCTTTCTTGTAGAAAGTTTCAAAAGAAAAATAAGAACACAAGTTTATA
Source organism: Pardalotus punctatus (assembly GCA_013400915.1). Classification (NCBI taxonomy): domain Eukaryota; kingdom Metazoa; phylum Chordata; class Aves; order Passeriformes; family Pardalotidae; genus Pardalotus; species Pardalotus punctatus. Next base: position 19,573 of record VZTX01029672.1, on the reverse strand, counting down.
CATCTCTCCAGTTATTCTTTCCTTATGTGGTATTCTTGCTCTGTTATATACGTGGCTCCGTTAAAGCATGGACTGTTATCTCTGCTATCTCACCTGTGCAGGAAGCAGTCATGGTTCCACTTGTTGGCACAAAGAATAGAAATGTCCACCATCTTCATGGGTGTCGGAAGCAGAGCTCTCTATTTGTATTCACCAGTGCAGTTGAACATGGATGAAGGAAGGAGGCCCTGAACTTGCTGTTCAGGGCATGTGTCACCCCAGTTGTGATGGCCACTGCCCTGGCAGTGCCTGAGACAGACAAAGTACCCCTGGGACTCCCACTTCAGCACAATCAGGAAAGTCCCCCATAGTCCAGGGTTTGTTTTGACAGCCACAGTTCAGTTCTTATGGATGATAATTTACTAAAGGAGTGGACAATCAGCCTGGGGGAGAGGATGGTAGCAGGCCCTGTGTTGAACCAAGCGGAGCATTCGATGAAACAACAGAATTAACACCTGTAGATTTTATACAATGGGGGAAACTTGCTGGGATGTACAGCTATCATTTGCCCTTTGATCTGGCAAGTCTCTGTGTTTGTGTCAAACTGTTTCTTCCTTTTTTTATTTGTTCTTAACAGAAATGAAGCAATTGCCAGATTGGAGACTTTAGGGTAGCAGAACAGATTTCACTGCAGTGTGCCAGTGTGTGATACAGATCCAGCTTGTTCAGATGAGTGAGTATTTTGCTATGTGTTGGGTAACTGTTGAAATGGGGTACTTGAGAGTCTGTTGCAGCTGGTACTCTGCACTTTCAGAAGTGGGAAAAGCAGTAAGTCACAGTCACCAGAAGTGCTGAGGAAACAAAAACATCTCAGTAAGAAAGCGTGTCCAAGGTAGAGGGCACACAGCCATACTTTATTCTCTTTCACCACCAAGGTCTTAAGTGGTATTGTACTGGTATAATTAGGAATTCTATTTGACTTTTTTTGGGTAAAGAGATGAACTGGAGGTGGAATAGTTCAGTAGAAACAGCAAAAAACCCCAAACCAGGTGCTATTTATGTTGCAGCATATCATAGGAGTTCTAGTCAAAGACCAGGATACCATGGTGGAAATGCTCAACAAACTGATGAACCATTTTAGTTGAGAGTCAGAATAATGTAAGTTTTAGATATTGTAAGACTAGGCAAAGGGTCACGAGAAAAGGCTTTTATTTGTACATTGCTCTGATTTTGTTATTTAAGAGAGCCCAGTCCCACAGAAATATCCTCACTGCTGCTAGAGAACAGGTTTCCTGCATATCAGCAGAAGATTAAGAGCCATCTGAATGGAGATGCTGTGTCTGTGCTCATGCTGGCTCTGTAATCATTACAGGATGACATGTCATGCTTCCCAGGGCCAACACCCTCCTGTAACCACTGCCTCCCTTTGTGGCTCCTTGCAGAGCAGACAGTGTCAGTAAGACAGAAGCTTTTTGACAACGTTGCCTTTTTGCTCCAAGTTCCAGTTCATGCAAACTTTTCAAGAATGGTAATGTCTTTATACACCCAGCAGGTTAGCTGAATTGCAAATCACTTCAGAGGAACTGGGAGTTCATAGAGGTACTTAGTATTGATTTGTCTCGAACTGTAAGGCAGGTAGAGATCTTTTGGGGGATAATGTGATCTAGAGGAGAAAACCTAAGTTAGGAAAATTAGTAGAAACTTTTTAAAGATACTCTGTCTCATGTTTTTTTCTGGCCCTGTTCTTTCTAGTGTTTCCTGTGAAATGACCTCACCATATCAATATCAATAAATTATAAACTTTTCTTAATCAAAGCATATAAATATAATATATTATCTCCTTTAGTTTTGAACTGCTGGGAGGTTTATTCCTCATAGGTGTAAGCCTAAACCACCATTTTTTCCTACTTGGGTAACTATTGTAGTCTTCTTGCTTCTTGACATCTGGCTGTTACATGATAGAGAGCTTCCTTAGCTTGGACTGCAATCTGGTTTGTGCCTGAAATCTAATTTCTATTTATCTTTCAAGTTGCCATAGAAAAGAATATTGCTTTGGCCAGGAACTGTACAAAATGACCTTGTTGTAATGGGTCAAGAGCCAAGAAAGAAATGGGTATACTGAAATTGAACTTTTGTGTGGCTCAAAGCTTTAGATCATTTGTTTAAAAACAAAAGAAAAACAACCTGACATAATTTCATATGGAAATTCTAGACGTATTTTGTGAGAATGATGTGTTAAACAGCCAGGTTTTTTCACAACCTGGCATTATACCCAGGTCAGCTGAGTTGTATTAAGAATTAGCACAGATTTATTCCAGTGAATTGTTTGGCAGATAGAATAACAAGTGTTTCATATGCATTTCATACAGTCTTCCTTAAAAAGAAAATACACGTCAGTGGAATTTGGACCATACTGCACAAAGTCTCCTTTCACACTGCAGTACTTCAGACTTATTTAATACACAAGAGTTAGAAAACATAGAATGATCTGGGGTGCAAACTTGATAACCACAAGTTTTCTATCAATAAAGCAACCAAAAAAATACATGAAGTGCTAAAGTGTTTACCTTATTTAGTGTAAATTTAATTTATTCCAAAAATCAAAAATGTATTTTAAAACTTGTAATCTGAATTCCTTTGAACTGGGTATCGTGCTGAAATTTTTTTCCGCCAAGTTACAGATCCCAGAAAAATAAGGTTTGCATGAAAAGTTCTTGGCAGATCTCTCTTGGAACAGCACAAACAACACTGCTCAACAAGGAGGCATTCATTATTTCTGTCTTGTTACACTCTGCTATTACAGTCACCAGCTGTAAGGTTACTGGCATCTTTGTATCTTCCTACTAAAAAGCATAGGGAGCAGTCATTCAAGGATGATAGTGAAAAAGATGTTGCATTTTTCAGGCTTGCTTTTGTTTTTAATAGCCATTGTGCTTTATCAAGCTGAGCTAATGCATTATCTGCATGTTCTCACAACAAAGAAAGTTTAGGAAAGTAACAGTTTCAGAAGGACAAATCTGTTGTTCTCACTTTAGTGGTCTGTGATCCTTGAGTGTGCAATTAAAAAACATGTTTTGCTTTTTGAAACTAAAGCCATCCGGTATTTAACTTTTCTATTTAAAAAAGTCACAGATAGATGGCCTACTTGGTGCCTATGTGTTTCTATTGCATTACAATCCTTTTGGAAAAACTTTAATCACAGTTGCAACTTTTTTTGGTAAACAAAGCCACAGCTCTTGTATCCTCTCTTCTGCTTAGCAGTCATGTACAATGCCTTTTTTAGCACCTGACAAAGTCCTGTGCTAGTGAAATTAGTGCCAAGTGCCACAGGTCTGTAAAATTAGTATCTGAGACCTACAGTATGAGTTGTTAAAAAAAAAATCCACAAGGTGTATTTTTTAATTACACTATTAAGACTGTATTTAATACTCTGTACACAGAGTGATGTTTGAAAACTTAAAAAATCTGGAGGCTAGAGCTCAACAGAAACAGTCGCTTGGGGCAGTGGTAAAGGCTGACATCAAGGAAGCTTTTGAGACCTGGATTCTGGAGCTATGTGGCCACCAAGCCACTGCTGGTAGAAAGCACAGGAGCTGGAGGGATCCTCTGCTGGGGGAAGGCTGCCAACGGCTCCCAAAGGCCAAGGTCACAGCTGGCACTCACTCTGTAGCAGGGACACCCTGAATTTGTCTTCTACTCTTGCCTTTTTGCAAGTGTAGTTGTAGCCTTTCCATGCCCTTTAGTGATTTTTTGGTGAGGGATTCAACTAGGACAATTTAAGACTTCATGCAGAGTCAGAAGGAGGACCAAATGCAATGTAGGGAAGCATGAAGGTTAAACCCAATGGGTAATACTGGCATAGATTTTAACAAGACTACTGATAAAAAGTCTGATTTGTAGCAGCTCTCTTGCACATTTTCCAGGTCTTGTGGTTTCTGCTATCAAAACTAGCAATGCTGGTAGGAGCTTTAGTGGTGGAAAGGAAGATTTTATTAGTCACAAGGCTTATGACATAAACTTTTACTTCAGTTTGTCACACTATTGGATTCTAACTCCCTGCTTCTTTCACGCCCTATGGATGCAATGTACCTGTTATGTTTGTCATACTTGCTGATTAATTAGAAAGGTCTTCTGTTAAGTTATTTGTCATACTTGCTGATTAATTAGAAAGGTCTTCTGTTAAGTTATATGATTGGAAAGAGAATTTATTGATGGGCAGGTGGCAATACACATTGGGCACAGGTCATCTGGCAAGATGGAACTTGATGATTCCTGTGGTCTCTTGTGGAATTTCTTTTTTTTTCTCTTCCATCCTTCTGTCTGAGACCCCAAAGGATGGGGGAAAAAAGAGTTTACTTTCACTAAGTGCATGTTGTGTGAATGTTATTTTGCTGTTAGAAGAGATGCCAATCTCTTTTGCCTCCAAACAGACTTATTAATTGGAACACAAATATATCCTCTCAGAGAGAAAAAGAGATTAACATGAAATGAGAGAATTTTAAATTCTTAATTCTAATTACATTGTATTTCAAGATTTATTTAATCCTGTTAATTTCCACCTGAATTCTCTAACTATCTGGGTTATAGTTTGCTGCCAACTGAAGTCCCTGGAATTTGGCAATTGCCTTTGCAATCTTTTGATCGAATCATTGTTCTCTAAGTCTCAGAGATCTAACACAGGTTTGTAAGTTTAAATTGGTTTAAATTATTTTCATACTCTAAAATCATTCCTTTTAATTGCAAAAAGCTAGTCTGTATTTTATACATAAAAGTCAGTAATTGTAATCACTGTATATTTTATAGCTGTGCTAACAGTATGGTGATACTGAATTAGAGTCCATCAGTTTTCAGAGTAAATAAATATGTAGTATTTAAGCATGTAATCACATACATTAATTATGCTCATAATTTTTTAATGAATTGCCCTATAGAGTTGTTTCCCTATGGACTAGTGGCATTTAATGCTGGAGCTTCAAGGCAGGATTGCTGTTATTTGTGGGGTTTTTTATTTTTCTTTTAAATTTTTTTTGTACCTCCTTAGTAATATGCTTTAAGAATTGAATTTAATTAGATTATTTTTTAAATTCCAATTTTACCATGGATTTCTGCAGAGACTTATTATTGGCCAATGTTTCCTTAGAATATGGCTCTTCAAACAAAGAGAGTGCTCAGGAAGCCTGAAAATATTAGTTCAAGTATTTTTTTATTGATTTACTTCCAAACACCTTAGGATTTGTCTGTTTAGATTAAACAAAATAAGATAAACTAGGCCTCAGAATAAGTATACTGTATGCAATACCTGTGCAAAATCAGGACATTTTGTATGAATATTAGCAGAATTGTTAGTTAATGGTTAGCCACCATTATTTGTTTTTAGATAATCTGGATTTTTCCTGTGTGGATCCTTTAAAGCTGTAATTCAGAAACCAGCGGAATAATTGACTCACTGGTTCCTTCAATCAAAGAACTATTCATTAAATAAGCTTTGGTTTAGAGCTGCAGTTGAGTACCTACCTAAAAATCTGCTGAGCGGCTTCAAAATCCCCAAACATTAAAGAAACAGAAAAATATTTAGTTTTAATGGCATCAGGTGGAGCAGACACAGGCACCAGTCCCCAGGTAAACATATTCTGGCTTCCATGCCTCCTGAATGGAAAGATGTTCTCCCTCCTTTTCACCCAAGCAGTGGATGTTTTATTAACTCCAATTATATTTATTCAACTATGGCACGCTTGGAAAAAAAACGAACCCAGAGAGTTTTTTTTTATTCTTTAATTGACATCTTCATAGACTTAATGTTCTTCATCCATTATAATGTTATAGAACAACAACATCGAGGCTCTAGAATGCCCTAGTTTAGAATAATGTAACAGAATATATATTGAGATATTTAAAATAATTAATAGCTTAAAGAAAACCCAAAGCTATTCATCTCGATGTGATTTTAGACACATTGTAATTGTCAGATCTGTCAGTCCTGGCACTTGCCTCTTGAGGGAGTGATGCATGAGGTGCTGGTTGGACTCCAATTTGAGTCTATTCTCAGCAGATTTGCATATACTGGGAGCTCACTCCAAGTGGAAAATTCAGACACTGTGTGAAGATATTTTGACTATAAAGGAAACTTAAAATGCTCTGTATTAAAATGTTTTGGACAGGGACCCCTTGGGATGGTTTTATCTGTTACTCAAATCCCTGTGTGGAACTTGAGAAGACCTTGCCTGCCAGAGGTGTAGAGAGGTGCCCAGAGATTTGGTTCTGGCATGATTTGACTCAGGCCTGAATTAATGGGGTCACTCTGGGTGCTATTGCTGTGGAGGGCCGAGGTGGATGGTACAATCAGGCAGCTCTTTGAAATGCTTGTGATGCTGTCTCTGAATTATTATATGGAATGCCTGTTTCTTATGGATTCACTGTGCCTGGGAGTAGGGAGATTTCAGTCTCCTGCTTTAATCCAATCTTGTTTTACTGAATTATTTATTACTTGAAAGTGTTCAGAAAGGTTCATTTGTGCTTCTAAAGAAGGGCTGTGAGATGTTGTAGGACAAAGGCCTGCTTTTAAACTGAGGGCAGGAATCCTTTCTGTATATTTGATATGTAAACCTTGAGCAGATATGAAAAAGTCTTCTTGATATAATTTAAAATAGACCAAAAAGTGGAATACTTACTATTAATAATTTGGCTTGAGTTATTGTTTTCATTATTTCTTTTGACTTTTAATCAATAGTTACTATCTTTGTTATTCTAACAGAAATTTGCATCAAGCTGAAATAATCTGTTGCTGTATATTTTATGTAGTAAATCTGTCAGTATGTCCTTTTGTACACATAGGGTTGTCTGCATTGTTATGTTTCTGTAGCTCCTAATATTTACTTTAGAAGTTACTCTGAGGAGACATTTTAATTCTATAAGGACTATGTTTATGCAGAGGTTTCTAATAACAGTATGGGATACCTTCCTGAGCAGCTCTTGTACACATGCAGCATAGGCAAGAGGAGACTATTGTAAAGTCTTGGTGTTGTACCAACTCAAATAACAGTGTGATCATACTAAATACAAATGCTACCTTGCTGCCCCAGAAACCTTAACGTTTTCCTTTATGACATCCCCAGATAAATTGTCCAGAATGAGCAAAAATTACTGTCCATAATTGCTCATGGTTTTCTAACAGGACTTCATTCAGCCGGTGCCTGAGCTAACTAGTTTTTAGAAGGAAAAACACCAAGACAGAACCCTTGTAGCATATCTGAGACCATCTTGTCTGGGACATTTTGTGCACTCTAAAGGTACAAAAACTGGAATTCAAAAATCTTATTAAAATGGCATTCACCTCAGATCTGATTAGCAGCATCAAGAGCTGAGAGGATGGGAATTATTCACAAGGCACCTCTTATTCTTACATATTTCATCTTTCTGAAAGAAAACTTAGGCAAGTGACTGAACTAGAATGTTTATGCTTTATTCCAGGAAAAAAAAATAATTCAGTGAGCTTACAAAGTACAGCAAATGTTTCAGAAGAGTTTTTTTTACATCTATACTGAGTAACTTCTCCATGTAAATAAAGAATAACCTACCGCATTCTGTGGAAGCTTGCATTCCTTTTCAGTGGTGAGCACTTTTTATAAAGTATGTTACGATTTTTGTTGGAAGAAATAGTGGACTATCAATAGCTGTCCAGCCTTTATGAGCCACTCAAGTTACAGTAGATCTATTGTTACCTGTTCATTAGTCATCTCTTTTTCAGACTGTTGAGTTTACATAGTTGTTTCTTGCATGGAAGCACTTTCATGCCTCTGAATATCCATAGAGTCCTTTTCTAAAACTTAGTTCCATCTCTACTGTAGTCTTTCTCACTCAAGGGGAATGAGTATTTCCTACCATGTAACTTTGTTTTTTGTGACTGCTGTTAAACACTGAGAAAAACAGAAAAAGCTGATACATACAGGATGTTTGCATTTTGGTACATGAACTCTATATGGTATGAAACATCTCCTATCATATTGAATATTGTTGAAATACTGGTCTTTGTTTAGCAAATGATGTTTTGAATTCCAGGAAATGACCTTGCAAGAATGGAAGTAAGAAAAGGAAATTCGCTTCTCTTAGGGAGGGAAAACGAAGGAAAGAAAGTTAGTGCAAACAAAGGGGAATGACAGAGGCTGAATCAGAAAAAGGTGGAGATTTTCACAGGAATGTCTGGAGTGTGGGTGGAAGGTGCCTGACAGTTTTTCAGTCTAGTGATGCCCACTTTCCAAAAGTTCAATAATCTCTTCAATTCCACTGGTTAATTAAAAATCTCAGAGACCAAACCCCCCCTCTATTTGTACTTTGTATTGCTACCGTGATAGCAAACTACTATAGAGAAATCCAGGGTACTTTATGATAGATCATGTTTCACGTGTGACTGGATTTGAATGTTGTAGAATGCTGTAGACAGCTGCTTGAAAGCCCCCAGCTTTGTGTTTGTGTTTTTACCCTACTCTCACTGGCTGCTCCAACTGGTCCTCGGGGCTGCCATTAAATTGTACTTCCAAAGGGGCTGCTAGGATCTATGGATTTTCTCTTCAGTGGGAAATGGTGATGGTGGTAGTCACCAACAAATGTAATGAGGCAGAAATGGAATTCCCCATCAATGTGGATGCTTTCAGGCTAATGGGACCAGTATTGGAGGAGAGGGAGGAGGTAAGGTTTAGGGCATCTAGAGTGCCTGGGAGTACATCAACCCACAGAGCTCCCTGCAAATATCTTTGCCATGCACCAAATCATTTATGGTCATAGGGTATACTTTTACTTTGGGAATACTCTGGTCCTCCTGCATGTGCTCAAACTCAGGATCTCTACAGACACAGTGACACCACCTATGACAGGTCTTGATGTTGTAAGAAAGTACTTGGGACAAGGCTGACATCCTTCTGGTGACATGAGTCCTTGGAAAGCAAGGGAGTGGCAGTGACCACCCTGTTCACAACAGCTGAGCAGCTAAAACCATCAGCCTTCTCAGTGGACACACATCCAAACCTAGTACTCTTCCATGAATTTGGGTTTGCCTGGGGCAGCAGTCGCATCTGGGCTGTGTTGCAAAGCACTGGTTGTCCATAAGTCTGAAGGTATTTTCTGCCCCGTAGAAAAATGTGATAAATTTGGTGTTCTCATGCCTTGTAATGTATAAATATGCTTATTTATTATTAAAAGTAACAACTTACTCAACTTGAAATATATGAACAGCTGTTTCACTGTACCCATCATGGCAGGTTGGGGCATGTACCGGACTTTTCTCTTGTGTACCTTATGGCTCCATTGTGTGCTGCAGGAACATTTTCCTCATGTGCAAATGTGTGTGTAGCACCTGAGTCTGTAGCATCAACTCAGGCTGTAGCTGCCAGAGTGCTGAATGTGCCCCTCTGCAGAGCCAGTGTTGCAAAATGTGGAGTATGTGCAATTTTCATAAGAAAGGTTGTTCATTGTTTGATCTTTGTATACTTTCAAGCCTAATCAACAAGAAGGGAAATTTAATCCGTGAAAGAAAGAGCAGCTAACAAGCAAGCTCTACGTGATGTCCAGGTGTTAGAAAAACAAATTACTTGGTAGAATTGCCTTGTCAAGGTTTAGGCCTTGACATGCTCCACTGACCTCAGACCTACGGGGAGGGTGGCAAAGCCTGGGAAGAAGGATGTCCACTGATACTAGACACAAAGAATGCAGGATTTACAGGCCACAAGGACATTCACCAGAATTCCCAGGATAAGGAAGAAACCAATAAACTCAACTTAGCAAATGTACTGCAGCTCTGCTGTCTAAGGTAATCGTGGCACGGACCCAAGAAACCACTGACCCAAAAGAGAAACACTGATCATGTGGACTAATTAGCATGCTATCGTTAACAACAGAAGATAGAATTCTAATAAGAGGACCATGTAACTTGTATGCAATGAACACTTATTTGCTGAAATGTATAAATAGTAAGAAGTTTTGATAGTTGGTGTGCTTGATTCATGGAACACCACCGCGAACCCAGGCTTGGGCAACTCTGAGATAAATAATCAGTGTCTCTCTCGCGTATGTAATTATTGGCTTGTTTGTTGCACACCGGGCCACGACTGCGATTTTCGTGGCCAACAAGCGCACTTGCAGGCCCCGCACGCAGGCCCACCCGGCACCGGCAGCTCCGGCAGCCCCGGCAGCCGAAGGCCGCCGCGCTCGGGCCAAGTGCGCAGGCCCGGTCGCCCCNGGAGAGGCTGCCGTGCTGCCCGGGATCCCCGCGGGTCCCTCCCGAGCAGCCCGTCCGTCAGGCCGGCACTCTGCGTGAGCGCTCCCCTCGTCTGCGAGGCTGCTGAGCCTGCAGAGAGGTTTTTTATAGGAGATTCTCATTAGGCGCGAAAAATTAAAGAGTGAGATCTGGCTTCTGGTCTGGTAGCGCGGGGGAGCAGCGGCACCCGCGGTCTGCCCGCGGAGCTCTGCGGGCCGGCGCTGCTGCCGCGTCCTCGGGATTGCTCCCAGTTACACAAACACAGCTGTCTACACACAGACATAGCTCGGTGTGTCTTAAAAAACTAGTGTAAGGCGTTCGCAGAGACTGGTAGACACAGTGCAATTTATTCAGAATAAAATTGCCATATTTTCTGTACTTTACTGATTATATGATCGCAAACAGTTGGCGAGGATATCTGATGCTTTCAGTGACAAATACTGAAAGTTTCAAAATATAGAAGTTATGATTATTGCTGAACACTTAATTTGTCTTCATTGTATTACAGTATAGATTTGGCAAATTGATCATGTAAGCCTTTTCTGTTTTTTGACACCTTGAACAAGCAGAACTGGAGTCTAAACGAAAAGTTTGCAGCCTTATAATTTTAAGTGGCATTTAAAAAGAGCAACAAAAGGAGCGATCTTGGATGGGTCCTGTATTAAATTTGACATCCTTTCCAAAACTGATTATTTTGTTTGGTTTAGGTTGGTTGGGTTTTTTTTCCATAGCTTTAAAGAAGGCTTGCATCTCTGGTTTCATCTTAGAAACAGGTGAACTCTCCAAGGATTTAAACATGACTGACTCTCAAAACTGATAAATTTCCACACAATGAAAAGTGAAGGTTTTACTCAGCTGCAAAGGCCTAATACTGACCAATTAACTGTAGATAGATCTCATATTGTTCCATGTTTCCACTGTTATTTTAAAATACTTGGCATTGCATCAACATTAAGATCAAGATAATTTTTAAACAAGGTAGTTTCTATATCTTTTCAGGGATTGAGAGCTGGTTTCTGTTTGCCAGTATTTGCTACGCATCTTTGTGGTAATAGTAAAATGTACCTTTTTCAATAGTGGTAGTTTCTAACCACTGTAACCATTTTCTTTCCAGTGTACTGAAGCATGTTTTTACCACGATCCATCAAAGTCAAGAGGACTGCTGATGAGGACAAAAGTTGTACGGCTAAGAAAAGTAAACTGTCTTCTGGAGGATCTTTGCTAGTGGAGACCACTGAGTTCCAGGAGTGTGAGTCAGTTCCAGACTGTAAGTCAGAAACTTCTGCTTCAACGTGCAGTTCGAGTGAAATTGTACAAGAACACACAGAATCTGCAGCTGCAGACCTTGGTGTTGCTAATACACCACTGGGAAAGGAGAGCCAAAATACTGATGAAGATGGCTCTTTGGAAGAACCCATAAAATCCTTCAGCAAATCCCAGCGCTGGGCAGAGCCTGGAGAACCTGTGTGCGTTGTGTGTGGCCGCTATGGGGAGTATATCTGCGATAAAACAGATGAAGATGTTTGTAGTTTGGAATGTAAAGCCAAACACCTTCTGCAAACTCAGGAAAAGGAAAAGCAGCTAACATTTGATCAACCCACAGATGGTCAAGCTCACCTGCTTAATACACCTTATTTCTACAAAGATCATTCCTTTATTTTAGGTTTGCAAGATGAGCAGGTTGAGAACCTTAAACTCCAGCTGGGTATTGCTGTCCAGGGCCAGCAAGTTCCAAGACCTATTGTAGAGTTTGAACACTGTGGTTTTCCTGAAACTTTAAACAATAATTTAAAGAGTTCTGGCTATGAAGTCCCAACTCCCATCCAAATGCAAATGATCCCTGTTGGACTATTAGGGAGGGATATTCTGGCTAGTGCTGACACGGGCTCTGGAAAAACAGCAGCTTTCCTACTTCCTGTTATTATGAAGGTTTTGAAAGAGGTAATGAAACTTCAGATAATTACAAAAAGCAATTTGCAGCTTTGTCTCTTGGATTCCCAGTGTAATGGAGAATGTGATTGGGGTGTTTTTCATTAACACTCAATGATTTATTTGACTTTTCGGTGATAGAGCATTTGGTTCTTGGAGGGGGAAGGTGCTGTTTATTTTTAATGAAATTGCATGATTTTTCACTTTGGTCAGGAGATGAAGCAACTGTATTAATATTACCTATTACATAGTTCCTCCTTGTTAAGAAAGTTAATTATATTCTGTAGTAAACTTCCTAAATGACTTAAAATAATGAAAATAATTTCAGGCCCTCTGTAAGTTCTTCCTGTATCTTCATTAATCAAATGGGTGAAACAGATTTGTTGGCATTTGCATTATGTCACAGAGTAATTTCTCTTGGAATATATTTGGTTGACCATCAAATAACTAAAGGAATTTGGGGTAATAAAATTTCTGAAATCTACTAGTTATACAGTCTCCCCTTTGATAATGTGGGAAAAAAATTAAGAAAACTTTTGCTTTGTAAAGACATGAACCTATAATTAGAAGCAGTGGCAAATAGTATTCTATACCTTGTGCGTGATTCAGAATTGTTATTTGCTTTAGTGGTTTTATTCAAAGAGAGATGCATAAAAACATATAGAGAATTCTGGACCTGATTCTAGTGATGCTTTGCACTGTTTAGATACTTGTGTAAATATATGTATATAGACACAAATGCGTGTAAATTTTTTCAAATGAGTAAGTGAAAGATAATTTGAGTAACTCTCTTATTCTTTAAAGTACTCTAGCAATAGTTTTAAGAATGAAAGCATTTTGTACGAGTATGTAAGAAAAGGTCTATTATACTCCAGTAGTTCTTCTGTCTGATTATTATTAAAGTCTGCAAGACAGATATATATTAACATGCACAAAATTGGAACCTCAATGAAAAATACTTCTGTACAGGATCTTTCCCATTCTTTACCTTCGGGGTACTGTAGAAGTTAATGTATATATTAAGAAGTGATTTTATTTTGCTGTTTAGAATGAGTTTCATTTTTAATGTATAAGATTACTTCGGGAAATTTGAAAGCTATTTATCTAGATAATAAAGCAATTCCATGTTAATGAGATTTTTCCTCTCCTTTCTAGACAGAAACTCCATCTGCCCTTATTTTGGCACCAACAAGGGAGTTGGCAATTCAGATAGAGAGACAAGCTAAGGAGCTGATGGCTGGGTTACCCAACATGAGGACAGTTCTCCTGGTAGGAGGTTTGCCACTGCCACCACAGCTGCACCGGCTCAAGCAGAGTGTGAAGGTGAGCACTGACTGAGTGTGGAAAGCCACGTCGTCATCACATTCACAGAAAAGAAAAATGTTACTGGTGTCATGTATGAGCACACAAAGATGTGTTTCTCTTAGGTCTAAGCTACTGAAATATTTGTTACCTTCTGAGAATTTTACAGTTTCTAAAACAAATTTTGACTTCTGATTAAACATCTAATAGCTTTTTTTTTGTTTTTAGTAAGTTTTGTGTGTGATGTTGCTGATTTCAAAGACTGAAATGTGCCAATATTTTAGACAAGAAGTTGTAATTAACAGCAAAACATAGTTTATTTTTCATGCAGATTTTATTGCTTGTAATTTAGACGCCTCCATTAGAGTTTGAAAAGGTCCATTTCCTTTTCAGGCTTCATAATTTATAAGTTATCTATGAAAGTTTTATGACTTACTTGAATGCAAGTAATTTCACTAATTACTGCCATTTTTATCTATGTGCTGGAATTTTATGCTTTTTCTAGCACAGTCCTCTGTCCTTTCATGGAATTTCTAACTCCTGTGTGTTTTTTCCCCCCCCCCTTTTTTTAAAAATTTATTTAGGTGATAATAGCAACACCTGGAAGACTTCTTGAGATTTTAAAGCAAAGTTCTGTTCAACTGCATGGCATAAAAATTGTAGTGGTGGATGAAGTAAGTTTTTATTTATCAGAGCTCTATTACCTATACAGAGATCCTGGAAGAGTAGTGTGAGTGGCTGGTCTGGCTTATTAAACATACAGAGTGTTTGTTATAAAAATACAATTTTTATAGATTTCCTAAGAGAAAATTTTAGATTTGACACAATTTGAAATGTGTTTGAACAATGCATGTTCTATTGCTGTAAAAGACTTAGATACCTGACAGGATAATTACTGTTAGACCGGTGTGAACCATTTGTTTTTGATTTCCTCACTTAGCGTTTCTTCTGATTGTAAATACTCCTGCATTTGGATTGTTACGTGCCAATCATGCACATTATGGTTCTTCTGTCAATTCAAGTTCAGGATCCTGCTGTTCATGGAAAAAATATGGTACAAATCTAATGTTTTTCATTTAGGTGGATACCATGTTAAAAATGGGTTTCCAGCAGCAAGTATTGGATATTTTGGAAGGCATCTCTCATGATCATCAAACCATACTGGTGTCAGCCACGATTCCAGTGGGCATCGAGCACTTGGCAAATCAGCTTCTGCACAATTTCGTAAGGATAACAGTTGGAGAAAAGAATCTGCCGTGTTCCAATGTTCGGCAAATCATCTTGTGGGTAGAAGAACCATCTAAAAAGAAAAAACTCTTTGAAATACTAAATGTAAGTTTAATATTTTTCTCATAAAAGCAATTTATAAAATGAGTCATATCTTTCCACATCTCTGTCAGGTTCTCATCTCATGATCAGAAGAAATTAAACCATGCTGATGATGAGCAGCCAGTGGTTGTAATACCTTTTAAAATCAACTATTTAACTTTACAGGATACGAAGCTCTTCAAGCCTCCAGTGTTGGTGTTTGTGGACTGTAAACTAGGAGCAGATCTGTTGAGTGATGCTGTCCATAAGATTACAGGATTGCAGTGCACAGCTATGCATTCGGAAAAGTCTCAGGTGGAAAGAACAGACATATTACAGGTTTGTGCCTCCTAGCGTTAAGGGTATTTTGGTAGATTGCAAATGGCCTTTTTTAAAAAATGTGGCTTCATTTCAGTGAGTGAAGTCATAATTGAGTGCTTTTCTGCAGTAATACCTGGGGTATTGCCAGGGGAGATGAGAGACAGATGGGATCAAGCAAAACTGTAGATAATAATGGCATTTTAAGTGTGGGTAAATACAGGGACTGTTTCCTAGATTATTTGAAATGGGAATTTAAATATGCATTTAACTTGAATGGATGACTTTTAGAATTAAAATTGTGGGTTTGATCTCTCTTTAATTATCTCTCTGAATTATATTCCCATTTAAATGAAGAATACAGGGGAGATATTCTCTCTTCTACAATAAAATAATCCCACTGGGAGTGTTCTTGCCCCTAATAACTAGCTGTTAGCCTATGCTTGGAGAGGTTCAAAATACAAATAAGGCAAAAATAATTAATTTTTGTTTGTTCCTGCCTTGCCAGGGATTACTCCAAGAGAAGTATGAAGTTATAGTAAGTACTGGAGTCCTTGGACGAGGGCTTGACCTTGTCAATGTCAAACTGGTGGTGAATTTTGATATGCCTTCGAGTATGGATGAGTATGTACACCAGGTAAATAAATAAATTGTTAAAGCTTTATTTGAAAAGTATGTTGAAATATGACACCCACCTTTGGAAATTTAAATGTAAACAGAAAGATTATTTTCCTCTTCAGAATATTGTTTTTATAGGAAAGGAAAGAAAAGGTGCTAGGTATCTCTTCCTAAGTCTCTACATAAATTACTAAAATCTAGAACACACTTCTCCTACATAAGTTACTTAAACCTAGAGATTGTTTTTATATAACTTTGCAGTATTATTCTTCATGTTTTGTACTCTCTTGTATCATTTTGTGTCTATAGAAAACCAAGTTTGTTTTTTTTATTGTGTGTGTGAAGAAAGGCCAAATACCCCTCTTTCAGCTGCAGCTCCATCCATAGTGTGGGATATGCATATAATAGTCAGGAAAGCAGTCATCAACTTGATCTCTTCCCCTCTTTCTAATCAAGCATCTCCTCTGATACTTTTATCCTGAGCATTTCCTGCTTTAGAAAAGATGATCTCTGAGTTGCATGTGTGTGTGCATTTATGTGCGCAGCCCCCAGCCCTAGTTTTGCTGGCAGATCAAGAGAGCTCATTCTTGCCCTCTTTGTGGCACTTAGGAAGACACAGTGCTACTGTGTGCAGCTCTGAGAACATCAGCTATGGGAAAAACCAGCAAACTGGAGGGAGTCCAGGTGAAGTCAGGGGGCTGGCACACGTGACACACAAAGGCAGGCTGAGGGAACTGGACTTGTTTGGGCTGCACTAGAGACTTAATTGCTGTTTTCTGTTCGGGTAGTTACTGAGGAGACAGAGCCAGACTCTCCTTGAAGATGCCCAGGGAAAGGACAAGAGCCAGTGGTCATAACTTGCTGCAAGGGAAATTGTGGCCTCACAGCAGGGAGAGAGGATTTTCACAGCGAGGGAGTCAGGCAGTGGAAGAGGCCTGAGGGGTGATGGGACTTTTGTGCTTAGAGACGCTTGAAACAAGGCTTTGAGGGAACTGATCTGACTTTGAAGTTAACCTTGCTCCAAATAGATGAGGACCTCTGGAAGTTATCTGCTGTCATAACCTTGAACTCAATACTTGAACTCCTCAAGTATTCTGTGTTATTAACTAGTATTCCCCTCATGTTTTTATTTTTCTTTCTGCTAAAGTTCCAAGCATGTATTAAGTAAAAAAAATGGTCTTTGCCAGCATCAAAACTGTACCAATATTAATATATTAGCTGCTCCTAAACAGAGAGTCTTTGAAGATGCTTTTCTAATTTGTTCAAGCATTTTAGATAATATTGGTAAATAATTTAAAGTTAATAGGACACTGAAAGTAAGGGGCATTTTTATGGCCATGCTGGTACATAGAGTACTTGATAATAAATACAATAAATTGTATTTATTTTATCTCTACAATAAAGACTTTTAAAAACTTTTTGTTTGTATTAGATCTACCATAAGACTTTGTCTGTAGGCTGTATCTCATATCTCAGTATCAATATTAGACTTCTGGTATGTCCCATAAACAATTCATAATTTTATATGCATTTAAGCTAGAGCTTCAGATGTACATATCCTGAATTCAGGAATTTTATTGTAAATAACTTTGTGTTTAGAGGATGAGATATAAATTTGTCCCCGCTGCTTGGGTTTATTTACTGATTTGTAACAAAAAATAAATTTCTAGGACTATTTGAAGGACTTCCATTTAATATTGCT
Source organism: Pardalotus punctatus (assembly GCA_013400915.1). Classification (NCBI taxonomy): domain Eukaryota; kingdom Metazoa; phylum Chordata; class Aves; order Passeriformes; family Pardalotidae; genus Pardalotus; species Pardalotus punctatus. The sequence goes on along the minus strand of VZTX01029672.1, from coordinate 2,171 downwards.
AACTTAAAATCAATTTATGGTTTTTCAGGTTGGAAGAGCAGGGAGATTGGGTCACAATGGAACTGCAATTACTTTTATCAATAACAACAGCAAGAAGCTCTTCTGGGATGTTGTGAAGAGAGTAAAACCCACAGGCACCATTCTTCCGCCACAGCTGCTTAATTCCCCATATCTGCATGATCAGAAGAGAAGGGAACAACAGAGACTTAAACAATTACAAAATAGCCTTGTAACAGGAGATAATATTATGGACATTATTAAAAAACACAACAAAAATAATTCTCAGAGGTAATAAAGGCATATTTATGGTTATGTAATTACAATGAAAGTATGATTAAAAATAAACATGAAATGTTGCTTTGTATATTGCTTGTTTTAAAGAAATTGGTACAGTTTTTTAAGAAGTGTCATTTTTAATCTCATATTTATTTTGAAATACAGGCTATTGTGTGCTTGAATTACAGTAGTACCTAGTAAAAGTACTCTGTAGCCCTTTTTCAAAACCAGTAGTCTTTGGTCTTGCTTGCAAGAAAAAAAAAATTAGTGACAGATTAACCTCTGACAACCTCTGAAAATTTCTTCCTGTTAGCTTAAATAAAATCTTCTGCTGGGAATATTTCTTCAAGTCCTCAGTATGCTCTCTTGGGGTTTCTCAGGAACACATATGCAAGTTTTGTAAACAGTACTGAAAACTTAGTTTCTCCTTTAGTGCCTGTGAACCAGTTGGAAGTTCTGCTCAAGGACTTTGCAATACCAGAAATAATATGCTATTAGTGTAACTTCATTGCAGAGAAATAAGATAAACCCTACAATTTGTGTTTTTATTTAATGAAACATAGTTAATGTATAAATGGTCATAATTACTCATTTGAGCATAACTTGCCATGTTCTGACACCAGATGTTCTTCCTTTTTTTTTTTTTTGGGAAATGAGGTCAAGGATGAAATGAGGTAGTGGGTGTTTTCTCTTCTGTATTCTGGGATANAAGACTGAATTGAGATAGTGTTGTGTGATTTCCCATCTGAAGTCTGGGATAGGTCATAATCAAAACTTCCTTTTTTTTTTTTTTTTCTTTTTTTAGTTTTAGACAAAGGTTTGAGAAATCAGTTTCATCAGACCTTTCATGCTGCTGTGATGCATCATCACTTTTTGGCAGAGATGTTGCAGGTAGTTAAACGTTAGCTCTGTGCATTGGATGTCTACTGTTTGGCCAAAGGACAGCAATGAGATAAACTGACTTTGGTGGCAAAGAAATTGTTAAAAGTTTAGTAGCTTATTTGTTTATCCCTCAGTAAGAAAAAGCTTATTTTTCCCCCCAACAAGAAATAAAAAGAGTAAGTATCATAGAACAGGAGAGATGACAGAAGAGGCTTAGTTCAGGGATTAATGTTATAAATGGGAGGAAACAATTTGGTGGAAGTTATTGAATATGGTTGTTTGATACCAATCTTGAATTGGAGACCCAAGTCCAACCAAGAGCTGGGGTTTGTCCAAGGACTCATTTGGGGTGCTGAATTCCTTTGATACGTGTACAGCATTTTTCCCCTCAACATCATTCAGACCAGTGTGTAAAACTCTTATCATGCTTTTAGTGCTAATTTCAATTTGGCATCATCTTGAAATGATGTCTCCTTTAGACATGGAATTTGTTGATTTTTCTCTCTCCTTTGAAATAATCCACTTCTGCCTCTAATTTTTCTTTTTTTTTTAATGCTACTGCAAACAAATTTGGATCAGGCATAGGTAGATTTGGAAGTACGGACACCTCTACCCTTGGCCACCCTGTTGCACAGCAGTTCCACAAATTGTGTTCAAAAATCATGAAATCAAGTGACAGTTTTACGCCACCCTTGCTCCAGGTGCTGAATAGCAGTAGGGGTTGTGTAAAGGTAAAATTGTATCAGCAACTATGCTCTGTTATCTTGTAGCAAGATTTCTTATTGTTACTGAGTTGAGATAGTTTTGTATAATTTAATTGCAGTGGGTCTTTCACGGACATATCCAGTGACTGCCCAGCACCCTGGTTTTATTTCTTCCCCCGGTGTTGTAGGGAGTGCCAACATTGCCTAAGTGTCACAGCCATCCTGAGTCCTTTTGCTCGCTCTCCCAGCCGTTTTTCCCCTTCTGGCTCTTGGCTCCTGGCGCCAGAGGTGTAGGTGTAGGTGTAGGTG
>VZTX01029670.1:20426-34101 GCA_013400915.1 Pardalotus punctatus | reverse complement strand
GCCAGTGTTGTGCTAGCTATGCCTGTGTCTGTAAACCCTGGCCAAATTAAGTCCTGAAGATGTGTGTGACACTTCTGTTTTTTTTGCAGCATATTGGTTGGTATTGTCATGTGCAAAGCATGTTTTTTTAAGAGTTAGGTGCTTCTCACATTGAAGATAGTGGATGTGTTGGTGAAGAGACTTGCCTTGATTACAAGTGTCCTTCTCTGCACCTTAGTGCAGAAAGTAGATGGATGATAAGCCATTTGAATTGGCATGAACAGCAGTCAATCTTATGTCAAAAGTTGCTTTTGAACATAAGGTGAGTATATGCATTATTTCTTAAACCTGTATTAGCAGAATTAGAAGTTTACATGCAGAACTTGGTGTATTCACAAAGACTTAGACTTGATGTAGATAAGTTGAAGAGGAATTTGGTCTGTTAAGCCAACAATGGCAAACTCTTGTTTTACATAAATTCAGGTGGAGAAACAAGCTTCTTTATTTTTTTTTGTAACTTGTATTTCCATCAGTCTGCTCTGCTCAGATGTACTCTTCCACATAATTCTAGGTAATTGACAACAGTACATATTTACTACTGTAAAATGAACAAATAACTAATCCACCTCTTCATACATACTGCAGCTAGATTGGTAAATATGTCTTATTTAGCAGAAGCTGTTTCTAAGGAAATATTTCATTCTGGGTGTAAAACATCTGGATGTATTCTTATATACACAGATATGTCCATATATAAGAATATTTTTGGGGCAGGGAGCAGGAAAACACAGATCATCATTTGAGTATTAGTGTGATAATTTGAAGAACATATATTTAGAAAATATTTAGGAACATTTATTTTTAGTGCACCATGAAAGGATATCTTGTGCACAACCATTAAAAAGGGTTTGTTGTGCTTTTGTATTTACTACTTGATAAGTGATGTACATCCACCGAAATTAATAGGAACTAGATGAGTTTCTGAATAGCTAAAGAATTCAGACTAATTTACTTACATGTCAAAGAGCCAAGTGACCCCTAATTTGTATGTTACACTGACAATGTTGAATAAATGTAGGATGAAAAAATGCATGCTGAGCAGAGAAATCTTTTGAGAATGGGCATTTTAGTGTGTGCTGCAAAATAAAATAATAATTCTGCTCCTTTAGTTGCTTCAAATTAATTTTGTTGTTGTATGGTGGTAACTGTAATTTCATAGGGGAAAGCACTACCTTGCAATCTCCACAAAACTAATCCCAGACAGGTGTGAAATAAAGTAAGGTAGATGTCTGATTAATGGTGGTTAGCTTTGTTTTAACAATAGAGTACTATAAACACTGAATGTTTTTTTTCCTTCGACTTCCTTAAGGTGAATGGTCGAAGACTCGGGAAAAATCTGTCCCTGTACATGAATGCAACTGTGTATGAACAGCTGTTACTGATAAAATTATAGAAGTTTTTCAGCATTTGCCTTTTATTTACTGTAATTTTCAAAGCTGGCAAGAACAAAGAGCAGGAAAGCAGGAGAAAACAAAGGAAGAATTAGCATATAGGAAACCCTAGGAAGCTGTACACATGGTGTTGGCCACAGAGAAGGAAGCATGCCACAGGTTTTAAATATTATTAACTCTGTGCAGAGAAGTTAGATGTGTTATAACTGGATGACAGAAGTCCAAGAGATACAAAAGTTTTAGAAGTTAAAAAGTTTTGAATGTTGCTGGGAGTGTTCCAGGAATAGCAAAAATGTTTTTTCAGGCTAAACTATAGTTTAAATCTGAAATGTTCTGAAAGCACATTGTTCCCTCAAAAAACAATGCTGATATTGAGACTAAACTGAAGCATGACTGTCTACAGGTTTTTTGTCCTTTGTAAGTTTTCGAAGGATAAATGGCATGGAATAATCAAACGACCTAATTTGTACACTTAGTGTTTACCAGTAGTGCAGAGTTTTATCCCAGAACCCTGATGGAGATGCAGTTGCCAACAGAAGAGTAGTGTTGTTGATTTTGTTATGCATTTGAGAAAGTGGTGTGGCTATTTCAGAAACAAAAATAAATCCCACCAAGCAAGATTCCTTCTTTGTCATTCCATTAAGGCAGAATCCAGCAAACTACTGTAATGAGCAGTATGATTTAGTTTAGCCCTACTGTGGTGGTTCAGCTCAAATTTCTGTGGAAAGTAGGTGTTGTGCAGTATGTATATTGCTGGAAATAGGCAACAGAACATTAGAAGGTGTATGAAAGAGGAAGCACTTTGTGATTCAGTAAATTAGAAAGATAAAGGCTATATCACTATTGCCTCAGCACAGCTGAGCTATGTATTGACAGCCTCATCTGTGAGCTGTGCTGTTTGTAATTGACCTGTGTGTGGAAGAAGCATCTGTTAGGAATGAATGGGACTAGGTAGTGTTGACTAGTACCAGAGTATGAGTCTGTTTTTGCGTCAAAGTGATTACATGGATGTTTACCCAAGGCTCTGTTCTCACTGACTATCTATGTCTTTTGTTTTGTGTATAGGAAAATTCTGTTGTGGTCCTTGTTGAAGGATTTTGGGACTCAGTCCCAGCTATCAAAAGTCTGTTGGATTTTTTTTTTCCCAAATGAATTTGTGGAAAGGGCAGTTAAAATTTCAAATATATTTTTCTCCTTCCCCCCCACAGTCTTTTCTTCTCTAAAGATACAAGTGCAATTAGATCCTTAAGTCTTTTGAAGTTAACTGAAAAATGCTCAAATCTTTCTAAGTATCACCAAATGTGCGTGAGAAGAATGTTTATCCAGATGGGGTTAGCTACCTTTAAGTAAAATCTAAGGTGAGAGCATACGTTTCTGTTGTGTAGGAACTTGGTGTAACTGGATGTGAAAGAAACTCAGTCTGTTAGAGATTCTTTAAGTAAACAGGAATCAAGGTAGAAATTACTCATTTAATTATGATACAGCCATGAAATCAACCTAAAGAGATGACATTCTTTATCACAGTCTTATAAGCTAAGGTATAGGTAGTGAATGTGGTTTAGGAACATTTTAAAATTACCTATTAGGAAAAAATATTTCAATTCTAATAGTATTTGTTCATATGACACGGAATATACATTGCTATCTAGTCTTGTTAGTGTGTCTGTCACCGTACCTGAGCTGGATGCTCACTGGACACTTGCATAAGCTTCTTGGTCCTTAGCTAATTCATTGCTCTAATGATAGTGTCTGTCAAGAATCCTTGTACTAAATGAGAGTATTTCTGTGAGTTTAGAAAATTTGCTTTTATTTCCTTGTTCTATAAACCCATGACAAAAGAGTTTTTAACTCCTAAGTCTTCATTGTTAATTATCTTCCTTATGTTAGAAAACATTGAAAAAGCTTACTGAAAGGTATTCCAGCCCACATTTCTGGGTGAATAGAGTCATCCAGAAAGTCAAATGGAAGGCAGCAACTGCTAACTCAGAAGGCCATAAAAATGCAAACACATAGAAGTTGGAAATGATGCCATCATTCTTTATGCTTTTGGGAACTGATCAGGCTTTTGGGAAACTGATGACCAAGTATGGAACTTATATTTTGCTCTGATAGTGAATTTATGAAGCACTGTAAGTACCACTTAGTCTTATAGACCATAGCAGTAAAAGCAATTGAAATTAAATGCTGTAAAATAAAGGAATCATTCATGTATTTTGAATAGGTTCTTACACAGCTGTCCAGGTACTTGGAGGATCTGATACTTGCCTTTTTGAAATGTGCTGTCTAGATGGTGTTGAAATTAAACATTGATAGTTAAAACCTTTCAAAGATGGTTTACAAAAAGGAACAATACAAACAAAAAAACAAATGAACCCGAAGTGCTCCTTTGTAAAATTTGCTTTAACTCAGTTGATCTTTTAGGAGGGAAAATAATGATTCTTACAATACTTCTCACTTGTACTTCTGTTTTTTTGTTTTTAGAAAGAAAATAATACTAGCCTGGAGACAGAGATGCTGTGTAGTTGTGCTGGGGAAAAAAAGACCAAACAATAAAGGACATATTCTTACACCTGTATTTGAATAACCGATTAAATTCTCTTTTACTTCTTTTAATTTCTTGTTAATGGAACCTGATGCTTAGAAGTATTTTCATACACAGCAACAGTCTTCATGCTGCTTGAATCTCTCCTGTCCTGAAACTGTGCATTTTTTTGGGGGGTGGTTATGATGCATGCACCTGGTCATCATTAACAATTATAGGATTAGTAGCTTATCTCAGAGTGCAGGCCACTAAGCAGCTGTCTGACTGACTTGGCCATTATTAAAAGAGAGGTTTAGAGATCAAAATCTGTTTATCTCATTAGCATTCCCCTAATCCATTAAGTCCTCTTCTAAGTGAATTTTTGTGGGGAGGTTTGGTCTGGGAAGTTGCAGGTATTGCATGTCATGGCAAAAAGATTTAGTATAAAACCCCGTGACAAGCACTTGAGAAACCTTTTTAGTCCCCCAAGTAGAGGAAACTTGCTTGGCAGTGTTAAAACTCAAGACAAAACTCAGGCTGTAATTTAGTGTTTAGATCATGGAACAGATACTCTTTAAAGATATGTTGAAACATAGGGAAGACATGGAGGTGTTTTTTAGAGTCAGCTGACTAGGCTTTGCAAAGGACTAACTGTGCCTGACTAATCCTGTGGCCTTCTATGATGGAGTAGCTGTATCAGTGGACAAAGAGCTAGAGATGTCATCTATCTAGGCTTCTATAAGGCCTTTGATATGGTGTTGTCCCCGCCAATGTTCTTACTTTTAAATTGGAGTGAAGGAAGTTTGATGGATCATCTCTTTAAGGAATAAAGAATTGGTTTGATGGAATTGGCTTGATGGCTGCATCCAGGGAATTATGGCCAGTGGTTTAATGTCCAAGTGGAAACAGTAATGAGTGGTGTCCCTCAAGGAATCATACTGCTTAATACCTTCATTATGACATAAGCAGTGGGAAGTTGCACCCTCAGCAGATTTCCAGGTGGCACCAAGCTGAGAGCTGCAGTTGATAACTTTGATTGGGGGCCTTTTGGAACCTCACAAGGTTCAACAGGGCCAAGTACAAGGTCCTGGGTGCATTGCCTCTAGGTTGGGACAACCCTTGATATCTGTACAGAGTTGGGGATTGATGAATTTAGAGTAGCCTTATACAGGAAGACTTGGGGGTACTGGTAAATGAAAAATTGGACATGAGATGACAGTGTGCACTTGGAGCCTCGAAAGCCAGGGCTGTATCAAAAGTCTGGCCAGCAGGTCGAGTGAGGTGATTCTTCCCTGGTGAGACCCCACCTGGAATACTGCTTTCATTTCTGTGGTACTCAGCACAAAAAGGACATGGACCTTTTAGAGTGAGTTCAGAAAAGAGCCACAAAAATTATCAGAGGGATGAAGTACTTCTCTGATGAAAACAAGCTGAGACAGTGTGGGTTTTTCAGCCAGAAGAAAAGAAGACACCAGAGAGACCTTGGAGCAGCCTTTCAGTCTATGAGGAGGATGTGTAAGAAAGCTGTGGAAAGACTTTTTACCTGTCTGTCCGTAAGAGGACAAGGAGCAATGGTTTTGAAATGAAAGCGGGTAGATTTGGATTGGACTCAGAGAAGAAATTTTTTACAGGGAGGCAGGTGAGACACTGGAACAGGCTGCCTAGAGAATTTGTGGATGCCCTATCTCTGGAAGTGTATGTGGCTAGGCTGGATGGGGCTTTGAGCAGCCTCGTGTAGTGGGTGGCATAGATGATCTTTGAAGGTACCTTCCAACCCAGACTGCTCTGTGATCCTATGATTGAACTGCTTTGGTAATAAGTATTTTCCTGGAATTAAAGATGTTGCACATCTTCCTAACTTGGTAGCTGTAAGAAACAAAGTTTTATACATATATTTTTTTCCCCTCTGAAAACACAAAATACACCTAAACATACTTCTGTTTTTCATGGTAAGAAGAGAATAATGAGAAGAAATAACATGAGATTTTTTTGTATTGTGTTCCGTTTCCTCTTGGTCTCTGTTTATCTCAGCACTGAATTGGTAAATAAATTAAAGGAGATAATAAACATTTACTCTGACTGATGCAAAGCTGGATTTAGTTTAAGTGACTATCTCTCCTGGTTTAGCAGCTTATTTCATAGAAAGACAAAACAGACAATTTAGGAGTAAATTTGCTTTCATCTAAATGTAAAATTGAGTATTTTCTACAAACAGAACAAAGATTCACTGGAATTACTGTATTTCAGTACACTGACTAACAGCATGCTTCATAGAATCACAGAACAGTTTGAGTGGGAAATGATATTAAGGTTCCAGCCCCCCTGCCATGGGCAGAGACACCTCACACTGGACCACATTGCTTAGAACCCTATCCAGCCTGCCCTTGAACACCTCTAGGGATGGAGCATTCACATCTTCTCTAGGCAACCTGTGCCAGCGCACCACCACTCCCACAGTTAGCATCAGTAAGATGGCTTGTCTTGCAATCCTTTTAAGCTTGGATTTTATTACCATTGATATTCATGGAAATCCAGAAACATTCTCTGCCCAGAACAATTTTTGTTCTCTTGGGGTTTATTTATTTAATTGCATTCATCCTTGCCTCTCATCTGCTAGACAAGGTAATAGTGATTTCAGATTCACTGTGATTCTCTTCTGTGTTTGGCTCCACAACATAATACACTCCTATTAATTATTAGATTTAGTTAGGGTTAAGAACTAGACTCATGGTAATCTCTGCCGATTTTAGCCTTTGAACCAAAACCAGATAAACAACATGAGCAGAATTTGCTAATAGCTTAATTGTGGCTGTATTCCCTACAACAAATGCAAACATCTGATGCTGACCTGTGAAGTTAGTATGTGTGCCTTTAAATTGTTTTCTTGTAGAAATTTATGACACAAACATTCTCTGGGTAATGACATTGTTATGTTTAGATTTTTTTTGTTTTGTTTTGTAAATTTACAGCCATGCTAGTTTTATTAGTGCAATTTTCATTTGGTTATTCTCAGAAAATACTTTGAATGTTTCAGTTTACAGGCTTTTTAGGTCTACAATTTCATGTACTGAAGTTAGAAGGATAGATTTAAATATTTACGTTGCATTTTTTTGTCTATGGTGTTTTCCCATTAAATAGTATAAAACCAGTAAAGCGGGAGGAGATTGTCTTTTTGTTGTCTAAAAAGACAAAATATAGTGGGATTTTTTTAACTGGTAATTATGCAAATTTGCTATATATGACTATATGACTTGTCAGGCAGCTAGGACATACTCTTTAGTTAGAATATCTTTAAAAAGGGATGAAAACTATTATAAAAGTATTTTGTAATGCTTTTGCTTTGTATTTTAATTGTTTTTATTTTCAAGGAGTGACAGTATTTTCTGGAATAATCTATAACTGGAGAAACAGGTCATCACCTCCTGTATCTCTTTGTTTTGTCTTGTTTACATGGTGCCAAGCTACTTCTGCTTAGTGACGTGGAATTTTCTAATACCTTCCCATTTCTTTGCAACTATTTTTTTATGTGCAGAGGATCAAAACTCTGGGGAAGTAGTCAAAACAGAGCCATAAGCAAGACAGATGTTTATTTGATGGTTGAGTATATCTGTTATATTTAGAACAGCATTTCAACCTACCAAGCTAGATTGTAGTTTAGGTGTAGTGACATCAAGTGTATATATCACAGTGCTAAATAACTCAGGCTCGTTTGTGGATTTGGAAAAGTTTCTTTTTGGGGGTTTTTTGATGGGGTTTTCTTTTGTGTGTATGTGTATGTGTCTTTTGAAAGGGTGATAATGCGGTTTTTTGAACCAAAATACGTGGTTGCACAAAATGCCAGCAACCTGTCTGATAACCTCTTTCTTTATTTATTGTGGAATTTGTTTTCTGACATTAGATAAAACATAAGTAAAATAACTGCACTACTCATTTTTTTAAGTTCATCATAATCATGAACATTACATTTAATATCAACTTTGACAGAAAAAAGAAAATACTCCCGTATCTTGGGGCTCAGTCTGGATAGTTCTGTAGTTCAGTTCTAACTTGTAACTGTAGAGTGGATTTTCTGATCCTTTAATTGGTTTTGTCGCTGGTTTTTGACTTCTTTCCAACTCAACATCATTACTGAAATACAGATCATGAGAATTGAACAGTGATGTGTATATACTTTTTATTACAAGTATAGGAGTACTGCTAGTTGGAATACCACTGTTGAGGTGTGTTCAAGGAGTGTAACATCCTGCTGAGCCATGACATTAAACTATTAATGTTTAGATGACTGCTGTAACTTAAATGCTTTTCTAAATAATTGCTTTTTAGGGAGGGTTTATTCATTGTTTGGCAAGCTTACATTCTTACATTTATTTAACAGTATTTGGATGCACAATGTTTGCCTCCTTTACAGGTTTGCTTTACAGATTATTCTAATATACTTTTCAGCATCATATCATTGTCATTGTTTACCAGTTCACGGCTTTTGCATCACCTACGAGTATTATCAGTAATAATTTCATATTTTATTTTATCTCATGGCTGAAGATTTTTAAAGTCTTAATATTGTTGGAATCCTTTATGGAAGACAGTTGTCTGTTGAGGATTTTCACCTGTGTAGTTTACTACTTAACTGTTTGAACAACTGTTACTTCATGCATGCTTTGTTGCTCTTTTGTATGATCTGTTGCCTAGCAGGTGCCTAGTTCTTCAGAACCACTGACTTTGTACAGCAGACCATCTGAATACTGTAACTCCTTAGGTCTTGGTTTGCAATCTCTTTCTCTTACCTCTTTTCCACCTTTTGGGGTTTTTTGGGTGGTAGTTCAATGGTTTCAAGTCAGACTGCCTTCCTAGCCAGTCTTTCTAAAACCTTTGGCCCCTCTTGAGTGATATTCTCACTTGAATAAATCCTTTGTATTGTTTGTCTGCAGTGGGTATTCTTTCATTGTCATTGCAGTTGTGGTCTGTGCTTCCCCAAATACAAAACCAAAAAATTGAAAATTATGTGGGTCTTCTTCTGTGTTAATAAATGTTAGAGTAAGTATTCTACAGCAGCACTTTAGTGAGGGACCAGTGTGGTTTGTAATTAAAAATTTTTAAAAAGTGAGGTCATATGTGGAGACCTAGAGTTTATCATTTGACTTTTTCCCTTAAAAATGGTTGAGATTTCCTATGTTTTTGGCTTACCTATTTCAGTTTTCTTCTTTTACCTCCTCTCTTATCCAGGCTGGTTTTATTGTTTTTCTTTTTTCTTTTTTCTTTGTTTTGTGTAATTGTGGCTGTCTAGGATACTTCATAAAATGTTCTGAAATTCCCAGTTGTTCCTGTTTTAAATCTAAATCCAGTTATTTACACTTCTGATTCTGTCAGGTTTTTGCTAAAGTAGCACTCATGAATAAACACAGCGTGCTTATAACATGCCTCTACTAGTGGTGTTGAACTTCTTTCGCTTACACGTAGCAAATGGTGTACAATCGTAATCATGTGGTCCTGCAGTTACTTTTGACTGTGGTTCTGACACATGCTCCTTTTCTTAAGAGATATTTCTGTATGGTGGTTTCCTGGTTTAGGAATCACAGTTTTTAAACTTGGAGAAATACCAAGGTAATTTGCTTGTGACCTTTAGCATCAGTTACATGGCCTTAGGAGATTATGCTTTTCCTTTTTCATGAAAGTGTTTAAGGAGCACCATTTGCTTGTCTGTCACATTAGCCTTGACTCTCATCTGCTATGGCATCAGCTTTTGTGTCAGTTTTTCCCTCTTAGAATTTAAACCAAAAATATAAAGATTACTGGCTGTCAGCCAATTCTGAAGTATAAAATAAAGCCAACCACTGAACTTCAACTTGTATTAACCTTTTTTTTTAGTTATACCTCCTTCTTCAAATCTGTATATATATATCAGCAATTCTGTGGGTTTATCACCTGTCTAGAATGTTTGTACAAACAGTTCAATTTCTCCATTTCAATTGATTATAATTTAATTTTAATCCTTCTTCCATTTTCTGCTAAATAAGTTCAGTCCCCTCCACTTCCTCCCCTTCACTTTCAGTAGTGCAAGGATATTCTGACATCTCTGACCAGCCTGCCTTTCAGAGTGCTTTTCCTCCTAACAATGAAAATTGACCAAATTCTGCAACTTCCATCTTCCAGAGAAATCCAGTGACAAATCCCCAGCACAAAACTCTGTGTCCAGGAGTTCACCTCCAGGACACAGAGTTTTGTGTTTTCTGTTTTTCTGTTTTTTAGTTTTTCTGTTTTCTTTTGGTATGGGACAGAAATGTGTAAACGTGTTGAGGATGATAAATGTTGGGTGTTTAGGTATTTATAATTTACAAGATTCAGAGTAATTAGTCTGATAGAATGTACTTCAGACACATGTACCATATTGCTGTCATTATTTCTATTAAATAGTGTTGAGCAATCCCTTTGAGCTATTTGCTGGGTCTTGCTTGCATCCAAATAGAGTGCACTGTAATGACCTAACTATCCCAGCTGTCTGTGCCTACACTTCAGGGCTTCTCCTGTGTACTGCATGCACAGTGGTCATGGCTCATCCACCTTGGGAGTACTGTATGACTATACAGACTATACACCAGTGCTTTTGTGTAAGGATCAATGTTTGGTGAATGCTGGTAGCAGCTGCTTATCTCTTGTGTGAAATATGAAAACAGCTTTAGGTCGCACTTCGAGGACCACTAGCTCTAGAGGCCTACTGTAAGTTCTGCATCTTCTGCAGAGGAATTGGCTCTGTCCTTAGAAGGTGAGTGCTTTTTGTTATCAAGGAAGGACTGGATGGTCCAGGACTTAACTGCAGTTGGAATAGTCTGGGATGCTTAGAGGGTACTTTCTTCCACTTGCCATCATCTAAGTGTCAGACTTTCATGAATAGATTTAATCTTATAAAAATGAAAATTTGAGGCCCATAAGGTCAGTGCTTACCTGTGGGACTGTGTTTTCTTGTGTAACTATGGAGAACACAAAGTTTTTACATAATTTTCAGATGTGCACTAACACAGTTGAAGCACATTCAGGACTTGTCACTGTAGTGATGCAGATGCAGCCTGAACACTCTGGGGAGAAGGTTTCCTTAACTAGTAGAGAGAGCACTTAACCTTCTTTTCCTTCTGCCTGGTGAGCAGTGAGTTTGAGGTTAAGATCCCCAGTTACAAGAGTGGTAGGCATGGAACTTCTGGAGGGATTCAAGCAAGGAGTGCCTAAGGTAATGAAGGGCCTTGAGTACCTCTGCTGTAAGGAAATACTGAGAGAGCTAAGGCTATTCAGCCAGGAGAAGAGCATACTCAGGGAGGGTTCTTGCCAATTTTTGTAAATACCCAAAGTGAAGGTGCAAAGAGGACAGAACCAGGCTCTTTTCAGTGATGCTCAGTGATAGGGCAGGAGGCAATGGGCAGAGGGTGAAACACAGGAGATTCTGAGCATCAGGAAACGTTTTTTCAGTGTAAGGATTACTGAGCAGGGGCACTGGTTGCCCAAGGTGGTTGTGGTGTATCCCTTCTAAAGAGACGTTAAAAAGAAACCACCTGCATATGGTCCTGGCCAGCTTGTTGTGGCCCTGCTTGAGATCTCTTCCAACCTCAACCTATTTGTGATTCTGTGAAATACCATGACTTTGCTGCGGCATTGTCTTGCAGATACAGATCAGCTGAGTCAGCAGTTCACCCTGACCTTTAATCATAAAATGTGGGGGAAATCCTGTGGGATTTACATTTCATTCTGCTAGACTCACTTATCTGTGCTTATGTGTGTACAAAGAATCATTTTGTAGGTAGCCCCAGGCCACTGTAACCAGTTAACCTGAGGGGAAATCAGTGAGAATGTTAGTTTCGAAGTTCAGAAGATTTCCTGTGGCAGTATGCCAGCACACTGCTCTTGGAGCAGCCACCTTTGCAGCTTAAGTCTGTCTGGGAAGACAGCAAGGTAGCTCATTACCCTGAATTGTGGGCTGATACAGGGCTGTCTTCCAGCTGATTGGTGAATATCTGCAGGACTGACACAGGCTATAGCTTCAAGCAGTTAATTGTAGGCTGAAGGGCCTTTGGGCCTGGTACAGTGTCAGTGCTCCCAGTAGTCACATTATTATGTAGGGCAGTTGTGCTTTTAGGGGTTTGACACATTATTATAAGCTAAGTAGACAGAGCAGGATTGAAACCCTCCAGCTTGGATACACACACTTTGGCAATGTCTTGATACTGTGTTTGAACTAGGTGCATGATCCTAGCTGTGCATGGAAGCCCAGGTCATCCTGATAAGTGGCCCGTGGATGTGGTCACAAACTCGGTTTTGCCACTATTCAAAGATGCTCTGTCTACTGTCAGAAAATTCCTTTTGCATGAAAGAAATAATTTCTAGATAAAGTAACAGAAGGAAAAATAATCTCTTCTACCCTCATAATGCTTATCAGTGGTAGGAGTGTGCTGCAAAGTCAGAATATTATTTGGTAAGATGAATGTTAATCCTCAGAGTGTGTGTTAATGAAAGAAAGAAATTTAAAAGACCTATGATTTTCTACAGAAGTACTGTGCACCAAATACGTGTTTTCTAGAATATGTACAAATAACTTTTTAAAATAACCAGCCTGTCCAGTCATGGTTGACAAGATGGGGAGTAAGAAAGACGTGCACCTACTGCCAGTCTGTAGCCCTGCCATGCTCAGGCCAGGTGCTGGAGTGGCAGAGCAACTAGAACCTGCCTTGGCTCTCAGCAGAACTTTACTGTCTAAGCTGACAGGACTTTACCCTTGAGTATGTGGATGCCTGCTAAGGGGCCTGGTGGCTTCCCTTAGAGGATTTGTGGAAATGGTAGAGGAGGATAGAAGCTTGTACGCAGGGAGGCACCTTCTTCCAAAGCAATAGTCCTACTCCCACATCCTCATTGCTTTCTTTAGGAAGCTCCCTCCTAGCTTGTGTTTGAAGATAAGCCTGTACCCTACAGCTGAGTGATGTGGTACATCAGTGTCCCATCTCCAGTACCTTAAAGCATCTTCTGTCTTGATGTCCACTGATGACTGTGATGTCTGGGAGAGTGAAGTGTTAGGGAGGCTGCTAAGCACACCTTAGCTCTGTCTGCCTTGATCATGCTGCAGGGAAGAATGGAGGTATTGGCATGGTCTAATGGTAAAACATCTCATGCAGTACAGTTTGGGAGACATGGGACGTTTGTCAGGCTGCACTGGAGTGGGAATTGGCCCATCAGTAGGTCTCTCTTTTAAAGACTGCTGGTCAGTGCTTTGGTAGAAACTAGGCAGTGAAATCTTTGAGGAGGGCTGAACCTTAGCAAATGAGTATATAGTTGTGCTTGGCTCCTTGCTGTTGCTTTCTAAAAATGTTACTTTTGCTGTTATTTTCTAAAAATGGACTTGTGGGTTTATTTTCCTCTTGTAACGCTGTGTAGTGTTGGAGTTTTGTTTGTTTGGTATTGGATTTGGTTGTCTTTGGAGCTCTCAACCTGTGGAATTTCTTTGCATCTTAATCTGTAAAATCGAATGATGGCAAGCTGTTTCTGAAGCTCTCCTGACATTATTCCAGTAATGAGTCAGCTGTTTGGGAATACGCTCTTTTCTTTCTTTGTGAAATCAAATAAATGAAAGGAAGGCAAAAGCCATTTGAATGCTGGATTATGTTTTTCCCTGTGCTTTCTTAATAGTCTGCTTTAAGTGTACAAAGGCCTTTGCTTCTACAAAGGTTTGTCTTTTGGTCTTATCCACCCC
>VZTX01029670.1:0-19911 GCA_013400915.1 Pardalotus punctatus | reverse complement strand
CCCCCCCCCCCCCCCAAATAAGGTATGTTAAAAAAGAAATAACAAACAAACAAAAAAACAAATGGGACAAGAAATAACACATCCTCAGAAAAAAACAAACAAACCCCAGAAAACAAAACAAACAAACAAACCCCCTTGCATGTTATGGAGGTACTTTGAAATATTTTAGGTTTGCAATTGTAAATGAATTGTAGATGAAAAATAAACCTTCCTGGCATTCTCCCTTTGGACTCAGTTGCCATATTAATCAATCCCCTTTCAGAGAGAGGGGGAAAATGATTCTCTGATGAAGTTTTCTTGAAGAAGAAGGCCTCCCTGAACAACTCATAATGCAAATTCTGAAGTTTATTGCTTTCATAGTAATCTTTTTCTCAATTTCAGGGACCTCTTTAAGTCCATCAGCAACCAAGGTAGATTATTTTTGTGATTCTGTCTTGTGACATAAATGTCGCCTAGGAGTATTTTTTCTTTTTCTTAAGCAAATGGTATCTCTGTAACTAAGTATCTTGAGCTGCTTGCTCTTCCCAGTAATCTCTTTGTAATTACAGTGTTATGAATTACATTTCAGAATGATGCTGGAAATGACACGAGGCTGTATTCCTGGATCAATTAATGAATCCATACCATCATTTCTCAAACAAAATCCTGATTGAGACTGATGTAAGGCTGGGTTTGGTTAGGGTTTTTTTGGTTTGTTTTTTTTTTTTTTCCCTTTCCAATTGCTTTGTAGTGCTTCTGATGCTCTAAATTACCAGGGAGTGACAGCATGTTGCCAACTTTGCTGGTTTTCTGTGATGCACTTAGAATAATCTTTACAGTTTGGGTCATGCTACATGGTTCTTTCCTAAATGATAAGGTTTCAGCTTGGGGCTTAATAGATTATTATTTTCCCTTCACACGATAGCTTCTCAATTTGGAACAGTGTCATACTGAAACTAAATTTTCAAGTAGGGAAAGCAGAAAGGCAGGAGTTGTTACTTTCATAGGTAATGCTGTTTCCCGTCTAGCACATCACTGAGTTTATACACTGGGATGGAAAAGAGACTGAGATACCAAGGAGCAGGATTTTAGTTCACATTGGACTGGAAATGCTTGCCTAGGAGTAGTAAGATTTTAATGTCTTAGCCAATACTGCCTAATGTCTGAATTAAACTTCACATTTAAATATCTTGGGAACATCTTGTTACAATTCCATAAAAAGTGACTATTTATAGAAGTTCCTTTTCATTCTTTCTATCGCGTACAATCAGGTACTTATGTTTTTGATGGCACCAGCAGTTAATTTTTTTCTGAAAAACCTCCCTGTGAGATGTATTTTAATGTTCTCTTTTATTTGGTCTAAACTATGTAGTCATACTGCTATTTAGAAGTAATTCTGACTAATATTTTTGAATGTGTACAGGAAAGATCCTGTCACTCCTCTACACATCTGTTTAAGGGCACTGAAATTCAGTAATTTATTTGCAGTACAATTAGCTTCTTCAGTTATTGGCTTCTCACAGGCAAGTTTCCGTGTGATTGCCCACTTGATTGTGTATGTTCATCATTCTATACTGTGTAGGTGAAGAATCTGTTCAGAGAGATTGCAGGATTCCTGGAGAGAACTGTGGCCTCTGCCAGCAAGCAGAGAAGTACTTATTTGCCCTTTGACCTGATTTAGAAGCCTCAAGAGAATAGGGTGAGTGAGTAAGCATGTGTGTGAATAGGTAGAACTGAGAGGATCAGAAGCTGAGACTAACTTTTGATCAAGGGTGAGAACATAACCACTTTCCTTCCTTCACCTGATGATGCACTGCTTTTCGACATGTGGATAGGCAATACATGGCAGTGCAGCTTGACGGCAAGTTATCTATGATGAGAGGTTGAAATTGGGAGTTTGAACTGACTGCACCAGACAAGACAAGGGAGTTAAAGTTTTTCGGTGTACTATATAACTAAGCTAAGCAGAAAGCTGTTTTAAGTAGAAGGGTTATTTCCTCCTACAGTTGTATTTTGAAGCAGAGAAAATGTCTTCAAACTTTATGCCAGGCTTGCTCTGGAAGACTGACTCCTCAGGTGTGCCCCTCTTGGGGGCTCTTGCTATTCTGCAAAGCCTGAGAGGTAAGGAACTCTGGAAGCATAAATACAGTGCCAAAAATGTAAAATATAGTAATTAACAAAATGGCCATTTCAAAAGTAATTGTTAAAGTCTTTACATTGTCTTTGGTTTTATTAAGCAAGAATAAATAAGTAGGAGATGGATGAGAACAACAGCAGGTACTTGTTTCTGTTGCATATAGCAATGGTATTCAGGAGTCATTTCGTTGTTCATGGGGTTTTTTTGGATCCTGACTGATAAATACTGAATAACCTTTTAAGACATAGGAAAACCTCTACTGTATGGACAAACTTGTATTACCATAGACAGATGTCTACTTAACTGAAGAGCATGTTAACTATAATCAATGTATGTATTTTGAGTGGACATGTCCGATCATTGTTAAGTTTCATTAAATAAACTTGCTGTCACCAGAGTGGCTTCAGCAAGTGGAGCAAAGTTGTACTGTTGAGAAGCGAGGATGTTCCAGATTGACTCTTGTTTATACACTGCTATCTTTTTGGGTGGTACGAGCACAAGAATATTTGTAGTAAGAGAGAAGAGCTACATAGCCCTGCAGATTTTCAAAATGCTGCCCACCCACTAGCTAATCAGTCACTCTGTCACCTCCATATAGTTAATAATTATTATCCCTGTGATTATGGGTGGAGGAGTGCAGACAAAGGCTGTTTCTAAGTTAGCAAACACTGTGAATGACAGTGGGTCTGTAGGGCAAAACAAGATGTGAAGAGAGCCCAATGTCCATGATCAAGGGTTTTTTTTTTTTTGCTTTAACCGGGTATAATCTAATCCTAGGGATTAAATGACTGTTTGTGGTTAAAATGCATTAGTTGTGATCTTTAACTTCAATTTTTACTGGTTTCATTCTAAAGAAATCCATGTTCTCCCTTGGAGATACTTCGATAGCGATGGGGAAGAACACAGGGAGCAAACGAGTTCAGGAGGTTTAAGCTAGGGTCAGGAGAACACTTTCGAAATAAACACTGGTGTATGTCTACCCACAAGAACACTCTGGCAAATGGCTTCAGGTGGGAGCTTTGCTGTATCTACAGGTTAGTTGTTTAGCCTGGAGAAAATGAGGCTTAGGGATTCTCTACAGCTACCCAAAGGAGGGTGTAGCAAGGTGGTGATTAGTCTCCCAAGTAACAAGTGATGGGACAAGAGGAAATGACCTCAAGCGGTGCTGGAGCAGATTTAGATTGGGTATCAGGAAAAATTTCTCCATGGGAAGGGTTGTCAGACATTGGAACAGGGTGCTCAGGGAAGTGGTCAAATCAGCATCCTTGGACGGTGCTTAGGAATGTGGTTTAATGGTGGAGCTGGCAGTGTTAGGTTAATGGTTGGACTTGATCTTCAAGGTCTTTTCCAACTAAATAATTCCGTACTTCTCTGATTTTCAGAGCTGCTAGGGGCGCTTCAACTGGAAAAAAAGATCTGTGTTTACAAGTATCTCCAGATAGAATTTCATATACATGAATCAAAAAGCTTGTCTTAGCGATTGGCTGCTACTTTGCGTTAAAATGATGGAACTTGCATTTCACCTCAGGAATTTTCCTTTCCTGTTACTACTGAGAGATGATGAAATATTAATTCTTTGAAATAGGTTGACTTAGGCTGAGAAATGTCTTCTGATTAAGTCTGATTTTCATGACAAACATGATCTACTTACTGCCTGTGTTTCAGTTTCAGTAGTAATTAGTAATTAGTCCATTACATGAAAAAACTTGGAATAAGTTGTCCTCTTTATGGTCTTTTTTATTTTAAATTTTCTGAACTGTTAATGATATTTCACTCTCCCTTTGCTTTGCTTTCCATGTTGAACCCTCCATTAAGTTTATACTGCAACATAACAAGTTGATCAGAGAAGTGTTTATTCTTTGATTAGGCAGTGTCTTCCTTAACATCTAAATTACCAGTCTTTTTATATGATTTGACTTTTTGTTTCAGTTAATGGCAACAGCTGCTGTAAATTCATACCAATATCCTTCAACAGAAGCATCAGAAAAACAGATGTTAATGTTTGATCTTAAAAATAAGGAATTGAGCAGGGAAAAATACAGTCCTTCAGGCTGTCTTTTTGTAAGGAAGAAGAAAGATAGCTATGTTACTGCCTCTCTTTGCATGTGCAAGTATATTTGTGCAACCTTTAAAATAATTTTGATCTACAGAGTTTATGTAGCTGCGCAACAGTGCCATTAGAATGACAGGTTTGATGGCTTTCACATGTGCCAGTTTTTTGTCTACAAAATGACACCATATTAAACTTCTTCATGCTTCAAAGTGAGCTAGATGCCTTTGACTTGATGTACAATTATCTTTTAAACGTTCCTCAGAAGATTTTTGGCTACCAATAAAAGTGGAAAAGAAAATTTTAGTTTAATAAAGACATGGGAAGCTTCTGATCAGGTGGTTGATAGCGTATGTTTGAAGTCTTGGAGAAGTATGTCTCAGAAATTATCATACACTAAGTAGGAAAACTGAATCTTAGTCCATCAGTTACATTTTTAAGGGAGCAACCTGTAATGTTACAGAAGTAAAATACTTCCTGGTGGTGTTACATGGTGCTGAAGCAAGAGGTTCCTGACCCTATTTAGATTACAGTTCACCACCATGGATCTTGTACTATTCTTGGTAAGAAGTTCTTTCTTAAATAGAAATGAGAAAGCACAATATGTAAAAACTCATAAGGTAGGATTGGACCTGGAGCTAGATAGTCTGCTAGCTGAATTTACAGGACATGAAAACATTAATGCCCAACTTCAAAAGTAAAGAGAACTACAGACTCTCTGTCATGGCTTCGCAGCAAATTAATAGATTTATAAATTTGGGGCTTGGAAAGATATATTTCAGAAAGATGATCAGATCAAGCAAACAAATCATAGTGTAATTATATGATGCATTAGATTCTAACTAAGATTGCTGGTAAAATACATAAAAAGACACACCTGTTCGTGTAGCATTATATTAACAGTCCTTCCTTGCAAAAGTCAAGTCAGTATTTTTGTTTAATAACAGTCTGTTTTGTGATTGTACAGTCTTAAATTATATGTACAGTATTGCATATGAATCAACAGCCACGCATCAGTCGTTGACATAAAGGAGCTGTCTCCTTGTCCTAGGAAGTTATGTTGGTGATGTAGTAGATGTCACTAGCTGCAGTCTGAAACCCAGTGCTACAGGTGCCTTCCAACATAAAGTTTGTATACTACTTCTACAGAAATAGGAATGGCTGCATTTCAATCTTGGTTATTCAGAAAATACCTGTAAAAGGGAAGAGAAGAATTTAAGATACTTTATTTAGGCTTTAGGCCAAGTATTTAGGGCTATGAAAATGTAGAACTTTTATTTCTAATTTCACATGCCTTCCAGAGTTCAGCGAACAGTAGATTGCCTGCAGTCATGTATTGTTTGAGAGAAAAAGTGTTTGTTATTGTAAGTCAATATACAGTATAATGTACATACAAATCACTGCATCTGCGCTTCATCCCAGGTTGTTGTCACAGCATCTATTTTTACTGAAGATAGCATAACACAACCTTCTAGTGGAGGGTATGGGGTCAAAAAGGAATGTGTGTGATCATGGAATGCCTATAAGCAGAGTTTTGAATAAATCTAAATGACAGCATGTGGAGATGTAGTTGGAATGGCACAGCTTCTCTGCCCTGAGATTATTCTTGATACCCTCTTCTGTTTTAAAAATCATAAGTATGCAAAACAACAATGAAGGTAACATTTTAATAACTGATTTGAAATGCATAGCTCATGTAGAAAATGGTATGTGGATTTCTTTTTTCTAAGTCTTCAGCAAAAATCTAGCATGCAGATAAGACTTATAGGAAGGAAAAAAACCAAAGAAAAATAGCCATGAAATTGGTGCTAATTGATACTTTTTGGTTAGGTACCAGTAGCCTTTAAAAGTAATGCAGAAAAGGGTCATTAATAACTGTTCTTTTTGACTGTTTAGAATAAGTAAGCTCTTTTTTGTAATAAGAATTAACAACACTAACATAAACACATTTGTAAGGAACTGTTCAGAGACTGGTACATCACATACAACAGGTGTAACCACACTATGCTCAAATGTTCTCGTTCAGGTAAATATATGTTTCACCTCCGTGTTGAGAAGGACTGGGATCATGACCTGTACACCTAGTTCTGTGATGTAGTGAAATACCTTACCAAAGAATTGTTTCCCAGGTAGAAGTTAAACAACATTATAACAGGTTAATAATAAACTTGTAACAGCAGAGCTGTACTAGGATAAAATTAGAGAATTAGCAAAAATGTAAGTATTCTGCTCCTTTGATCTGGTCATTTAGTTTAAAAACAGAGTGGTTACTATAAAATTACAGCGTTTACTCTTCAAATAAATTTTTCTTCATTTGTTAATATCCTATAACATAGATAAAGTCACTTTTTAAGACAGTGTTTAAAAATATTTAATCTTCTCAATAGCTATTGAGTTCAGCAGGATTTGCTGAAATAAAAAAGGACTAACAAATCAGTTTGATAAAACTTGACATTTGCACATAACTGAGGCTACCCATGCAAAAGCCTCTGTGGAGCAGCTGATTCATGGCAACTGGTCACACCATGGTAACTCTGTTCTTAGACTCTTCTCTCCCATCTTAAGAAATTTTTTAGGTACTTTGGTTATTAAGTGATACAGAATTTTGGAGAACATTTGATTCTCTGTGTTCGTATTTCTTATTTTCCAAGGATGCTTCTAAAACTATTAAAATGTATATGCAGTATACTTTAGGTCTACTCTCAGTTTTTTACCCTCATTCATATTAATAAGGCCATAGTTTGCAGAAATCTGTTGGGACTACATAAAGAGTAAGGATGGCAGAAAAAAATCCTTAATAAGGATCACAGGAAAAAAAAGGGGGGGACGGGTATGAATAACCTTTCCTGAGGTCATTATCACTTTCTTTAATTTCTTTTTCCAACCTATTCAGTAACTTACTTTCTTTGAAATATGACTGTTTTTTCTTTACTACTGGCATCAGAGCAGTCAGTATAGAAGGAAATAATGGTTGCAAAGTTGGGGAGGGGTGGTGCGTTGTTTTGGGGGTTTTTTCCCACAAATAGCCTGAACATACGTTGGGTCCTCCTAGTTGCAACAAGGTTTGCAACTTATTATCATTCTGGTGGTTGAAATTTAGTTAGTGACTGTAAAACTGCATAGTGTAAAAATCCATATTTTTATGCAAACTGTGCATTTTCTCTTCTACTGCAAACTTAGATTGCAGAAACAATTTTGCACTTACAACTCAGAAATTCCTCTTTTTGTGGTTTTCACAGTTTGGAAGTTTCTTTCTAAAGTGTATGAAACCCTCTTAATTTTCTGACTTACCACATTTTTGTTGGGGAAAGAAAGTACTTGGAAGTTTGAAGTGAAGCTATATGATACCTGACAGAAGTGCTAGTTTCTGAAAACTTGTGCAGAAGCCTTTAAAATTTTTTTTTCTTCATTAGAAATCTAGAAGGCTGTTAAGATGCTTGAGAAAACTTGACCAACAAAATAGGTGATCTCAGATGACAATCAAAAAGGATTCATATTTATCTGAACAGAAACATTAGTTTTAGAATTTGTATCAGGGAATAACACAGGGCATCTGGGATTCACTGATCTGTTAACACATTTCCATAGTTTTATTCTTTGTTAGGCACAGTGAGAAAGTAGTCTTTAACTGCATATTTTAGTCAACAAAATTGCTTTATCAGATTTGACAAACCTGGAATTTTTCCAGAACTGCTACAAATTAAAGACCATCCCTGAAACACTTCAGTTGTCTTTTATGGGTCTTGTTCCCATGTGGCAGAGATTAGAGGACCAGCATCCTTGCTCTAGCAGTAAATGTCAGAATGCTTACATGGGTTTGGAGATCATGTTAAAAGAGAAAATTGACTGCAGCTTCTTCATGGCAAACACTTTTTAGGTGTTTAAGGTAATTGGCAATTAGAGTGATAGAGTTGATTATACTGGATGTGTACACCTGATTCAACAGTCTGGGAGGGTGCAGTGGTCAACCTTTTACTAATACTCAAAGGCTTCCAGTAGTGTTTAGATCTGTAGGGCAATTCCGTTAGATCAGCTGGGCTTTTTCTTTCATATCTTCTATGACAAATAAGACAGGTTGAGTAAGCAAAATATCTCAAAACCTGACAACTGACGAGAGAAAAAAGAAGGATAGTTCAGAACTACTTAGTTATCGCATTGTCTTCTGCTTTCCATTGTCTTGAAAACAAAAATGTTGCGAAGTGTCGACTAGGGTAGGCTGCTGGTGCTGAGTGTCAGCCTTGTCCTTTTTCTGCCGCCTCTTGCTCACCAGTGTGACAGCAGCCAAATGGCTCCATGTTGCTTGTACTTGAAGGCTGGGGAGGAAGCTTCAAACTCTCCAAAAATAAATTCTTCACCATGACCCCGATAGGGAGCTGCTTTGTTAGCTTCTGGTCTGTGAATGGAGGAAGGACTCTTTCCTGGTGTCACCAAAAATCAGGAAGAAAATAAAAACTCTCTGGCTCTATATTTGAAGTTACAGAGAGTCAGGCATTACTTTATTTTCTTGCCAGGATGTGCCAAGGAAAATATTCCAAACACCCATGCTTTCACAGGATTTCCCTTCAAACTTCATACAGTCAATATGCATAGAGATGAATTGTTTCAACGTTCCTTAGTCCAGAGTTGAGCAGCCCCCAGTATTCAGTTTCCTATTGGATTCAAATTTCTTTACCTCCGATGTTAATTAGATCTTTATTCTTTGATTTTCCTTATCAGTCATTTCTAGACTAGATGTTCAGAAGCTTCAGACTAGATGTTTTCAGCTCTGCTAGAGGCAGTGTCTGGGGTAGATGTTTGTAGATGGTCACTGATGTTTTGTTGATGTTCCGTTGATGGCCTTCTCTCTTTCTGGGTATCTTTTGGGCTACTCTCCCAGTCTGTTGATATGTTAAGCCCATCTCCATAGATTGATCGTACATCTCCTAAAAAAACTTTTAAAAAAATTCCTTTCCCCAAGGCAAAGTTAAACCAAGACTATAGAGAACTAAAATAAAATTTTAAAAGTCATATTGTTTCCAACGCTGGTACTCCTTCCCAAGGGCCAAGCTGTGCCTGAGTGGGGACAGCTGGCTGGCAGCTCCCACCATCATGTGCCAGGCAGAGATTGTTTCTGCCACACACAGCTCTCCTCTCCTGGCTTGCACAGTGCAGAAACCTGCAGGGTGAGGCTGGACAGCTGCTGGAGGATTTAGGAGAAGACATGCACCTCTGTGCTTGGTGGTGATTTTCCAAATTATGCAGAATGATAGCAAAAGCTGTATGGAAGGTCTGTTGGTTAGAAATTCTGATGTTAGTGTAGGAAATGGTGTTTGTCTCAGTACTTTTCCTTGTTTTGAAAATGCTAGTGTTTTCAGCATTTGTACTCTCCATAAAATAAACTTTCATTGCACAAGATTGAAGGTCTTTAGGGCAACAATGGTGTTACGCTGTGGGGATTTTTTTATACATCTAAAAGGTGTGGGCTGTTTTTCAGTCATGTAAGCCATTGCATGTAGTTTCTGCCTGTCTTCCTTTCTCCTAGAACAAACTTGATAATAAAAAGAACATTTTTAATATTGTCTGTTGCATTTCCCAGAGTTTTTTCATGATACAATTTCAGGCAGTCCAACCCTATATAAAAGGGAATTAAAGACCACAGTTTATCCAAAAAACTCTTCTTAAAAAACAGAGAAACTGATGGAATTTCACATCATATTTCCTCCATGCCTTTGCAGACAGGGACTCCTTACATGTGCAGGCCTTTGTAACACTTAATATAAAAGTGGGGTTTTTTTTGTTTTGCTTTGTTTTTTATTGTTACTGCAGGGTATAAAAAGAATGGTGCAAAAGTAGAATACAGAGGTGCCAAATATAATCATGTTTCAGCATCATAGCATTGTGGTTGTTGGAAGTAAATCCTTGTTTAGATTTGGATTGTTAACTGTGGTTTGTACTGACAACTGGATATGCCCTTGGTTTGGTTGTTCGGTTGTGGGTTTTTTTAGCTGAACTGAAATTACAGTTAAAGAAAATTATAAAGAATGTTGCCTTGTGTGGATAACATTTTTTAATAGCCTAATACATAAATCAAAAATTTGGACTCAAATCCTTCTCATTTGACTATTGTGCAAAGGAATGACGTTCACTTCCTGGAAGTAAAACCTTCCTCTAGAAAAAAAAATAAAGGCTAATAGAAACTATTTCTTCACCCTGCCACCTTGTGCCTGTGTGCACTGCAGTTGTGTTACAGTTCTTTGCCCGAACAGTTAAATTTATTTCTACTTTGGTGCACTAAATAAGAATAGGCACAGATTCTTGGTGTTATCATGTTCTTGAGTATCTTTCTCCATAGCACTGAAAGTGGCTAGAGAAGTATATTCAGTGTAAATTTTTTGAAACCAGATGCAAGTACAAGTGAAAAGCAGAATTACATGAATGTTCATGAAACAAAATCCTAGCACCATAGAAAACTTAATTACCAAGGATATTATGTGAATTTAGAACTTTCTCTCAGATGAACCAGGATTTATAATGCAAATAACTTACTTAAATGCTAATGAACAGCATGTGGACTTTAATTAAACGGAAAGCCACATGTAATTTCAGAAGAGGTCAGAGCTATGAGGCGACTCCATGAGAGAAAGGAGGTGGCATTTCTTAAGTTACATATCCATGTCTGCATTGTACAGGGTATTGGCTAGAGTTGCCGATATTTGAGTATAACAGTAGTTGGAACTCCGACCGTATCTAGTTCATGCATTTCTGGAAATTTCTTCTAATACTTTAAGAGTAGCCAGCAAAAGGATACTTTTCTGACACTCAGGAAGGTGTGTTGCCTACCCACCCACAATTTTAACTGAGTTCTGATTGATAATTATCTTAGGGGTTTTACTACCTTTCTAAGTAAAAAGTAGTTATTTATTAATCTATGCATTCTTTATTTATAGCATGTGTGTAAAGTAAATAAAAATACAAAAAATCTAAATACTTTAAGAGTAGGTAATAATCTGGTATATTAGCAGGTTATATAATCAGGTCTAAATTAAATACATACCTTCAGCAACCAGGTTATTATAAGGAGGACCAGAAGTTTCTCTTGAAGAGAACACAAAAGTCCTGTGGAGCTGTCTGCTTTGGCATGTCAGAGATGGGACTGGAAACTCTTCCTCTGAGCTGCTGAAGTTGCTCAGCTGAGCAGGTCAGTGGCTTGCGAGCTGGGCCCTCTCTGGGCAGTCTGAAGGGGCACAAGCCATGGATGCTGTCTGTGTGACAGTGTCATGCTCCAGAGCGGTGCCTCCTGACTTTGCTGGAGAAGCAGAACATTAAAATGTTACTTTGTTCAGCCTTACAAAAGTGATGCTTTAAGCAGTATGTATACCAAGACAGTGCTGTTAAAAATGCAGATACAAAATGGATGCGTTGACCAGTAAAACCTGCTTGCTTGCCCCTGTTCTCACTGACCATGACAGTCCATGTTCTTACTGACCCAGTAGTAGTTTTCATCCCTCACTTCCCCCAAGCTTAAAGGTTTTTCAATTTTTCATCTATTTTCATGAGCAAATGCAGCATCTGAAAAGAATGCTTCATTTCTGTCGTGTACTAAGCATGGAAATACCCTATGTGATGTAGTGTGTAAAGCTAGCAAGGATGTCCTCTCAGAACTTAGCTATTCGATTTACTTTTTTTTTTCCTTAATAAAAAGCTGGGATTTTTTTTTTCTTTTTTCTTTTATTTTTTTTGGGTGGGGGTGGAGAATCTAATTATAATTTTTTTAATTATAAAATTGTTCTTTGGTAATATTACCCTTGACCTGATTTCTTAAATTCAGAGAGTGCCAGTGATATATTTATGTCTTTAGAGCCTTCATCACTCTGTGTGTGTATGTGTGCACATGAAAGTATGTGCATAGGTTGTATTTGTATCAAAATAAGCAAGAAACATGATTAAAACATGATTTGTTCAATCTTTATCAATATTGTTCCAAACTTGGTAGATTTAAAATGGTTTAAATGAGAGCTATGATAATGTAGCAGTTGTGTCACTCCTGTCCCGGTAATGAGCTGACTAGCCCAGGTCCCCTCTCCTTGCCGGAGGAAAAAGTGTGCAAGGGGTCTACCTTCATTTTGAAGGAGCTGCTTAATTAGTGTATGGCTCCTTACAATGCCTGAGAAGACATAGAATGCAAGAGGACAGCAAAAAACCCCTCAAAAGCTAGTGACTCTCTGCAGGGGAAGTAGCAATTAGAAAGCACTCCCACATTAAGGATGATCTGCCATAAGCTGCAGGAAATGTGCCACAATATCTGGAACTGTGCTTCCCTCTGGGTGGATTTATAATCGGCTTAGCCTTGGAGCCTGCCTGCATTTCACAGTGTCTGTGCACACCCCTCCCAGTGTGTGCCGAGAAACACATCAACATTGTGAGCAACACTGTGAATGTAGGAGCAAGGGGAACACAAACCCAACACTTGAGCCTCTCACAGTATTTGAGGGATGAAAATAAAAATGGAGTGATTTTAATGCAGTGTGTTCCCTGTATGGCTGCTGTGTCAGAGCTCCTTATCACTGTCTGTCGGTACTGCTGGGCTCTATGTGTGCCTTGGGGGTGATGAGGGAACAGTGGCTGTAGTAAGTGACCCTCTCTCTCATCGTTGCCTAATAGCCTTTGAGAAGTTTGGCATGTGGAAGGAGGATGGCAAGAGGAAGAGCCCTGGCCTCCACAGCTCTGCTCGTCCATGGGGTGAAGGCCAGCCAGGAGGAGCTTTGCCTTGTAGGGAAAGGCAAAAGTGCTTTCCAGGGCTACTCAAGGCTGCTGTTTTGAAAGCAGTGTCTGCACTGGACTTACCTTTGTGTTCCCCAGTTCACCTCCTTATTTGCTCTCCCTTGCAGCCAATGTCTGCTGAAGCTGCCCTGCCCTGTTCTGTTTTCTATTAGGAGGTTTCTTCTTTGTTTCTTATAAAATGCCTAAGCTCCCCCCACCCCACCCTCCTTATTGTTTAATGCTGTGATCAGCTGTGATGACACTGAGGCCATCCCCAGACAGAGTAACTAGGTTGGTGGTGTGTGGGAGTGAAATGCATGCTCATTCAAAGAGAGGGCCTGAAAGCAGGTGGGTGTCGGTTTTAGTTACCAACACTTTTTCAGTCTCTGTGGGGAAGGAGGATGGGTGTGGAGGCATTGCCTTCACAGTGGCATGAGGAAAAGGGGTTAAATATGAGATAAAAATACTTACTGTAAAACTTCATGTTTAGCTTATACCATTAAGATACTATTGCCTTTATGATGCTCTCAAGATGTATTCCCCATGGCAGCTAGAAAGATACACAGTGTGTAATGCCGTCATAAGGTGTATTTAAAAAAAAAAATCATTAATTACCCCAGCTGATTCCTCACTGCAGTCAGCTCAGGGCTCTGCTTGCAAGACCTTGCACTTTGTTTGTGTGTAGTTAGACTGAAGCAAACATTACTTCATCATCTTAGTGCTAGGGATATATTCGAGGCTTGAAAGAAACCTCTGTCTCTGTGCTGCCTTGTGAATGGACCAGGGAAGCTGTCTGACTGGTATGTGCATACCAGTTTTGATACATAGTTCTTTTATGTTTCTAGTGTAAGTTTGATATACTGGTAAGTTGACTCCTGTCTAATTATGTGCTCTGAAACAGCTGTCATGTTATCTTATTAATACAGAGGTCATAGAGAGCTCTGAACCATGAACAGCAAAAAAGTACAAGTAGAAGAGACCAAGGGAACAGCTTGACTGTCTTCCTCAGGAGAACACAACCTAATACAGAAAGACCTCAAATAGCTTTGTGCAAAAATACCATTCTTTTCATCTCTAAGAAAAACCAGCATGATTTGCTTTTCTTTCTTATTTTTAAATCATCTCAATCTATATGAAAATGTTCTTTCTTTGGCATGAATGAAGGACATAAAAAAAGGTTGAAAAGCAGAGGAGTTTTCTGTTCATTCATTTGGATTTTTCCCCTGAAGGAGTGCTTCACAATATCTAGACTAAAGGTCTGAACTGGAGTGAGTATCATTCTTGAAAGCAATGGCCAGCCATTTTTGAGGAAAAAATGCACCAAAGCACTACAAAGCAGTTGCCATTCTTAGTCTTTGAGATGATAATATTTATCATCGGAATTGTCACTTGACATAAATTTCTGATCATAACAAATGTGCTATTATTCTTATGACTTGCTTTCAGTAAAGACATATTTATACTAGTTTTGGTATAGCAGAGCAATTAACTTTTAAGTATTTTCACATTCTAAGAAAGAAAATGCTGTACTGTATACTTTCAGCTCTGGAATGGAGTCTTTTTGCATGAGTGGTGGGTCAAAAGTTTCTATGAGGCTTTCAAAATAAATCTCACAAACATAGAATAGAGTAAATATTTTTTAAAAAACCCTTTGGAAAGGGTGTTTTCATGTTTTTGCACTTGGTTGCTAACATTGTTAAAAATGAACAAATTACATAATATACTGGGTTTTGTTGGCATTTCAGATGGATGCAAAAGCACATCTGGTCTACTCAGTACTACAGTACTTCTTTAAAACACAGGTCACAGCATTTTTAACTATACCTTACGAAAGCAAAACGTGCGAAGTATAAGGCTTTGTGTGCATGGTAAATACAGCTGTTGTTTTGTTGATATGTTCTTGTGCATGATAATTATGTTTGATGATAGAACATATCATGAGAGAAATATTCTCCTTTTGCAGTTTTCAGTAGGGTACAAGAATGTTAGAATGGGGAAAACACAGGTGACCAAACAAACTCTGTTGCTGTATCTTAGACATGAAGATCACTTTTTCTGAAGACATGGGGTTTAAAGTTTTATTGCCTTCCATGACAAAAATAAAGGAAAACTGCTGCATTTTTGAATGGTACAAGTATTTGTCTTTGCTTTTGATTAATCACAGTGGTTTATACTGTCCCTGAAAGGGTGTGTCTCAGAGTTGCTAGGAATAGGAGTTATGTTTATCTGTTCATCATCCCTCTGAGTAACAGAAGGTGGAAGAAACTTGAAAGACTTAATCATTATAGTACACAACTAAAAGTATATTTTATTTATCTTCCTTAATAAAAGTTTGGAGCTAACTCAAGCCTTCTCTTGAAATGCAGGGAAACTTGAGTTTCATACTCAGATTCCTGGGGAATCCTCCTGGAGACCTGTAGGACATGTAGGGTTGTATGGCCTGTCCCAGCCTGCATCATTTGCAGTCTAACTTAGGTGCAGAGGTTGGTAGGTGGAATATGAAGAAAACATTAAAGATTTAAACCCTAAACCCAGTGTTTATCCAGTTAGTAGTTAAGGTGGTTTTCACAGTAAATCATGGGGTGATCATCATATCATTACCTTTTTCTTGCAGTAAATAGTTTACAGAAAACATACATGTCAATTTGTAGATAGCTGTGTACTATAATGATCTCAAAGAAGATAATAAATCATCAATTCTGACATGCTTGTGCCTTGGAATCTACTTGAGTCTGCTTTCCAACACTCTCATATAAAGGTTCATTTGAAATTAATCATGCACAGGTTCTTAAAGACATTTGGCCTTTCCTCTGTGCAAGGAAGGTAAGAATTTATATGATACCGTCTTTTACTAATGCTGATGGTTGCTTCTGGTTTTGTTTATAAGTTTTCCATGGAAGAACAGGAGCCAACAGACTGATTTTAAACAGTTTGCTGTTCAGTTGAGTTGTGCGTAGCATTCAGAAAATATTTTTGAGGGCAAAATTTGATTTGCGGTATTTTTTCTGCGTAGATGAGTTCTTTAGGCAGAATTTGTCAAAGTTGCTCCAAACTATATAAAAGGGAAAATTAAGCAGACTGGAAAGAGTTGTTGCTCTTTAGGCAGTCCCAGGTTTTTCAGAGGAATCTTTACAGAAAAGGGAGGAGAAAATCACACAAGGTGAGGTCCTGTTCTGTTTTGAACCCATTTACGAAGCTGTGGGAAATCTTGAGGAATTACTTATCATCTGTGAAGGCAGCCAGTTTATCTCTTCTCTTGCTTCCCTACCTCCAAATTACACCTAAAGCATAAGGTAGCTCTAAAATGGTGATAATTATCTGTTTATAACTATAAAAGATAAAGGAGGAGGTTCTGGTTTTTTGGGTGGTGGCATTTTTTTGTTGTTGTTGATTTGGTTGGGGTTGTTTTGATTTGGCAGGGCTTGCTGGTTTGGGTTTTTTTGATTGGTTGGTTGGGTTTGGGGTTTTTTTCAGTACTGAAGGTGGAGAGAAGGGGGTGCTGACTTTTAGTAATGAGTTGTGCCTAGCTACATAGTAGTACATAAAATGTAGTTTTGATTATTTGGCACAAAGCTGTATTTGATTAACTGCATTTCTTATAAAAGAAAGGTTCTGGTTCTTGAAAAAGCTTGAATTAATTTAAGAAGCTACAGAACATCAACTGAATTTTATGTTTTAATTCTATCTTCCATTTTCCTTCCATTTTTTGTCAGTTATTCCGTGTCTGTCTTAGGCTTTATTAGTAATCACTTGAACTGTTTTAATTTCTTCACTCATACAATGAGGATGAGTATTAGTTTTGTTTCTCTGAGTTTTGTGGTGGCACTAGAATGACAGGCAAAGTTTATTATCTTCTCAAACACAACTGGATTAAATTTGTAAGATTAAATTTCTGCTGTAGAAAGCACTCAGACTAGCTGTCCACATAATGGGAGATACTCTCTCCCTTTTTTAAGGAAGATGGTTAATACAATTTTTATAGTTTAGATATGAAATGATGAAACAACTTTAGTAATATTTCTAATGGATAACATTTGCTTAGTTTTTCATAAATATATAAGACATTCAAGATTATTCTTGAAACAAATTGCTCTAGATGAATGTAGATGTTTCATGTTCCTTATTTGAAGTAATTATCTACTTCATGAGCTACTTGATAAAATTCTATCCATCCTTTCTTGGAAGAAATCTTTTCTCATCATGCTAGGCTCTTTTTTGTTGTTTGGTTAGTAATTAATGAAATAATATTGTGTAGCATATTGATAGTCATCTTAATGTAATGTTTATAAATTACTAAAATGATACAGAGGAGATAATTTAGTGAATGGTGAAATGATTATGTGCATCCTTTTTTTAAAAAATCAAGTGGAATATGCAGATGAGACTTGTTAGCAAAATAAGTAAGAAGATTAATGTCGTGTTTTTAAACTAAAGATATTCTGTCACTGGTGCAAACACTAGGCAATAGAATATGTAACCCTCTCCCATTCTTTTTCAGAAGTGGTTCTTAACTTAAACCTATGTATTGTTACATCTCAGAAGGTCATCACTGGGGTTGTCACCTAACTTGGCATTTTGTAGTTATTCTGTTCAGTTTTTAAAAAAATGCATAATATTGTGCTATTGATGTAGGAACAGACTTCAGGACACCATAGCTCTCTTTCTGGCTTTTTTTGCTTGAAATTTGAGATGCTTTCCTGTTTCATAGGCTTTTCTGTAACTCTAAATGAAATGCCATTGAAATGTTTCCTAACATCAATCAACTTTTGTGAGGCTTAATCTATTAATGTCAACTAAGGAGTTAGATAATCACATAAGGAAGATATGATGGTACTACTGTTCATTTTATGAAAAATACAAATAGGCCTATTATATTCATTATCAGTACTGGAAGTACATCCTTCCAGGAATTCTGCTCATGTCTGGATGAGTCTTACCAACGTAAATTCTATGGTGGTTTTATGACCAAGATGAAAATGGTCAGTTTCAATTATTAATTTATAGTAGTATAAATGGGTTGGAGGTGTAGGTTGTTTCTTAAGTATTCTTCAAGAGGTATTGATACAGAGATACAATGTCATGGAGATAATACTTTTAAGCAATGGAGAAAAAAGTTACATGGAGTACTAGCAACCTTCAGTTAGGAAGGAATGCTGATCGGTAGCTGTACTAGCTTCAAGTGGTACAACTCAGTTGTGGCAGCTGTTGACAGAAGTGATGCTCAAGGCTG
Source organism: Pardalotus punctatus (assembly GCA_013400915.1). Taxonomy (NCBI): domain Eukaryota; kingdom Metazoa; phylum Chordata; class Aves; order Passeriformes; family Pardalotidae; genus Pardalotus; species Pardalotus punctatus. The sequence goes on along the minus strand of VZTX01029670.1, from coordinate 1,776 downwards.
TTGCAGAGGTGTAAGGATCTCTTAATAAGGTGTCGGGATGAGAACACAGTCTGCCTAGGTGCATGACCACATCAGATGCACTGAGCTGTTTGTGTGTGAGCTTTCTTGCTTCACTAGCCTTACTGCCGCCTTCTTTTGATGGACAAGATGCTCTAGTTCTGCTCCAGAACTTGCCCAGGGATATGCTGCAGGGTGAGTTGGGGAGTTCCATCTCCACCTCAAGGAGTTTTGCTACAGAGTCTTACCAACCAAAAGTCCCTTTCAAACGGTAGCCTTCAATTGTGAGTCTGGAAGCTGCTGTTCTTTGTTATAGGACAGACTCACTTCGTTGCTTCTGCTCCTGAGATGATCTCATTCATTCCATAATACATTTCAACAGATTTGTCACCTACAAAACCAAGCTGGTCCAAGGCCTGAATTCTGCAAAGTTTTATGTTTTCATTTATGCCATACTTAGTTTCAGTGGAAATGTGATCCTATTGCATTCTACAGCTGGAAAAGCAACAGACTAAACCATATTTTTTGTTTTCTGTATCACTGAATTAGTAGTAGCATTGAGGACATAAAACTCTCTTCCAAGTGAAATATAACTTTAATAGTGGGATTCAAGTTTTTTTTTTTTTTTCTCATGCTTTACTTATTACTGTTTTAGCTTCCTAGGAGGAGTAAGAGTTACTCTGCTACTTACTGTCTGATGAGGTTGATTGCTTCCCTTTTCTGTAAATCTGCAAGGCAGTGTCCAACTGACTGCTTTATCTGAGTAAATGTTTGATTACAGTATGGTTCTGGTCATCTGTGCAGGATGTTGATTCCACTCTGACCGATGAATCTTCACTCTCCCAGTACTTCTAGGCTTCTTTCTGCATCCAAGCCCCAAGATGAAAGCCAGTTTTCTGCAAATGTACATACTGTTGATTTGACAGTTCCTAGTAAATGTATGTGTGCAGTGACTAACAGGGTGATGGGTTTCAATGGCTTTCTACTTCTTCCTTACATATTAAGAACGTCCTCTTTTATCTAATTTAAATATAAAATTTCAAACAAAAAAATAGTATTTTTTCTTACCTTTTTGTGGGGGTTCAAAGCATTGCCACAGAAGCAGATAGCATCTAGCTTTGGTTACTGTAAAACCTTGGGAAAAACAAACAAGCAGCGTCTAGGCAGGAGCCAAGACAAAAGGACAAGATAAGGCTGTCTTTACCTTATGCATAGATTTTAGCAGGGGATTAGGCGAGGGGATTGTAATCTGTCGCCTTTAGAAATGCAAAACATATATCCCTAAGAGCCCCTGCCTGAGTTTTGTAACCGCTGAGGTGCTGGTTTGTAACAGTATATAAAGATGTGTCTTGTACAATAAAGTTGGCTTTACTTGCACCCGGTGAAGTCCACGAATCAATCACCGACAAATGGTGTCTCTCGTGTGAGGAGTTTATTAAACGCCTAGCTGTGCATCCGTCGGTGAGCACTTTGGGACTCAAAGTGCTCCTGGAAGAAGGAGGAGAACTGGCGAGAAATTAATCCCTTCGGATCTGAAGGTGAGCCACAGAGGACATGGGGATGGGTCAGTCCTCATTGGACTGCCATGTTTTCGAACTTAAGCCTCTTTTACTTGAAAAACATGAAAAGTCCGTGCCTTCCCAATCCCTTAAACTTGTGCTGCGTTGGGCGGTTTCCAAGGTGCCCGCCCTAAACCTGAGCGCCGCGTTTTCATCGGAGGTGGGGGACGCGGCGGGGGTTAAGTTATGGGACCGCCCTACAAGAGGAGATGAGGCGGCG
>VZTX01029669.1:333807-358019 GCA_013400915.1 Pardalotus punctatus | reverse complement strand
CGGCCAATGGGGCGAGGGGCGGTGTCGGCTGCGCGCGTGCGCGGGGCGCGCGAAGGGCGCGCGCGGAGGGGCCGGGGCGGTCCCGGCATCGCGGCAAGGGCGCATCGTCGGGCGGTGCTGGTGCCAAATTCTCCAGCTAGGTCCTTCCAAGTAGACCAGCTTCATTAGTCAAGGATGTGCAAGTGATGTAGATTTAAAAACCAGCTAATCATCTCTCTTGCTTAGGGCAATTTATTTTTTTTAAGAGTTCTTGAAATTTATTATTCCCATGTCCTGCACACTGCTCTGAGCTGGTGTCAGTGGGTGGCAGCCAGGATGGTTGTCAGTACCAGAAGCATGTTCTGAAAAGGTAAACCATGATTTACAGCGAAACAGCTGTTGTAATGTTGGTCGTCATAATTTGTTAGTACTTTTTATATCTACTTGATATGGTGTCATTTAACCCTGCTCATGGAGCAAGTACATCAGATATTCTAAGCATATATTTTTTGCTATGTTTTTCTTTGCTCTGTTGTATTTCCTCAAAGGACTTTCTCCAGTCTTGTCCTTAAGTGCTTTGATGCAGGAGTTTTGAGGTGCCTCATTTATGGAACTTACAAATCCCCTTTCCATATACTGTTTGTGATGCATTCCACATTGGATTAGTCCTCTTGGTGCTCAGTACAAACTGATAGTTCACACCTCTTCATTTTTGTATATTTCTCGTAGTATTACTTCATTTTTTAGATTTCCTGAATAATTACTAAACATCAGCACTTATATTTTAAATTGAATTATTCCTTGAAGTTCATTTTAATCTCAGTCTTTGGGATGTCAGTGGAAATTGAAAAGGACAAAAGACAACATTTGTTTAATAGCAGTGCTGCTATAGATCTGTAACAGCTCGTTTTTGAATGCGGATTTGCATCACTGTAGCTGAGAGCAGAGTCCTTTTTGAAAAGGGAAAACTTGCATCAAGCAATTCGGCTTGGATTTTTTACAAATAAATATTTGTGCATTTTTGAGGGATGCTTCTAGGCAGTTTGATTATATTGATAGATTGAAGGTAGATGAAGTAATCATGGCTGAGCCGTGCTGTAAACCAAAGATCTTGGAAAGGTAACCTTGAGTTTCAGAAAAAAAAAAAAAACAGCCCTCTGAACAACATCTGTGGTCTCTTTTCAATGGTACAGTGTGACACTACCCAATACTTCTGATCCATTAAGTGTTAAACACTAGTTTGAATGCAGTAGGTTCTTTACAGCATTTCACTGGTTAGTAATTTCTTTCTGTACTGTAAACTAGAAGCCTTCACTTTGATTTTTTAAAGAATACAGTAATAAACCAGAAGCAATGCAGATTTAAAAGGCATTATTTTCGTTGCCGTTGTGTGAAGCGCGAGTCTGACCCGGGACCTCCCGAGCGCAGCTCTGGCCGGCACCGCCAGAGGGCGCCTGCGCCGCGGGCTCCGGGCTGGGAGCGGGCGCTGCCCCATCGCCGATCCCGGCGTGGCCTCGGGGGAATTTCCCGTGGGGAAACAACAGCACAGCTTAAACCTCGCGTGTCAGAAACGCCGCATCTTTCAGTTCATTGAAACTTGCGCTCGCTGATAAAAACGTGACAGCAGTTGGTCGAGCAGGTAGCGTGCAGGGAAAAATTAAATGGGGTTTATGCTTCAGTGAAAGCTTGTCCTGATCTGTTTTTCATTGTTTGCTGGAGACATTGAGGATGTTGGTAGACGAAAAATAGAATGACTTGTAAATCAGGACCTGCAGGAAGGTGGTACAATAAAAATACTTATTTACATATTTCCTGCTTTTGTGCAGCAAAACTTAACAAGTCAGTTAGGAATATATTAATTTTATTTTTACATGCTTATATTGAATAGTCCCATTGAACTTGGTGGCATTTCCCATGATTTAAGGTAGAGGTCTCTGAATTCCATTTTCTCGTTCTCTTAGCAGCAGTAGTACTAACTCCAGATGGTGTGTGAGGTCTTAACTGCTGAGGAGGGATACTCCCAATCCTCTGTAAATACTTTCATTCCCCTAAATGAGGAACCCGTGCTGCTGTCTCAGCCATCCCCATCACCTCAGCCTCAATTTTGCACCAGTGTCGGTACAGCAGTATGCAAAATACAGACTGCCTAATGTTGAAAAAATACTTAAAGTATCATTTACTTGTTCTGCAGATGCGTTTTTTTATCTTTATTGGAGATTGATTAGTTCTTAGATAAACCTGGAACCTGGCCCATTACTTTTTTTTCCCGCTTCTCTGCTGTTTACACTGTGTCATGAGACAAATGGCACCGCTATTAACTAGAAAATCTGGTCTAGCATACATGATGTGCATTTAGAGTGACAGTTCTGTGCCTTGCTCTGTACTTAATGGTACCACTCTGACTAGCATCTGGTAGAACAAGTTTTGCTTAGGACATACAGGTATTTATTTTACTGAGAGCAGTAAGGAAACGTGTATATGTATTTAGGTGTATTATTAAACAGGTTATTTGGAGCCCCCTCCAACCTGGCTTTGAACACTTAGAGGAAGGGGGAGTCCACAGCTCATTATTTTTGATAATCTGAAATTTGAGTATTTTTCTTCCCACTTACCTGAAAATTATGTAAAATAGTTGCTGAGAAAAATCCACTGCTGGATGGAGGTGCTCATACATAATGGCGCACATCTCTTCATGACTCAGTTATGAAAATTTGCTTTTGTAGCCATTAGGAAGTCATTATTACTTAAAAAGGAGGTAATGTCTACAAAACATAACTGTTCTAGATAGTAATTTCGAAAATAATTTAGATGCCAGATAACTAATGCCTGAATAAAAGTGGCTAATGCTCTTACAGGTACATCTTTCCGCCGTTTTGTACTGAAATAGCTTAATGGCACTTCATTAACTGGTGAAATGTTACTGGACAACCACAGGTAAGGTTGTGAGGTGCTCACATGGTTTTAAAGTTACACCAGTCAAGGTGGGCCGGTTTACACTTTTTTTACCCTTTGTAAAGTCATTTGAAACTAAAGTAGCGTGCTTTATAGTAGAAGTGCCCAAATCCCTGGCTGTACCCTTTCTGTAGCAAGTTCTGTTTCAGCTACAGTAGGTGACAGCTTGAAAAATGCAGATGAAGTCTGGGCTGGGTCTGAACACCATGGCCTTATCCTGAAAGGAGACACCAAGGAATATGATTTTTCCTCCCAAAAAAGAGTCCTCATTGAATTCTGATCTTAGACTGTCAGTACTGACCTCTGTTTTGTTAAGTATTTGTTTGTGAATCATGTTTTCTGAAGGTTTTAAAGAATTCATTTTTTCTACTCCATTAACTCCAAATTCAAGAAGGCATCATCCTCCTTCAGGGAAATACAAGCTTATCAGCAATTCAGATGTTCAAATGCAGGTGAGTTGCTATGACTGTGAGGTAGCAAGGTATAAATTTTGTTTGAAAGCCATATAGTTTCTATGGTCCATTAAAATAAATTGGAAGTTTCACCTAATTTGGAGGGGTGGAGAGGGTAACTTTTCAAATATATTAAAGATCATATATACACACACAATTTTATTGAATAGCTTTTTCTGTTTTGTCAACAAATTTTGATTTAGCTATACCTTTCTTTCTAGATGAAAGAGAGAAACTACATGCTTTGATGTCAGGCAAACTCATGCATGCTTTATCATGGGCACCTGGTGAAGGAAGTGCTTTCCTGCAACACCTGTTTCACATCTGATAAATTATGCTTGATGCAGTTAGTAATGAATTTTATATTTTTAAGGTTTATCAGGGTTCTCATCTGTTAGAATTTCATGTTCAGATCTGTGGGAACTGTTTGTAAGATTGTTTAGAGTTTCTTAGTGCTTCCTAGTTGACTTTTTTAATAGCTATAATGTTAAACCAAATAACCTGATTAATCTGTCAGAATTTGAAATGTGTTCTAAAAACTATATACATTTAAAGAAATTTCTGTTGCAATAAACATTTGTTCCATTAAATGTTCTGCAGTTAATGCTAGATGTTTTTATTTTAATGTGCCATGAAATATCAATGCCGAAATAGCTACTGGAATTTGATGGCTTAGTCACATATAAATTTATCAAATGGGCTAAAGTAATTTGATCCCAAATATCCTAAGTATTTATGTGTGGTGATATTCATATATAATTGAATTGATTATGGTAATTTTTAGCAGATTTTGATAGTACATTTTTACATGTTTTTTTAGAAGGAAATACGTATTGTCCACACAGTATTAGGAGACAGGGTAATTGTAGATATTCTTAATATTTTTCATGTAAGTTCTTTGGCTTCAAGATTACAAATAAGAGCGACTGAGTTAAGGCTCATTATGTTTTTAAAATGTTTAGTAGATAAAAGCAAAGCATGGGAACAAACTTAAGACGTTACCACAGTTATTTAAAACCCCAGAGCAGAACTGTTGCCTTAGATTAGGTCTCATGCCAGAACAGCCAAACTGAGGAAGGTGTATCTTTTGCTGCAGTTGCATAGAGGTCACTTCTGTGCCTGGGATAAAGGTCCTGTCCTCTCCAGGACACACAGATGTCCTGTGAATGCTCAGAAACTCGGGGATGTCCTGAACGCAGTGGGTTTATTGCATGAGCTCAGGTTAACCCTGGAGAGCACAGGCTGCAGTTCTGATGTGCAAGGGCTGTGCTGGATTCACTGTACAGCTCACCTGCCTGTGCTCCACGTGTCTGATGCATCTGGTAACTTAAGTGGTTACTATCAGTAATATCTGATAATCCAGTGAAAGGAGAAAACCTAAATCAAATGATTTTTTAAGAAACATCTTTAATTTGCAATGCTGCTTCTTAGAAAAGGACTTTTTTTTAAAGTTTTTGTCATGCGGAGAAATATTTATGTACAATTTAAAGTAAAAGTACACCTATTCTTTTACTTTTCAAAAATTCACTCCAGTAAAAAAAGTATGAATTTGTTTACAACTAAATGACATTACAGTTAGACCTGATAATTAATTCTGGCTCAGATAAGTCATGAACTAGCATATGCTTATGTTACTGGTGCTAGTCAGAAAGATATATCAGAAATCCTGAGGAAGTTTGTGTAAAGTCTGTAAAGGTTAATTAAGAAAAAAGTTATTTTGAAATTGAGACAATTTGTAAAACCCTCCAGCCTTGCTCTTACATTCTTTCACAGCATGCAGGATCCAAGGAACAAACCATTCCAAAATACTTCTGAACAGCTGCAAGAAAAATTTAACTTTGTTAGTGAAGAAGATATTAAATAGTGTAAATGCTTCCAGCTGTTGTAGTAGTAGAACTTCTGTTTATAGGGAGATACCACATACTGTGTTTCAGGAATTTGGTATTTTGGATACAGTCTTTGTTTCAACTTTGTGATAAGTTGTGTTACATTTAGTCTCTGACTTTTTTATATTTGCTGAATCCATCTTTTCTGTTCTTTTATATGTTTATGTAGCGGAGAATTTTGGTCATTATCAACCTAAGTGCCAAGTCAGATCTATTTATATTTTCAATATATTTGGATTAACTGTAGGTAGAAGCATATTAGATATATAAGTTAACAGTACAAATTACATGATCTAAATCCAATAAGAATTTTGTTAGAGCTTGCAGAATTTTACTCATAGGTATTCGATACATAGCTAGATGCTATGATCCTTTGAACGAAGTAAATTATTTTTCTCTCAAATGTTCTCAAAGTGAAGCTGTTGGTAGAAACTTTTAGATGTAGTTGAAAACCAACATTTTGATTAGATAATGCATCTAGCATGCTGATTTTTGTAGACTGCAATACTTCACATTCTTGATCGATGGGATTGTATATTCTATGAAATACTGCGAACCCTCATACTGAGCTGCCACAGCTTATCATGAGATGGAGCTCTGAGGCAGAGGAAGAGTCAGCAAAGGCAGTGGCACTAAAACAGAATGGACATTATTCCTTTTAAGTGTTTCTGGTTTAGGAAAAATTCTAGGTTCTCTAAACGGTGAACTTTTTAGCTACAATTAGGAATTTCCAAAGGAACCTGACATTCTGTGAAATACTTTTGCCATTGAAATTCTGCGTTGACTTTTTCAAGAAGCCAACTGATATAAACTTGTCTTTTCCTTCATTAAAATTCTTATAGCTCCTCTTTCAGTTAGTAGTTTCAAAAATTGGATATCATTATGAAATATCTATCACACCCCTAGAAGAGTTGTCCTAATAGTTAGATACCACAATGCTTTATTTCTGTCACGTTCATCCAGTTTAAATTTATCAAAGAGTCAGCTTCCTGGAGTCTCTTTTTGGTATATCCATATCTGCTAGTTCAGGATCCCATACTAGATATGTTCTTGTGCACATGCTGATAGGCTGTTGGTGGCACTCTGTATTTATGAAGTTAAATTTACATTCTTCACTCTGTCTCTAGAATGCAAGTTTTCTTGTAGATTTTTCATGCAACTCTTTCTGAAGCTTTCCGATTCATTGAACTAATAAATTAGGGATTTTTTTCTTGGTAATTAATATTTTCATAGTGCTCTGTCTTTATGGCGAAATTAGCAATGAAGTTAATGGTTTTTAAATTCTTTCATGCAAAGATGGGTATATTCTGGGAGTTACTAGTTTTTGATGTCCATTTTAATGGAGATTTTTTATTATTTCCTGCCAGTGTTTATGCATTTCTTGATTGTTGCAGATGAGGCCAGAAAAAATGTTGTGGATTCCCAAATCATACAGAGGACTTACATGGAAATAAAGCCTGTGATGATTGATAAAAACAACTGACACATATATTGATAGTATGAGGTATCTAGCCCTTTGTAGCATGGTGACCTTTAAAAAAATCCCTTCCTGACTAATCATGCAGTTGTTACGTTTATAGACATTATAAAATTATTTTATACCTTTCTTGTAAATGTATGTGTCCAAATGAGTGCTGCCCTGTCAGTGCAGCTGTGCACAGAGCTATTCATCACGTGCTTACTTGAAGAGCTGTAGATTAAAAAATTCTAGTAATTGCAAAGAAATTTATAATTGCATGTGCAGATATCAGAAGAAACTGAATCACCTATTCATCTATATGGTATCTTATGGGTAAACTGCCAGGTGAAAAGGGAGTTGGAAGGTATCAGTAGGTGGCAGAAAAACACTGCTATCATAGCTTTACCTGTATAACCAGAACCTGGCAATCTCTGCGTTTATAATATTTTAAAGTTTTGATGTTTCTCTGTGCTGACCTTTTTCAAGGCTTCTGTTTCCATGTTTTCAGTCTTGGCAACCTCTTCCTACATTGCTGTATTACTGTTCTCCAGATAGTTCAAATCTGTCATCAGAGGGAGCTTTCCAGATGCTTTGACGTGAAGCAGACAGCTTCTCTTTCCATGAGAAGGGAAGTTTGAGGGGTGGTGAAATGAGAAAGTGTTCACAACGCTGAGAACCCTCCAGCTGAAGTTGCTCTGCAATACCACAACTATAATTTGGAATAGTTATTTTGCTCGTCTGTGGTGTGTTTTTTTTTGCTGGAGGTCATTTCTTTATCAGTTTGAAAAGGTGAACTCTGAGATTAGGATGCTTGAGTCTTTGATCTACAGAGCACCGTTTTGGATCCAGCAGTGCTTACTTCAAAGTACAACGATATATGAAAATTATGTGTCTGACTTCTGTGGGCTTTGGAAATTATGAATGCATTAAGTCTATGCTCCATCTTAAGCTACATAAACTGGCTTGATCCAAGCTAGCATATGAGGAAGCAGTTTTAGTATCTATATTAGCAGCACTGCTGTTACTTTTTCAATCTGCCAACAAATAGTTTTAGCTTTGTATTCACAGTTGTATCATCTTTGCTTTTCATAGGATGTGTTTTAAGTTTCACAGTGGCCACTCATATAAGAAAGAACTGGCTTGTATCAATTATCATACTGTTCTCAGCTCCTCTGGAGCAATTGAAAGTCATACAAAATTAAATACAAAATATTTTTGTGGCATTTGCAAAATAGTAGGAGATTTGGTTGTTATAAAAGCAAGGTGATAAACTTTTCAGAATGATGATGTTCTACAATATCCAGCAGTACATATTTATAACAACTGCTGCAGAGATATTATTTGTTTGTGGTGTCTGTATGTCTTGGAGCTGATTTGAAGACAGCTGCCCACTTTGGTAGCATGATTTCAAGAAAGCCTTTTCCCAAAACCTTTTTAGGAAGCACTTCTTTGTCAGATTTGTGGCTACAGTGAAAGGTACTGGCATGTTTCCCTCATGGTGAGGAGAGCATGAAGGCCTCAAGGAGGAAGTGGAATGAAGTTTGTCTGAGCATCCTAAACAATTCCAAGAAGAATAGAAAGTTGAGTCACAATATTTGGATTCTATTCTATTCAAGCTCCAAACTCTCTGTTCAACCACAGTTGATGCCTATCTTGAGCACATACACAGTAGGAAGTTCAGAAGAAAAATTTAATTAAGGGGTATTTAGGATATGACTGTTTGCAATAAAATGCTTAATAGGCTATTTTAGAATCCTTTTATTTAAATTAACTTTTTTTCAATTTGAATAGGGTCATGGAAAGTGAATTGCAGAATACTAGATGTCTTAATATGATAGTCTAGAACCGCAGAATCACGTAGCTTGGAAAAGACCCTGAAGTTCAACAAGTCCAACTGTAAAGTTAATACTGCCAAGTTCATTGAATTTTACAAGTTCCTTAGATTGTAAATGTTTAAGTGCATCATTCCAGGATTTCTGTTCTACTTCTCTGAGATTAGAAGAGTGTTTCCCAAGATAATTTGTCACAGGATATGTTTTCCTGGGAAAAGCCCGCTACTGTTCTTATTGTCAAATGTTGGTGTCCTTTTACAGAACTTAGCAAGTTGAATCCTTTGAGGAAGATAAAATAATTATAATTTCCTTTAATTTCAAGTGATACAATATGAATAAAATGGATTTTATACCTTAAATATCATGTCTTACACTGTATTAAAATGATTTTATATAATACAGACTTGTGAGCAAAAATACATTAATTGTAGTGCATTTCATGTGACTATACCATAAATTTTACATGGATACACCTTGAATTAGACATTTATTTCCTAATGCATTGAGGCACATAAAATTATTTACCTACATAATTTTCCTCTGTAGTCAGGCTTTGAAGTTACAAATCAAAGTAATTTGTCTGTTTTATTTTATAGGATACTAAAAGAAATAGTTCTTCAAAGAGCATGTATTTCAAAAAGAAATGTAAAGCACAATTTCCAAATAGAATAAATAATAACTTGTGGTTTAACAATGGAGGAAAAAGAGTTTTAGTAATGAACTGTATTAAAAGTGCTGAATGTGCCATGAGAGCTATTGAATGTTCATCCCAACTTAAATTATTAAGTTATTTTAGCATCCAGTAAAAAAAGCAGAATGTGTGCATTTCACAGAACATTTTGAGTTGGATGGGACCCAAAAGGATCATCAAGTCCCATTCTTTGACTGATAGTTTAACACTGTAATTGATAACTTGCTAGTAGTGGCTGTGGAAACTGAACCAGTAAAATGTAATTTTTATCGTAATTCCTATAGATGTTTTTTTAAAGAATGCGCTTTTGGGAATGTCTGTTTTAGAAGTAAGTTTTTAATTCAATAAATATTTGGACATCTTTACTTCTGTGCCTAGGAAAGCCAACAGCATATGCAGTGCTCAGCAGAATTGAATATGCATCTATTATACCAACAAAGTGTATTGAAAAGTAACTGTTTTACTCTATCAAGTCTAGGAAAGTGCTTTGCTTTCTGCATTTAATCAGATTCACTGAGTGGAAGGTGCAAGAAATCCCATCATAGACCCTACTGACTAATTTGCATTAAGAGATATTTCTTCCTTACCTCCATTAGTATTTGGCTTAAATCCTGAATTATTTCATTAGCTATGTAAGGGCTTAATCTCTTGAAAATCCTGCTAAGCTCTTGCACTCACTGAAAGCTGTGATAATTTGTTCTAGTTAATTTTAATTTAAATATATTTCCTTTCAGTTCTACTTAATGTTTCTTGCTTTTATTTTTTTTTAATAATGGCAGGATGAGTAAGTACACCATTCTTTTCTTTGTCTTATTATTTTGCATCCCTCTGCTGTTTGGTCTTAGAGTCTTCTTTTAAGCAATACCCTTTTTTCAATTTGTCAATGCAGTTACTGCAATTGTAAGTGAAGTAAAATTAAATACTTATGGAAGTTGATGCCTTTAATCCTGTTTTTCAACATACAGTAGTATTTGAGACAGCTGTGATTTGTGCTGTAATTATTCTTTTGACATATGAAAGACTTAGATTTATTCAGAGTTCCCCTGCACCTTTTTTTCAAAGGAAAGAGAACAATTTGTAAAATGTTTAAGAAGAAAGTGCTGCTTTAAATCTGTTTTACATTATTTCAAGTATGTAGGGAAGCTAAATAGCCTTTTAACTTTCTTTTCTAATGGAAGTACACATAATTTCTGCTACCTATTTTGTGTTGATATAGGAGGGAAAAGGGCATTTGTATTAACTCTAGAAAAATTCTTTTGGAATCTCTTAATAGGGCTGTATTGCAAGGGGATATGTTATAACCAGTTTTATACTTTCTTATCCTCTGCAGAATACTGACTGCTTTGTCAATGGGGAGAATTTAAGAATGTGGAGATAGGATGGTTTCCTGTTAAAAATAAACCAAGGCATGTCCTAACATTAAGTATAAACAGGAATATATAAACAGGGATGGCTTATGGAAACAAACAAAACAGGCAGTTTTTTTTCCAAGAGAAAGTGACAATGGAAGTGCTTCCAAGCCAGTTTTGTGTTCTCACAGTCTGGTTGATCAAGGAAGTGGAAAAAATTCTTGATGGTCTCTCCTAGGTGTAGTGCTGCATGCTTGCTACCTTTTTACCAACAGTTCTCTTAAGTCTTAGGATACTTTACAAGAAATTCTCAGAAGAAATTTCCAACCACCTTTGTGTTGAGGGAGGATCCCTTTAGAGCACATACCTAAAGCCAGGTGTAGAAGTCTGAAGGGGACTTTCCTATACTAGTTAGAGAACCTGTTTCCCAGTAGGGCCTTATCCAGTTTTCACATGGCATTCAGCAGTCTTTTGGATGTGTAGCTACACACCCACTCGTTCATCTGTCAATGCAGATAGTCTTTGAGGTATTCATAATCTCTGCTAAAAGGGTATGGAATATCCTTGGAGACTCTCGTTACTGCACCACAGTGAGCATGCGATAAGATATGAGATTGGATGCAAGGTCAGAAGCATAGAACTACTCTCCAAAATACAGGCACTTTCCCTGGAAACTCAGGCTCTGTGGTATTTCTGAAGAATTTCTCCACCTCTGGAGATCTGCAGCAATGCCATTTGGAGAGTCATCCACCCTTCTGCAAAATCTGTGCATCCAAGCATGCAGCAGCCCTTAGCAAAGCCCTGCTGCTGTTAGTGTTTTGAAAACAAACAAAATAATTAGAGAACTCTTCTCTAAGTAATATAGTTGATAGCTGGTTGGAGAGGGTAAAGGAGAACACCATTTGCAAAATCTTTGTGTTGACAATAGGCAGATTGACAGTCTGTCCTCTTCTGCATGGAGTCTCATAAATAAATCTGTAGGTCAACCTGATGGGAGGGCAAGTGTTAAAAGTACCCAAACTGGTGAGCTTGAGTAGTGAAACATCCAGAGTGTCACTGTGCATACAATAATTTTCAGTTGCTTGCTTCTATTCAATTTTATGGTTTTATTTTTTGAAAGTCTCTAAGCAATGCTTTACATATATTCTTTGTTTTCTTAAATATGATAAAGATACCTAGATACCGGAAGGTGCATAGAAAAAGGTGTTTAAGGAGAAAATAATTCTTGAGAAGTTAGAGCTTGGTTACCAGCTAAGTAACCAAGTTCTTAACAGGCAATTAAAATGCTTCTTTTTAACTGTATCACTGCACATGCAGTGGAGCACCTTTTATACATTAAAAGGTTTTAATTAGAGAACGGTTGTTGATAAATACTATACATGCATTTGCAGTTCGTAGTTAAAAGCTGAGTGCCCACCTGGCACTCATTTTTCCAAAATTCCCAGCAAAGAATTTTCTCTTGAAATGTATTTTCATCTGTATCCAAATAATACTTTGTTTTGTGGGTCTATTTGAGTTTCTCTGATCAAGCAGGAATAAGTATTCTTTTGTTAAATTACATCTCAAAACAAAGTTCCTGTTGCTTTTTAGTTGCAAAATATGCAAAAGAAATCTGTTATTTCTTATAGGAAGATTCTAACTGTATATTATCTGTGGAATACATTATAAATTGGTATTCTAATAGCTGTAAATCTCCTAGTAATTAATAACTGACTAGCATGAAAAAATTCGTATAGAATGTATAGCCCTGGAGTGGTCTCTTAAATGATTCATAGGACCTGGAAAGTGCATATTTTAAGAGAGCTTTAATGGGTTGTTCTATGAAAATATTCCTTTATCTTGCTCTTTCAAAGGAGTAAATTCAGATGTTCAAAGAAAAGCAAGTAATATTTCTGAACAGTTTTTGAATGCGTATTCCAGCGAATGGGTGTGGTAACAATTTTAACTGACTTGTGGTGGTGAATATGAACATTATATACTGAATCTCAGATTTGCAGTTTCACCACCTAGAACTCTTCTGCAAGTTTCCGTTCTTGTCTTGGTAGGACTGGCAGAGAAATCCCAGATCCTGGTTGCACTGAGAATTTTTAAAACCTGGAGCTACTTTCTGTAGAATTGTTCTTTAATTATTCAGTTACACATTGTGTGGTTTTGGTTTTTTTTTTTAATGTTCAGTAGCAAATGCTTTCCTTTTTCAGAATGCATGTCTTGTTTATTGAAGTGATAGGAATTTCTTACATAACATTTAATTGCAGGAAAGAGCAAACTGTTTGATGTAAGCTTCATAATTGTACTTTTGCCGTAGCTTCTAAAATATCATGGAGACTAAAAATAACTGTGTTTTGTTATTGATGCTTTACTTGGTGTTTTGAAAAATTGCTGTTGACTTTTAATACAAGATGACCCACTGGGCACTTGCACTCACTCAGATAAGGCCTTATCTACTCACAAGACTTTTGTTCCTGTGAACATTCAGAATGCAGAATTAGTAAACTATTAAAGGAGAATGCTATGTGACTTTCTGGCATATATATATATTTTAACCGCAGTATTAGAGTTGCAAAAAGTTTTTATTTCTGCTGATGTGTCTGTCACTAAAATGTTGACTTCAAATTTTATATTTTAAGCTAAATTTGCAATGCTGGCAGACCATAAATATCCTCATATTTAAAGTAAATAATGAACCTGGGTCATGGGAAGCAGAGATAAGGCTTTTCTTGTTATGTATAAACATAAAAATAGCTTCAGACTTGCAATTTCAAATCTGAAGCTGAGACTTCTGCTGAAATGTTGAAAAGTATTTGGCAGTCCTTGTAGTTGTTAGGAGACTCATAAATGTCATGGGTAGTTCCTATTTTGTAATTACAGTGAAAAAATAACAAAACTTGAGATTTCAAGGCCACAGTCTAGACAGACTTTACTTTTGCTGCCTTAAGAGTGAAGACAAAACTTTCCAGATCAAAGTATCCATGCATTTTGCATGTCATCATTATACTAGAGCATTGCCCTTCTTCCTTGCTGGGATGGAGTAGAGCTTGCTCTCCCTCTGGCTCTAGGCCTAAAAAAGGTTTTCAGAATCAGTGGTTTATTCCAAAATGGATGGGTGAAAGCTGAGAGGCCTCACAATTTCATTTTCTAACTTCAGACAAATTAAATTCAAACCAAGTTTATTGATTTTTGGGACTCTAGCCATAATCACAGTCTTGTTACAAATACGGAATGTGCGCAGTGTTAGGAAGAAATAGAACTTCTTCTACTAAGCAGCAGTTATTAGAAGTTCAAAACAATCAAAAATACTTCTGCTAGCATAAATCATGTGATTTTATGCTGCCTCCAGTATGACTGAGCCTTCACAGCTATTGTAAATAACACAAGTGCTTGTAGCTCTTGACAAGAGGCTATTCCCACATCTCCTAAATGATTCCTAGTATTAGAAACCTGAGATTGCTAGTATTAATGGTTGCTTTTTTTATGAGAACAAAATTAATTCAGCCCCTCGCTCTTGAACTACTCAAGTTCTTTTGTTCTTTATTTCTTTAGTACACAGCTGTAACAGACTCATTGTCGAAGTGTACAATATTTAGCATATGCTGTGGCTGCAATTAGTTTTAAAGCCCCTTCCTGCATGATTTCCTTCCTATTTTTTTTCAATAGTGAAGTCTGAGTGTTTCTGAACCTTATGGTATGTCAGAGAAAACAAGGGGGGAGGGGGAGAGAAACAAGTTCTTGCAGCTTCAGCCCATACACAGGGTAAGACAGTTTACATATTTTAACAAAAAAAACATGATACAAAGCATAATACACACTGGAGCCTTCTTACTCAAAACTAGTTTTATTTTAAAAAATAAGTTGAATGCATAGCACTCACAAAGATTCCATTGTTTTGGACATTTTGCATTTAGAAGCACCATTCTTATTTATGCCATAAAAAACACATTTTGGTTCTAATAGTAAGAACAGTGTATTTTTAATGTACACTGATAAAGCCCTTTTAAATAATATAGATTGAAACTGTTCAGTGTACATTTTCTCTGTAGTCTTGATGCAGCTGTAGTGTCAGAAAAAAACTTGGACTAAGTAATAAATTAAAAACAAACAGCATGTAGTGGATCTTTTTACAATTGACCTAATGTCTTAAAATAGTCAAATAAAAAATACCCTATTAAATGTAAATTCGTGGTATTAACTAACTGAATAAGCCCCCCACCCATTATAATTCCAGTGTTAAGTATTAGTTAAATTTTTATATATCGAATGCCTATGGGATAAATTCACTAATACCCCCAAAAAGAAGAGCCTATACTGCTGTGTCACAAAAAAGATGACAAGTTAGCTGATTTATAGATTTTACAGAAAAAAAAATTGCTACAGGCATCTGCTGTTATTTCAAGTCATGGTCTATTACAAGACTGTACATTCATAGCATCAGAGGTAGTTAGAGCACTGAGGACTTGGATACAGCATTGCAACAAAATGAAACCAGCAGAAAGAAGTCCATATCCCTCTAAAATGGGTAACAGTGCTGAGTAAAAAGCATGGCATCTTGAGGTGGAAAGTCTCTACTTAACACTACTCTCAGACACAAGGAGAGATGAAGAGAGGAGAGGAAAAAAAAAAACCAACTTGCACTTTATTAAAGAATTGACCACACTATGCCTATTTCAAAGTTGATTCTCTATCATAAAAGAGAGAGGGTCATCTTTTCCATTCACCCTCCTATTCTTCTTGACTTCCACATCTATGCTACAAAAGCCCACAACAAAAATTGGGATTTAAAAGACAAAACAAGAGAAACAGGATTTCTTCTCCTCAACAATAAATAGGTTTTTGTAGCATGTTATAATTTAGCCCCAGAAAGAATGAACACAGCTGTCCTCCTTCCATTCTGAACATTATGCTGATAAAGCCTTCATCTTCACATTGATAATGTAACTTAATTGCCCCTGCATTCAAATAGTTTCTGCAAGATTCACAATAATTCAGTCTCATTTTATGGTACACAATTTTAAGTGCTGCCACTAAGATGGGGGGAGGATGGTAAAAGCAAATGAAAACAACCAAAAAAAGCCTTAAGCCCATATACTGTAAAGATATTTTAAAGTAGTAAGAATCCTGTCATTCATACTACTTCCTCCCATATTCTACCACAGGAAAAGTCTGATATCTTCTTGTATTAAAAAAAGAAAAAAAACGAAAGAACAACAAAAACCACCCAACAAACACACAAAAAAACCCCCAAAACCATCTCCATTAATATCTCTACCATAATTTTCACCCCAAGAGGTGGATGAGTGAAGCTTTCTACCCTCAGACTATCCACTCCACAGGAGATAGTGTAATTCCATAGTTATGTAATTAGCACCTTACTTATGATGAAGCAGTTCACTCTGCAAAATATTTTTGATCCACCTATTTGGATGAGCAAATCTCTGTATCTTCTAGAACTCCCAAAGAGTAGAAGAAAAAGTTGCCCCTTTATTACCTGAGAATTTCCCTCCACTATAAGCCTGACAGAACTGGATTTCTGTCTGTATTTAATTGTACTTTTTCTGTAGGGACGATACTGTCAGTACAACTGGAGGATGCTTTCTGTTGGTTAATAATATTTGTGTGTTTGTGTGTGTGTGTACACAGAGGAATCACAGCCACTGTAGTAGTTCTGGTACAGTACAAGTTCAGCTGAAACTTTCTCTTTTCTTCAATTATCACACTGCTGGGAAGTAGTTCACATCTACATTCTGTGAACACTAACATATCCCTTTGGTATTCTGCATAGATGCCCTGAAGAAAAGCCACTCCACTTGCTATAGTCTCTCCCTTTTCTGCCCTCCTTCCCCAAGTTATACCCAATTAGTGTACAAACCAGCAGCAGCATGGAGTAATGAGTAGAAAAGTCCCTGAGTTAGTATGAAAGAGTTACTTTAAACACAAAAAAGATAGGAAGGATAAAAGAGGCAAAAACATTGTCTGTCCTGTAAGGTACAAAACTTTAAAAACTAGCCAAAATACACCAGTTAATTCACATGCCTTAGCCTAAAGCAAATAACCAACACAAGTGGTGAAAAAGGGGCAAGAGTATGGAGTTAGCCACATGAGATTTGTTTCTTCCTGTGAGCTCCAGGTACCTGTAGAAGTCTGGCATTCAGTGGATTCTTAAGTTTCAGTAAGTATAAAGTAAGTGTTAATACTGTATGGTGGCATGACATAAATGTCTTCAAAATAATACTGCATATCTCCTTCATTAAAAGGCAAGTCTGTAGTTAGTCCACAGCTGGTTTTCTTTTGAGTAGTATTTCATGGACACGCATTAGAAGCGGAATATTCTGAGTGTCAGAGTAAGAACTTGTTATCCCCAAGCATACAGATTCTTTTTCAGAGGATGGTCTGTGCTTATTTTTTGCAGTCTATATTTGAGCTGTGGTACTGGTTGCCAATCCAGTTATTTTTTTTCTGGGAAGACACCTTTTTTATTCAAACTCCCTCAAACTTTTTGGAGGTTTAACAAAAAAAGAAACAATTTTCCACACAACTCTTGACCCCAAACAAACAAGCACAAAGCTGTTTTGTACTTATCACCTCTCAAAGCAGGGAGTAATACAGGAATATCGTCCATTCACTTGGTATGTCCGGTTGTAGGAGACACTTATACATGGCTTCACTTCCAGTGGCACAGCCAGTGACATGGCAGCACCAGTCTGTACGTGGCCTCGGGCCTGAGCACTGGTCTGTAAGGCAGCAGGGCAAGTCTGAAGCGGGTAAGAGGCTGTGTGAGTGGATGATAATATCTGCTGACAGCTTTGCTGCTGTGATGCTGGGTGGTGGTACTGTAACGAAGACTGATGAGCCTGGAGATACTGTGGTACGTGCTGCTGAGCATTGGTCTGCTGGGCACTTGGAGCTGGGGGCTGAAATACAGCGTGTTGGGCAGACTGAGCCTGTTGTCCTTTCTGCTTGTTTGCTTCCTTCACATCATTATCATGCGCACTAAAACAAATTGAAAAGACAAAACACATCAAAATAGATATATTAATATAATTTAAACTCTTCTGAGTTAACTTCTAAGAGCAGTCTAAAAAATGGTGCAAATACCTGACGGCTTCCAAAGCTTAAAAAAAAAAATTACATACATAGTTTTAGCTGCCCTTTATAATCACCTAAGGTTTCAACATTTGGTTAGGGTACAGTCTCTCTTTCTGGCATTTCACTTCATTGTGTAGCAGTAAAAAACACAGATAAAAGCCAAGTACAATACATGTAATACAGCGGGATCTAGAATTACAGTGCAATGAAGTTTGCTACTACACTTTACTATCCCAAAAAAGTGTCAGATTAACAGAACCTGAACTTGCTGCTTCTATCTCATTCAAATTAAACAGAGGATAAGCTTTCTAAAGACAAGATACCAGAAAGGTTGGTAGTATCTACATTACAGTACTTAAAGATCGTGTGTATATTCATATTGGATCCTGTTCTGGAAATCAGAAACACTTTTTTTTTTTTCTTCCTCTCATCTTTTTTCTAGCCTATCCAGTATGGCTCACTGAATTCCCTTTTGTGTTCACCTGTGTCAAATGTATCTAGACACACTCTCAATTCTGTGCTGAGGTTAAGCAGACACCACCTACACATTTCATTCCTAACTTTTTGATGGTGCTCTGCCTTCCCCTAGCTGTTCCAGAGCAATACTGAAAACACTTCTGGAACAGCACTTGCACACTAGGTACTACTCCTTTCGTTATACGCATTAGTGAAGCCAACAGAGGCCATCAGGGGTGATAATGCCACATTTTTATGGCCAATGTGGTTCTTCAGATACAGCTGCGCTTCTGTTGATCACAACTATGTTTATACTTGGTTAAGAGCAAATTTCTGAAGAGGGAAAGCAGATTTTGTAAGATGCTTTCCCAGTAAGGCTCACTTGGCATTCACTGGCATTTTTATCTCATGTCAGCTGTAGTGCAAAAATGGATAGAGCAAAAATAGATACAAACTCCTGGTCACTTCCTCCCACCAAATCTGGCCACTCAGTCTGCACTTTTGAGCCATAATCTGTTTGGAGCCCTGAACTACCCAGGCATACAGTCTTCCTTTATCAAAGCTCTTATGCGTTTGGTATTCTTCACCATCTCTTTTTTCTCTCTGAGCAGACTAGAGGGATTGGGAACGAGCTATTGAAGATGCTCAAAGCATCCCAGATGTTCAGTGGAAATGCAGGGCAGAAGTTTATTTGTTGAAAGAAAAGGAAAGAGATTAGATATGACAAAGTTTTCTCTTTTGGAAAGAGCAGAACAGTTACTGCCTAACAATAGGTATTTACCAAACTTTCATGTTCCCTAATACATAAATATTTTTAGAACAGAGGAATGGAAATTTAAAAAGAAATGTAATTGAACTGTTGGCAGCAATTAAGCATAACAACAGATGCAGAAATGGGCTTAAAAAAGCCACTACTGTTAACTTACATTAAGAGTCGCTCAATACACGGCACCAGGAAGTCCCAGGAGTAGGCAGTCAGGTGATGCAGCCGGGTTGGCCATGTGGGTGAGAGACGCAAGATAATCCTTGAAGAAGCTACACATGCAGTAGCAACTAAAGAAGGCGCATAATTTAAAAATTCATGATCTAGAAAGAAGGAACGAGAATAAGATTCATTTGAGTTAAGTTTGACATTGTCTGTCAAGGCAACAAAGAAGTCATTATCTGAAATCTGTGACTCACCTTGCAATGAGACTTCCAGAAAGTAATCGGCATATTTTGCCATATATAACTTTGTCTTCTCTAAGCAAACCATTGGCCAGCCATCATGAAGATCAGTCTCATGGACAGCAATAGAAAGATAATAGTCGATGAAATGAGCAGCAGTTGGGAGGCACAAATTCCACTGAAATGTTTCTAGCAACAACAACTCCATATGAAGCAAATTCTGTTTTGTTAGTACCAAATTCATGTTAGTCATACAACCCAAGCTGTTCAACTGTTCAAGTTTGGGAACACTGTCTTCCTTTTCTTCAAATTTACCTTCAGGTGAACAGAAAGAGGAGGGAAAAAAAAGGTTCAGCACAAATGAACTATAAAATGGATTGTACCTAATGTCTTGTTGGTCATATTTCAATTCTACTATGTCAAACAAACTTGAGACTTTCCTGCAGATGCAAAGCTCAAACAGAGTATGCCATTTGAGACAAAAAGCAGTATGTACTAAAATGGGTTAAATTTCAGCAGATAATGTCAAGCACTGTGTAGGATATTGTGCAGTGCCATGTTTCCTGTTGGTTTTCCCATGCCAGCACACAGAAGCCAGCTGCTGAGAGCAGAATATTAGGACACCACTGACACTGCATATGCAAGTTTTTGTCACAAAATTATTGTATAATGTGTCACCATCATCAATGAAATACCACTTTGATGTGACTTGGGAAACGCACCACAACAGCATTTGGCTTTAATCACCCTCCCGCCCCCACACACCCTTTTTGTGTCTAAAACTCATTAGAGCAGAGCTAGAGCTCCAGCCAGTGTGGCTGCTTTTGATGCCTGCTATGGTAGGTGCACTTTTACATTTGAGATCTGGCAAAAAAGTGGATTTCAGCAATGTGCATCTGAAAACCCCCTCTGCCACATACGCTGCTTCAACGTTCCCTGGACTTTTAACTTGTCAGGCCTGTATGTTTTTAGCCTAAAGCAAAACTGTGTATGTAGAAAACCCATTAATAAGAGAAACAAGTGTCACATTTCCATACAGTTTGCCATATGGTTGTGCTATTTCAATTTCATTGTAAATTCTTTCCATCTTACACTCTCTATTCAGTACTACATGATAGGTTGTAAACGCACATTCTTTGAGTTTTGCAGGACTGAACATACGTGAACATTTACTTTTTTCAACAGTGGAGGCACTTATATAGGACTTAATCCAATACCAGTGCTAGTCTGTTAGTTTTTGTTTCCCATACTCCAGTAATTACAGAAATAAAAACTTCAGGAGTCACATAATAATTTCTCTTATTACTTCTTTAACCTTATCAGATATATCACAGTGTCATAACTTATTACACCACTGATTAAACTGCTTGTTTAATCCACACAGGGCAAAAGTGTAAAACAGCATTTGGTTCTCTCTGAACCAACCCATACACTGCTTTGCAGAAGCGTGAGTACTCCAGGATTTCAGATCTCTATTTGCAGCTTGCCATGAAGATGGCAGAGTTTTGTTCAAAAGGAAGAAAAAAAAATTCTCTTCAGAACATGAATTTAATTTGAAAATCCAGCATTAGTTCAAAGCCAATCTATTTTCCTAAATGGATTACAGTGGTTTCTGAGGCAACTTTTTCATACTCAGCACGACATCCTTCGCCAAGAGATTACTGGCTGGTGGCACCTAGTCAAAGTCTACCCTCAGAAGAAATAACCCTTTTCTGGTTTAACTGTTCTGCTGAATAGCTGTATTGGTGGACACAGGATGCAGTGAAAAGATGAAAACTGTCCAACACCACAGCACTCCAGTTTTGTGGCAAAGAGGGCCTAGAGCCCTTACTGGAGAAAATTAAAAATTGGATATAGAAAACTGAACCAACAGTTTCTCTGAATCTATTGGTTTAAGAACACGTGCCAGCAGGTTTTCCCAATGCAGCAAACTGGACCCATATTTTTTCAAGGATATTGAAAAGGGGTCCACAAATGTTGAAAGATGGATACATGCCACAAGAATCTAGCTAAGGTCAATATAAGCAGCACTGTTCATAATGAGTGTAATTAATTAATTAATTAGTAATTAGGTCTTCAGTGTACTGTGCATTCACCAATGTGTTTACCTGTATTACATTTTATACATGACAATACAGTATTTATTGTAGCCTTAGCTTGCTTAAATAACATTTCAGTTTAAAAAATCTGGAGTATTCCACAACTACACAGCATGATCACCAGAATGCAGTGCAGTCTAACCATGGTTTAGTTTCTTTCTTTATCAGAGATATGCAAATTTCTCATTTCCAGCACAGGATCTACCTATTTTTGAGATACCCCTAGGAACAGTCTTTCTGTTCCTACAACACAGGTCTTAAAGTTCACATTAAAATAATCTGTTTCTGAGTATAAACATTAATTTTAATCACAGTTTGTTTTTTTCTACCCTCAGTTTCATCAGATACCAGTAGAAATCAAAACAAGTCTAAAGAAGGGCTCTACCAAGTGGGCCAAACTGATATGCACTGCTCATCTTTCATAACTGCTTTGTTTCCCTCATCTGCTCTATCCCACCAAGACACGCCTTGCATTTGGCAGGAGAATCTGTTACTCTGGTTAAAGTTTGGTGCCACATACTTACTTGCTAAAAGTAGACAGGAAAGAGCAACCACATGCAGTTGCTGTGTGGATATGTCATAGCGGTCCATGAAGAGGTCCAGCAGATACACAGCTAGATGTCGTGCAGCAGGACAGAGTCTGAACCTGTTGCTTACAATGGCAATCAGGTCTGCAAAGTATCTTCTCAGGTGTAACTGGGGAGACTGGCCTTTGTAAGAGGGCAGCTTCAGCTCCTAGATGGACAGCAGCAGGTAATTTTATTAAAAACGCAATTTAGTTTGAATAGGTATCACATTAATATAGCCAATATTTTAATATTTATAATGGAAGTTTCAAAGTATTTCTCCCTTCTGTTCCCATAATTTCAGAATCCCTTTTCAGCGAACAAGATCTATTTGCTGTATTACAGAAGAACTGAGAAATACTTTATTTCTGCACAACATTAACAACTTAAAATTTAACATCTTTCAACCGGGCAATCTGCCAGAGGGACTTCAGCTTTTACCATGTCTCTTGTATTACCTCTGCTGCAAGGGCTGTACAGCAAGGGCATGCAAGTATTCCTCAGCTGCTTCAATGCAAAGTTCAATAGTTTAACTCAACCTCTCTCTTGCTACAGCTCAATCTGAGCAACCAGACTTTGTACTGAGGTGTTTGCCTGTTCCAGAGCTGCCAAATCTCCTGCTGGTGCCTCCAGGAAAAGACACTAACAGCCAGCTGTACCCTAGGAAGAGAAATGGGGTGTGCATGAACCAGCATTCATTTCATGTGTATGTTGGAACACTGACCTGATGTGATTGATGTGACACTGACACTGATTACAGTGTGCTCTAAGGCAGTTAGTTAAGCTCACCCGGTTTTAGATCTGGGGGGAGGACCCCTCAAAACAAAAGACCTACAACACCACATTTGAGAAAAATCTGTGCCATGATCTATTTGGAATATAAAACTTGGACTAGTACAAAAAAATCCTCCAGGCTCCTGCCTAGTAGCCAGGACCTCCTCTTGTATGCAGCAGAACAGCAGTGCTGTCCTCTATTATAAATAAATTTATGAATTAGACTGTGCACCCACATGCTGTAAGTAGGATTTTGAGTACAATTACATTTCCAGCAAAAGCTAACTTGATTAGAATTAACTTCATTAATTTAACTTGATGGCATCAAGTGGGAATGGAGTCACACAAATTTTTCAAAATTTTAATGTAAATTCAAAGTTTTGAAACATGCTATTGAAGTGAAAAAAACCCCCACGAACAAACTTCCCACCTACTAAGCTTTAGAATTCACCTTTCACAGCACTAACTTAGCTTCAGCAATGGTAACTTTGGTAGCAAATAAATGATCCTGTCCTTCCTTTATTTCCTCCCATCACTGAAAAAGAAAAGCAGTCAGAACTCCGAGAAAAGTAATCCGCTCGTCGAGTGTCATCAGGCAGCAAAAGCACGTTTTTAGTAGGTCAGTCACTGTAAACTGATTTTCAGCTCCAGGTGTACGATGTACTCTATGAAAACAGCCCCGAAGAGCAACTCTGAGTCAGTCGAAGCAACTTCTAAGCAACTGCCTAAACCTTCTAGTATTCTTACTGTACCCAGCGTTTCTTTCATTGGGTTTTTGGTTGGTTGGTCGGGGTTTTTTGTTCCAATAACTCCACAACGCTTTCTGCCGAGTTTAAACCCGGACCGACACAAACGTCACAAGAGCAACCCCGGGCGCACCGCGAGTCCTTCCCCCCGTCAGAGAGCAGCGGGACCGCAGTCCGGCCGCTCGGGTCAGCTGTCACGGCCGCGGACACACAGCCCCAACATCCACGGAGGGAAGACACGGCCACTTCCGAGTTTACAAAAGCCAACTCCGCCGAGCCCCGGCGGCCGAGCGGGGCTGCCCCACACGCGCTTTCCGCCCACCACCCCCGCGCGGCTCCCGTGGCCGGAGCCTCACAAAGGCCCCGGGGCCGCCCCACAGCCCGGCGCGCCCCGGGCTACCTTGTATCGAAGCGCTTGATGGATGTCGGCCGCCAGCTGTCCTGTCCACCACTGCGCCTCCAGCTCCATCGGCAGCGCGGCGCGGCACCCGGGCCCGGGCACCGGCGAAGAAGCGGCGCTCGCTGAGGGCAGGACGGGCAGCGCCACCCTCACCCCTTTCTGTCTCGCCCCCGGTTAACCGCGATCAGCTGCCGCGGGGCGCCCCCGGCCCCCCGGCCCAGCTGGCCGCCATGCGGGGCACAAGTGCGGCTCGTTAAGCCGCCCCCTCCCGCCGCGGGGCACGGCCGGACGAGGGGGGCGCGGTGGTGGCGGCGGGCGCGGGGG